>OY759233.1:17277877-17877877 GCA_963662185.1 Eilema griseolum
AACTTTGAGAAATGAAGTAAAGTAGTGAATGCGTGAGTACACCTCGCCTGCATAGCAATGGGGTGTGCTGCGTATGCAGACGCCAGCGTCATACGAATGATGCGATATAACGGATCGACCCGATTATTTCTGTCCATTTCACGACTGTTTAATAGCAATGTTAAACTCGGCGAAAGCAAACATACACGCCCTGTTTATCGAATATTTTACGATCTTCACCGGATACATTTTAAAATGCTAAGCTTTGTAGAAGCGGCTGAAAGATTGTTTGATTCAAACGTATGTTGCTAGTTTTACTATTTCTGATATTTATATTACAGTTAGTCATTTACCATTCTGATTTACCTGCGTGTATGTTTATTCAGACTCAGGTGTTTATAATACACGGATACTTTATTTCAAATAAGATTTACTGTTCAAGAAATAATTTGCCGTTGAAACATCTGGGTGAAGTCTGCTTATCTAGTTATTTCGTTATTCACTTCAATAACATTTACGAGAATGTAATTTTTAATACCGACTTCAGAGAATTCTTATATAAAGTGTAATTCTCATACTTATTTTTTCTAAAAACGTGCAAACAGAATGGCTTACATTAAACGAGGCTATTGCGCCGAATGATTGTGTTACATATAGACAGTCAAGGTTTGTATCTTGTAGTATAGATACATTTGTTTATTGTGGCGGGAAACTAAGGTCTCGTCTACCTACTTCTGAAGAAATGACTATGTAGTTACATATTCGACAGGAAACATTACCACCGCTTCATTTATATATTTATATTTGATGAATTAATAAGGCTAAAATGGGTAAAAATTAAAATTCTCATTTAGTCAGATAATATTAACCATATTATATTTAGGTACGCAAGAAAGTGAAACTGACTTTATAGATAACAATAATATATTTAAAGCTATTTATCATATTCTGTTGTGTATTTTTTTAGGCCCTGCGTTAAAACTGAAATTTTCCTGGAATCTCAAAATGAAATTTAGCCCAATATGAATCCAACCGACAGACTGCCACACTCGCTGCCACTGCGGCATGGAGGCACAAGATAAAAACATATACGAGTATGTATATACACTAAACAAATATATAACACTAATAAATATAATATAATAATTTATAGTCGGTTGTCAAGATAAGATGTTCCAAGTTTGTATGCGTTAATTGCATGTATGCAAAGCACCCTAAACAAAAAACTGTCAACCAAAAGTGTTGCTGTCATAGTTTATCTGTTTTTATACAAACGCGATACTAAAGATAGTCCCCTTGTTTGTAAACTTTGATAGAGTAACGTGCATAAATAACAATGTAATTATAATTGGGGTACTAATGTGGTTTTTGTGTTAGTGGCACCGTCTCGCTTCCGTTCAGGTGACGACTGCCGATAACATCTACATACTTACATATTATTCTAGCCAACACAGTTTGTTACTCGACTAATATTGCTTACATTTATCCTAATAAATACAGCCGTTCGTCCATCGGTTAATTATCATGTCACTTTTAAAAACCTTGACCGTTTTAACATAACATAACATAACTCACGTCTATATCCCCGAAGGGGTAGGCAGAGGTGCTAGCACCCACATTTCGTCAGTTTATGTTTAGGTCCCAATGTATATATAGGCGAGACTATTGCCATTAACCGGACACTTATAAACCTGCGACAAATACACACATAACTTCGAAAAGCATTGAAAAGTCATTGGTGTGTGCCATGGTAAAACCTAGGATCGAACCCGAGACCTCGTCTCAGCAGTCCATTACCTATACAACTAGGCTACTGCGGTTTAAGGCATATTTAATCAATAAATCACCTCAAATATTTTCCGAAAGACATCTAGCTATAATAGAAATTTAATCTTTCATATTTTACATTTTCGTAAAGACGCAAACAGTCGGCAATTGTAACCTACCTACATTGTTAAAAATATTTTCACAATAACTTCTGCACCAAAACATTTATTTCATAAAAAAGTTCCTTTGCAAAATTTGTAAAGGAACCTGTTATGGGTTTTAACTTTTCTGGTATGATATGGTTATCTAAAAATTTTAAACAAAAGGAAAATTTTACAAATAGTCCCTTTGTCATTGTACTTCTGTCGCTAGTTACGTCAATATATTTCAGTTTACAAAAATATTACTGTTTAACTATGAGAAGTAGGAATCAAAGACATTATTGGGGGAACAACTGTAGTACTTAGTAACTGTTGTGACTTTTCGATGCTTTTCGAAGTTATGTGTGTATTTATCACAGGTTTATAAGTGCCCGGACAATCGCAATAGGTTCACCACCTATTACATTGGGACCTAAACATAAACTGGCGAAATGTGGGTGCTAGCACCTCTGCCTACCCTTCGGGGATATAGTCGTGAGTTTATGTTATGTTACGTTAACTGTAGTACAAAGTATATGTAGAATTTGTTCATGAGCCTAAACATTGAGCAGCTTCGCGCTTGAATATTACATGTGTTCCGTGTTATTTTTATGTGGCATTTTTATTTAATCTAATAATTTATTAGGCCTTTTGTGCTAATATACATATGTGTTATTGACAATTTTTGGGGGTCATTGCATGACGTTCCGATTTAGGTAGTGTGATTAAAGTTTTTTGAAGTTCTTAGTTGTTTCTGTTTTACTATTTCTGCCATCATTATCATCATCAGCATCCGATTCCGCTTGCATCCTAGGCTTGTACTATGCATAGGTAGGACCCTCTCTGACTCCACTTTTCTAATAATTGTATAAATAGCCTAGTGGTATGGGTAATGGACTGCTGAGACGAGGTCTCGGTTTTGATCCCAGATTTTACCAAGGCACACACTAATGACTTTTTGATGCTGTTCGAAGTTTTGTGAATTTATAGCAGGTTTATAAGTGCCCGGTTAATGACAATAGGCTCGCCACCTATCACATTGGGACCTAAACATAAACGGTAAAATGTGGGTGCTAGCACCTCTGCCTACCCCTTCAGGGATATAGGCGTGAGTTTATGTTATGTTTATGTTATGTTATATCTACCCATATTGCCCTGTACGGGCGAGAGCCCCAAGACATGCTGTCTTGGTGTCATCAAAGCTATTTACTGATTTCACACGGTATTCTAATAACGAAATTATTTTTTTTATTTAACCAGGACTGTGATCTACGCAGTCTAAGATTACCATCAAAGACATGAAATGCTTGAACCATGTCTAATTTTGCTCCAAGTATATCTAACATCTATCATTTACTTAGAACAAGTCAGGCTAAAGCGCAAGAAGAGCCTGATTACCACTGATTAACACGAAACACTTGCACCCGCGTTGTACTTAGTAACCTAAGGTTAGCCCTGTTTTTACAATATTTTATGGCTTCTGTCTACACGTAAGTAAGTTATCGATATAAGTACCTATACATACCTAGTAGTAGATGCACGTTACTATGTACATAGTAGGGGAATATGCAACTGAGGATTTGGTATGGGTATGATTGTAAACTGCTATTTAGATCGGAAGTATGGGTTCTACATTTAGGTAAGGTTTTAAGCCCAAAAGGTTTATAATTCTATAAAGTAGATGAGTATCTTGATGATAAAAATGCGTGGTCAACCTAAGTCTCTTGCTTGCTCGCACAATATAAATTGTAAACAAAACAATATCTAAAAAAAGATAATCTAGTTCTAAGATAGTTTCTGAGTTTCTTGTTGGTATCTTCTCAGTAGAACTAACCTAACGAACCAGTGAAAGAATCATTTTCCAATGGTTTATTTATACATTGTTTTCTATTTTTGTAATATTTCGTAACTTAATTGAAAAATTTTGACCTTCATATGTGCCTTAACTGAATAAATGAAGTTGATTATTTGATTCTTCTTACTGGGGTCCCATACATCCCAATTTAAAAATAAAGCACTTAGCTTTATACATTTCTTGAAGAAATGAATCTTGAAAATTGAAAACAAGAAATTTATAAAGCATGTTAATGATTTCACTTTGATTATTAATGAAGCGTGACTGTTTAATAAGGTATTCTGATTGCCTGGTATTTAGGTGGAGGTAGGTATCACCTGAATGAATACAAAGTACGAGTCAAAGACTTTATGAATACCAACTAACTAGACCGGTTGTACCACAGAACTAAAAACAATTTTTTTCGATAGTCTATGACAGATTGTACGCATTTGTTTTTTTGGTGTTTTTCTATTTGATAAGCATTCACAAACATTTCTGAAATATTATGGTTCTGACTTCGTCATTCATTCAGTGTAGTTAACAGGTGATATCACATGACCTGTATAACATAATGGACATAAATTCATTGTATTCATAATGGTATATAATTATCATCACGCATAGATTATGACTGAGCTGATTAAATTTTGTGAATAATTTACTTGCGCTCCGGAAATCCTAACAATTGTCTGTCGTCCATTTATTAATGCTGCTTTTGTTATTTTTATCCTGATATTATTAAAAAATATGCAAATCGATCGCGGCCCGACCGGATGTTCATTTTAGTAATAATGTCGATGTATTTGCATGTAAATGACTCTTGTATCCGCGGATGTTCCAATTACAAATTGTAATGTGCAGCGTCATAGGTTTGAAACAAACTGCATGACACATCACATTATAATATAATATCTATTAAGTAGATACCTGCTATAAAATATTTTTTGTCACATTAGATTGTATCATTATTCTTCATAATTGTAGATAGGTGCTTAACCATTGATGTATTATAAACTAATTATGTTGTCCGTACCTACGCTAAAAATGGCGAAAAAAAAATGACGTCATTATTTTACGCACCATACAGAGACGTTGCAGTGCGTTATGCAAAAAAAACCCTCATTAATATAATAAATTCGTAATAGTAATTAATAAATTAATACTAATGATGTATTTCTTCAAGTGAGTAAGTAGCTATAATTATATTTTTTATATTTAGTGTTTGCGCCGTTTTTGTAAGTTTGTTCCTGCGTGGACGTAGCTATAGTTTATAATAACATCATTGTACTTAACAATATTTATTTATTAAACATGGAAGAAAAACGAAAAGTAAACCATAACATGAATTCATAACGAATAAAAATCTTTATTTTATATCATACCTTCATTTAGATAAATATATCGTTACTTTATATAGTTGTATCTAACATTTGAGTAATCCAAAGTCTGCGCGCGTAGATACCGCTACCAACCAATAGATGGCGCTACATATATCATAACAAAGCACTTTGATACGGTGATGCAAGTTTTATTATCTCTGCTCCATATTTCTTCATATATATTGTGGTGTGATTGATTAATACCGATAACTTGAAAAATAACGTGGACTTTGTAGTGTAAATTAAATTGTAACAGGTATTCTAATATTAACGATAGCAAAGATAAGAGAGGATATTGAATGGAAAATTGTTAGCTTAATTTGAATGCTCTACTTGTAAAAAAATGTATTGGGTGTCTTCAGTGTAATGTAGTGTAGCAGTGGCGGTACAAAGTGCATCGTTCATCGGCGGGAGGTCAGGCGCGGGCGGCGGGTTGCACGCTGCAGGCTGCACTGCACGCCCCCAGCACGCCCCACGCCCCCGCGCCCCGCACCGCCACTGGTCCCCCCCACTTCTCCTACGACCTCACTTGTTTTGATGTAAGGTGTCCACTGGCCACTATGCAAAACTCATGCCTTGCCGAAGAGGTGGGAAGTGCGCCATCCTTGTCGCTATTGTAGCTAAGATAAACTTTTGAACGTACACATTCTCGCTCCATCTTTTTATTGAGTAAGCATCTGTTATTTCCCCTAAGTGCATAATAACTTATGCTGCTTAAATGCGAGCAAACGCTGTCATGTTTTTTTAACAAATTGGTTGTTTTTATAGTCGTTTATTATGAATTAAAAAGATAGGATAGTGGGCTTAGGCGTTGCCTTGATAATCGAGACTGTGTCCGTGTGTTTGATAATTAATATTTAAAAAGAAAATCCCATAGTATTTAAAGAATAAAAAAACTGACTTCAAAAACTAAAAACTATAAAATAACTTAATAAAAATAATAGAACAAATACTGAATCGTTGTTGGAAGCCTCTCAGGCTAGGCACTGGTCTAGCTCGACTTATTATTTCAACTGAACGCATCATAATAGTTCAGGCACAACAAAGAAAGTTAGGACACCTACTTCTAACACATCAGTAAATCTGTAAATTCTGCAATTTGTTCTCTTATCAATACTATATTATTTATGTTTCAGACTATTTTTTTTACTTTTTAGTTTACTGCAATAGGTTGTTTTTATATTGTGTCCCCCCCTTATTAGTGGGTCTAATCCAGTCCAGCATGCCGACCATAGTTTTCGAGTCAACGCTCTATCATCAAGAAATTCTGTTATCTGCATCTCCTTGGTACTTGGTAACTCTAGCACGTCGTTGACCATCATAATGTTGCCTACCTTGTCACATAAACTAGTTTAAAAAGCCATAATTTCTCATTTCATATTTGATTTCGAGGAGTTCTCTGGTGTATCTCCGGAGTTATCTATGAGTTATTCCGAACCCATTGCAAAAATAAAACTCAAATCGGTTCATAAACGACAGAAATATCAGAGATCATAAAGAAGAAGTCGGTTAAAATATACATTTAAAATACACATTTTTTTATTATTAATTATAAAAAAGATATAAGTTGATTTTTTGGAAGATGGTTAATAATAACTTAAATAGAACAATTTAATATTTCTCTTCTGATTATACTGATTTAAATTCAATATTATTTAGAAGTAAACCAAGGCCACACTGTGAGCTTTTTCATTCGTAAGCCTGTATTCTCCAATTTTACCTGGTGAAACACCTCGCTGAGAGCACAGCCAAGATTATTATCTGACCAAGAATGGCTGATAAAATGAATAGTTTTGAAAACATACCTTTCCATCTATCTCTGAAGAAAGTTTTGGAACAGTTTATAAGAATGTGTATGATCCTAAATTCTTCTCAATCCATCCCCTCCAACCTTGTCCTTCTTTTTAGATAAGTACAACAGACGATTTACTTTATTTAAATATTTTAGCAAATATAGGACAATCAGCACATCACTTTAAAACCCCAAGTATACATTCATGTATATAAATATTTACACTTGTGATGTTTGTTCGTCTCATGGTAGATACGATATTATGTCATATATCTAGCCAGCTTTTCGAAGTTATTTATGTGTGTATCTATTGCAGGTTTATAAGTGCCCGGCCTATTACCAATAGGCTCGCCACCTATTACATTGGGACCTAAACGTAAACTGGCGAAATGTGGGTGCTAACATCTCTGCCTACCCCTTCGGGGATATAGGCGTGAGTTTAAGTTATGTTATCTAGCCATATAAATTTGAATTGAAAATTATAAAATACATAATATACATATATCGTGACAGTTTCCTCAAGATTCATGACGTCTACAGCAGAAATAGTACGAAATAGGAATGTGGACCTAAGAATTATTTGGAAAACTATTTTGTTTGAATTACGTACCTATACAACTATTTCACTTCTCTTTCACATGTATACATAAATATATCTAATCATGTTCGCGTTAATTCCCTTTAAAATTATTGTATAGGGTCAATGCTTCCATTGCAACTTGTACCAGATAATTTTGTATAATTTTTCTTCTAAATTATTATTCCAAAGTCCTTAGTTATTATTTTCTATAGAGATGATGATGGTAATGCTCAAAAATACTCACCATTTTTCTCATCATAGCTCATATTTCCTAAGCGAACTTATCCCTAACTTGATCAAAAAAGAAATAGAGTAGGCACGTGATGTTTGTATAAACGGTATTTGCGACCCGGCACGCGTAAACTTTTTACTAAAGTTACGGTTTCTAAATTTCCAAATTTCATCGAAAAGTAGGATAACCGTAATATCAAAAATCCGTTAGATGTGACGTGATTTGGATCTATTTACCCGTTTATAAGAATACGAGGCATTCCTCCACGTCGCATGTAAATCTCAACTCATTACTTCAAGTTACTTAGTTCGCACTTAGCTGGCAATAAATACAAAATAAAGAATTATCGCTGGTGTATGGGACCTCACTGTGTGTAATGCGACTCAATATGATCTTCAATGGCCTAGCTAGCTCAACTACAAGCTGGTGCACAGGCTCTGCCGCTGGCTTTCTACTCAGGTTTGCTGGGAGTGCCGGTCAAATATACTGTTGTCCCTCATGTAAAAGCAAAAATATGCCAACTTGTGGAAAGGAAAATTAGGATTTCAGAACCCCAGCGACTGGTTCATAACTCACTGTTCTTAAAATCAGGTAACTATTTCAAGTTTTGATGAAGTAATACTTTCGGAATACATCCCATAATCACGGTTGTTGTGGTATTAGGGTATTAATGCATATCTACCTACCTCTTTGATGATACTCCTCCGGATCGAGTGGAGGACAATTATAATGAGTGGATATAGTCAATAAAAACTGATTGAACACGGAATGTCACTCCTGACTGTAGTTACCCAATGAAAGAAAACATTAAGTATTCGTATGTAGGCATTACATCCGACCTCTTATGTACCTACACATGTTTAAGTATTGTAATGCCAATTCAAGAATGAATTAAATATTAACACAACACGACATTGTATTGTTTTACCATTGACAGCGGAACTCGATTGTCACCACGAAATCCTGGAACGGGTTGCACAAAACCTGTTCCGTATAAAAAATTACTTAATTGATTTCGTTAGTTTAGTCATACTAATTCGCTGATTAATATTAAACGATCGCCATATACGTGCCAAAGTTGCAGATGGCTTGTAACTACTTGTTTTACAACAAGGAAATTTTATGGTTTCGATTGTGTTAAGTTTCGTTCAGTACCGATTACCGATATCTTACTAACGTTATCGTTTACGGACATTCATTTAATGTATTGAAGTTAGTGTGTTTTTATCTTTGAGCCGCAAGGTGTCACATAAACGTTTACTACATCGATATGGTTACGATTGGTTTGGTAAGATACGCCGTCAATGAAATAGTAATTGAGAATTATTACGTTATTTCTCGACGAAAGAACATTCCATTTCTCGTATTGCTTAGATAGATATCGCAATTATATTATTGTAATATTATTTCTTTGTTCATTGAAAACAGAGACCTGCTGATAAGCAAACGAGGTTCTAGTGCAGGTTTTTCTCTAAGGGTTGCGCGGTTAGATGGTAGTCACTCCCATAAAATTCAAGTCAGGAATAAGCCAAGCTACAACCAAGCTGCAAAGTGTAAGCTTTGGATGCCATTGCAGACGATGAGGACCTCCTCAGATTTTTTATTTACTTACTATTTTAAAGGTGCATGTCGCGTGGTTCCTGGCAGAGTAGAATTTGGACTACCCCATCTCCTCCCATGCGGTGTCGTACAACGCGACTAAGGGATAGGGCTGTTTAACATCAGACAGATATATACAGCCCAGACTCAGGCACAGATACAAGGCTTGAGTCAACAATAGTGTCCATTCGAAATTTTCATAACTAAATGAATGAATTAACTAAATAAGGGTTCCGACAGTTCCATGGCAAGATGCGTAGGGTTGGTAACATATTAATGGTATATCTAAATTATGAGTTCATAGTTACCAATAAGCACTACCATATGACGTGCAGTGGATATTGTAATTTTATAAGATCATACCTGTCTCTCTTCTGGGCTAGAAGAAATTATAGATTGGCTCTTTTTGCTTCTATCTTCGCACCTCAGCTTTCCAATTACCTTTACAATTGTTTCTTTGTTATTAAAAATTTCGCAGCAAACTATCGGTTTTGACAACTAAGGCTCGGTATTCCTTCGAAAAAGGTACACAGATTGATGGATATTTGTGTTCTTCAATGACAGTGCCGATTTACATTTTGCCTTATATCTTTAATTAGCGGTGCTTTCTGACTTCCCCTAATGCAATTATCTCGTCTTACCAAGGGTTCATTCAAAAAATAAAATTCGTATAAACTTTGTCCTGATAGTTACAAACACAATAAAAAATAATCTAATTTAGTTAAGTTGTTTATGAGCTATGGCGCTTACTTACATTTAGATGATTTATTTTTGTGTTAGTGTAAAAAAGAATATAGAACAGAAGAATAACATAGATTTATTGTTTGTTTAGTGGGTACGCTTTTTAATTGCTGTCAAATCTTAATTCATTTTAAAATATTTACTTATATAAATTTCTACAACTCTTGTCAGTAGATATAATAGCTATTATATCCAATTAAGAAAAAAAAACAAAGTTCTGTGATTAAATCATTTTGATAAGCGCATCCAAGTCATGTGATGAACAAGGACCACCAACGCTGTAAGTTTTTCTATACATTTCAATATTAAATCAATATACAACATCGATTTATGATCGTGGTGAGAATATCTATAGAGTATGTACTACAGTAGTTCAATAAACAAGAAAATCCAGTAGAGAATAGTTAGTTTTTACTCAAGTGGGGATCGGCGCGCGGACGATTCCCTGCGGGTGGCGCAAAGCGCAGGCGCGGCCATGTTTCATAATTAGCCCTGATATGAATTTTATAAATGTTTCATGCGCACTACATGAGTAGCGGACAATTAATTAACTCCTGCGCAACGTTTACATTAATTAGCCGAGAGACAAGTCATGTCCCTTCGTCATACATTAAACATACAAGACTGCGTTCTCAGGAAAATTTATTAATATGATGTTACATTTCAATAATTCAAACTGAATTGTCTTAGCTACATTTTATTTATAAACTATTGGTAGTTGGACCACCCTTGTAGAATGTAACTCTACTAGACAAGGTTTCCTCTTTGTTCTTTTAGGCATGTGCACTAAATTAGAGAATTTCTTTTTATTGAGATATGTAGCATAAATGATAAGTGAACTTTCTCATCATCAATTTATAATTGCTTATTTGACATTTGAAACATAATTATTACAAAAATGCTAAATAGGTACATATATATATGTACAACAATGAAAATGAATTACAAGAAAAAATGGAATGACAAGAAAAAATGGAATACGAATTTACTTGTCGGACAGAAAACCATAAACTTAAATGAAGGTACTTTTTTCTTATTTTAAATAAAGCATAAATTATAATTTACAGGTATTTCTTTTATTTTCACTATCTATGAATCCCATATCACGATATGTACCATTTTATGAACCCTATTATTTTGTTGATATGTTCATCAACAACATACAGCTACAAAAATTGCAACAACGCCCACAAATTTAAGTAACCCACATGGCTTTTGACTGGAAATGCCGCTATACTTGACAGAAATGCCGTCGCTGATCTTCCGCATTGGTATGCAGAAACGAATTATTGTATAATAATGACTAATAACAGGCACGCGTTTCCACTTACCTATATGTAATAACGTGTATAAGTATTTTCTTTTTGCTTTACTTAAGAGTAGGTAGGTAGATGTGTAGATGAATAGTTATGAATACTACACAGATGGTCGAAATTTCTAATTCTGTGCTGTTTGATAAACGATTGCAATTATGGAATTTACCGCACTAGCAATTTATATAGGTATTATCAATACCTAGATGTAATGATACCATTTTTTCTGTCTTACATTAACATTAAAATGTGCTATCGTTCGGAATGCAATAAAAAATATGACTTAGTATAATATTTATTTTATCCAGATTATATGGCAGACCAATAAATGACCGACATTAATAATCAAAGTGGAATATTTCATTAAGACAGTAGAGACCACTAAGTTTTACAACTTAATTGCTTTCGCAAACTATAACAGAATCAGTTTTTATGGCATACCCACAAAGGGGTCCTCAGAATCTCGACTGCAATCATCGATATTATTTATTTTTTGTATCATAATTCCTTACGATGAAGAATGGGTCTCGCTCATTTAGAGTTGTGTTTGTTTTGTAAACCTTCGTTATGAGCCTACAGTAATATCGGACATTCTGCAAGACGATGTTGTAGCAGAGTTGGAGCGGGACGATTGAATATGGTCGGTACTAAACATTCTAATCATACTACTGTAATCTGGAGAGTATTTGTCGAATGGCATGGAATATTGTGAATGTCAGGAATAGCCGACGCAGTGGACACAATGGGCCGCGTAGTGATAAGGTGTGCCCGCGGTGCGCTCGACCCGAGCGCTCGATTGTCCTACCATCAGTAATTTTCCCATGATCAAGACACGATACTTTAACATTGTCTAGACTTGGAAACCGATTCATTAATGTATCATTGTCAAACTCTATTACAGAAATTATTATAATATCATAGTTATAACAAACTTAAAGAAAGAAAGATAAAAGATTTATTAGTCACACGTATAGGATAAAACAGATATACAATACTGAAGTAGGCGAAACTGCAATACTGCTATTTCAAGAAATGAAATTAAAAAGAAATTGTATGGGATAAAATTTATTGAAAAAATTAGAGGTAAGTTTTCTAAAAACAATTGGAGTACTTAGTCGACAAAGTTAGCCTTTACTTAGCAATTGAAACTAGAAGAGAAATGCTCCGTTGTCAGATTATAAAGCTTCAGGTAAACAGTTTAAAGTTCAGAATGATATTACAATATGGAACCTTAAAGAAAATAGCGTTTTCAAAGTAAGCTTTTCACCTATTCACTGAAAATAAAATGTAAAAAAGTAGATGTTTTAAAGAAAATTAAAAACAAGGAAGTTTTGCCGATGGCGCCTGGTACCTAATCTACTCCGTGTAAAGAAGAAATTAAAACAACTTTCTTGGATATTTATTACACTACTTTTATTACCTGTTTTTAGTACTTGTGTTGTATTTAAAAAGAAATAATAGGCAATTTGAATGAAAAAGTTAAGCTCAACAGAAGTTAAAAGGATAAATTTATTTGACGGCTCATACAGCATACAACCTAAGTAATAAGTAGTTGTTATTTCTGTTGTAAGTATGGGTTTTATGAATATTTTTTTTTTTTCTTTTACATTGATAAGTACATCACTTGAGCAACAGGTGTATAGCAATAGTCTCACCACCATGTATACCCAAGTGCGAAGTAGAAAACTAAAAACCAGAAAGCTACTACTACAAGGTAAGAGCCTTGGATGCGACCGAGACTATCACGAAGATAATGATGACTCGAGTAGCAGGTATATTCGTGATGTATTGCGTTTCCGACAAGTTCTCATTTTCAGGGAAAAAATTACTCACAAATTTTCGTCGTACACCTTATTAGTTCTATATATGTTGACTTTCAATCAAAGGCAAAAAAACTTTTAATGGTCGGCAGCGCGAGTGTAACACTCCTAGTGTTGCATACGTTCATAGGTCACAGTAACCACTTCCCATCAGGGGGGCCGTGTGCCTGTCTGCCACCTAAGTGGTATAAAAAAAAACTCTAATGATTTCTGCCGCAGTTCATCTTCATCGCTGGCTCTAAGGTTTTGATATTATATCATCGGTCTTACACGTCAATAATACTTCACCTCGTCTGATAGTAAGCTGAAGAAAGTCTCAGTAAAATTACAGATATCGAACATGTTACAATGGTGACCCTCTGCTTGATGGCTTTATCAGATACTTTGTCAGCCCTGCATGACTTGACTGAACTGTATGACGTTTCAGTAATTTTTCATAATTATTACAATCGCCTAGTCACGTTCGTGTTCCTCCTCCAACTCTTCATTAACTCTCTATAAACCATTCAATAGTTAAATTATGTAGAGATAAGAGCGAGATTAAAACTGGTTTGATGGGCTCTAAACTTTTTATCAATTTAGATCAGGTGTTGAATCTTATTATGCATTTCCCATACGTATGAACACTTCCATAATTATCAAATTATAATAATGATCTAAATAAATTGGAGTTGTAGTAAATCAATGAGGTTGTGCTCGGTCAATAAAATAGACATTCCAGGACCGCCCACGAAGTGTCTTCAGTAGATACCTAATAGACGAAAGGTTCTCAGTGCGAAACCTGCCGTCGAGCGTAGATCAACATGATAACTGTATCTGCCTACATTCTTCACAATGACATATTTACAATTTTATAGCGATTTATATCATCTCATAAACAGTGTTAAAAGTCCCAGGCTTACTGCCAACTTCCGCTCCCATAAGTTGTTCTTCGGTTATCTAATAGTCACGAATAGATAGCCAAGGAAACTTGATTTGTGTTAGTCTAAAACTTATTCAACACTTCACGGCATAATAAACAAATCTGAATCGCGACTTCAAACAGCTAAACATAAACACCTGCTCGTGATTGTATTGTATCAATCTATGACCCTTTTCTTTACAGATAATAATATAAAGTATAGATCGTTATCGATAAAGTTATTTCAAAATACTGCACATTTTAAACTTATATTCGTTATGGCACCGTGTCGACATTTCTGATTATTTATCAAGCCACGATGGCCATAAAACTTAAAATGCCTTTAAAAATCAGATTATAAAACAAGTTCTTTGTTTCTGTGTTAAAAATTCGTGATGACGGTCCTTTGAAAGGCTATAATGAGTATTGATTTAAATTACGTGGATTAAAAAATCTGGGAAAAATTATAACGAGAGGATGCCGCCATCTGTTTGCCTACGATAGACACACATGGATATGACGATTGTGTAATATTATCTCTCAGAATAGTTCATAATTGTTCTGTTTTCGATTTTGTAATTTTTGCCATATTATTACAATAATTTTTTATCCACGTTGATATAAATAAAACAAATAAGTAGTCGTGATGTGATGAAATCGTTTACATTGTCAATAAATTGAAATATATCTCCTAAATCAACTGCCATCGACCTATAGATAATAAAATTAATGGTTAACATTACGGTATTAATTTTATTGGAATATTCGTTTTAACACTTTTAATTCATAATTGAAACTAAAATGACAGCTAATTTGGCTGTTTTGATGTAAATAATTTCTATTAGTTCAAATTAATTGAATTACATCAAACTAATGATGAAATTTAAACGAGCAAAGATGCTGGCAAAAGATAACGTGTATAATAGGTATATCTTAAATAAATAATTTGACGTTTTGCAGTCATTATTAATAGTGAACAACCACTACAGCCTCTATAATAAAGCGCCATGTCGCTCTTATAGCTCATAATTAATAGTATGATAACATTTTAAAATGTTTATGGTATAATAGGTCCCTATTTTATCCATTCCATATTAAACCTCGCGTTAATTTTTTTAAGAATAATGAAGCAGACATTTTTATAACAAAGGTCCTTGGCCGTGCATCTTGATCTTAATGTTATCTCTAATAGGTCAATAAATAAGGACTAACGTGCGAGCTTCGGCGACACATACACGCCAAGAGCTTATTATAATAAAAAATAATCAATTCGATCGCTGTTCACAATATTAAACTCAGTTTTATATTCATATTTTAATCGTTGTGATAACTCGTTATATTTTATACTATTTGTAGAGGTCCTTATTTTTTGTAAAACATCGTTTGTAAACATTGTAAATGTAAATTATTGCTATTGTTTCACGTATCTCCTATTAAAATTATAATCGAAATAACAATACCGTTTGCAACTTGCATTATTGCAATGAGACTTAAACGTTAATATCTCTCGAAGAAATTACAAGAGGCAATATAGAGTTACGTTTTATGATAGGACAATCTGGCTTATGAATGAAATGTAAACAGCCGCAATGAAATGATATAAATGATAGCCGGTGGTGTGCGGCCACAATCAGCTCGCGGCATCTAGCGGCCGGGCGCCCGGCCCGGACCGTCCGCTTTATGATGTTATACTCTTTTATTTAGATATTTGTACGGATCCCCTCATTTTTATTCACCCAACCACATTATTATGCATAAATAAGTACTCTTTTATTTTATTCCCATCGTTATTTTAATATGTTAAGTTTCAAAGTTGGCTTCGTCACCTCTTGTGCGTGCTCGTTCGCCGCTCGAGATGTGGCGACAATATTTAACAGATAACGAGGTAAGGCTCTTCTTAAAGCGGTTTTATGTAACTCGATACTTTTGTATGTCTTTTATAATATGCTTTATGAATAGGATACCTGTGTAGTACAATATTTGTATTTTTATTTAAGCTGTATAGTTAATTTAGGAAGTATTATTTGAAATTGTAACAGGGTGAGTCAATGGACATTAACAAACATTTGTCATAGTGTTGTAAGGTGTCAGGCAGTGGTGGGGTCGAGCATAACAATTAGTTGGCACGACGTGCGACGCGCCCGTCGCGGGTCCTCTCCGGCAAGGAGGCCGGCAGGCGCGCGGCCGCCGGTAGCGCACTCCCGCTGTGCCCCCCGGCGAGCCACGCGCCGCTCTCGATGAACCAACAGTAACACATCTAATATTTAATATCTTAATAACCGATTAGGGTGTGTTTAGTATGCACTTTGAATAATTACCTACTTCATTATAACAAATCGAATACAGGTTTATCTAATCTCAAAATGTACAAATTAAATCGTATACATCACGCTCACCGTGTAACGTAGTTCAATGTTGTTATTTGACGTCATTTGTCAGTAGAGGTCATGTATTTAGTTTACATTATATAAGTCAAGAATAAATACACAACCACATTAGGCAGATTAGTTGGAACTGCGACTCCTGGATCATTTTTTGGGTTCGATTCAAGCATAATGTAATTTTTTTTTGTAAGGGAATACTCAAAAGGGCTCCTACTCTTATTTAGTGAGACAGAAAGAATTAAGGTGTTTTGTTTGTGTACCTAACTACATTTTTACCTAAATACTAACGCGTCTTTATATAATAAATAAAAAAATATTATATAACAACTGTAAACCTCATACCTATACCTATTATAAACCACATGCTTCCATATATTTCAGGCTTTGAATAGCTCACTGTAAATGGATAACTTAGGGCAGTTATTTGAATATTGAATACAGGATTGAAATGAAGCCTGTGACATGACCTCTGTCTAATGATAAATGTTGATCGTAAGGGGTCGTTAATGGTTGGAAAGTTCTGTATTGGCGCGGTGCGAGCGGCCGATACAGCGGTGTGGCGCGGACCCGGGCGGTACATCGGTTATTGAGAGCGATTTGGGCAACAGTCTCAATACGAGTACATGCGACTGATTTACGAGACGAGCGTGTGCCCTTTGTGCTCCAGCTGACTAATGGACGGACGCTCACGGACATTTATGTAGATTGATTGTATGAATTTTATTCACAATGTTAATACAGTAACAGATTTAGATGTCATTTAGAAATGGCGCTCTAAAGTTGTGCAATTTAGGCCGTGAATAATGGATGACGAATGGTTAGTTTCTATACCGAACTCGTGCCGAGGTGGGGCTGTTATTGTGTAGTTGGCCCTAAACTCAAAAATGCTTTATATGCATTACCACGGACCTACCTACGTAATACTACATCTCCGATATACGAATAAAATTAAGTGATGTAGGTATGTAACAAGTGGATGGCAAATGAAACTCAAAGGATACCAACATGATACGAAATATGAGTGAATTAAAAGTATCCATGTTGTACCTATCTGATATATTAAAGGTGATGGCAAGGGATATAGGACCAAACTGAGATCGTTGGAATCACAATGGATCTAAGCCAAAGTCACATGACTGGTAATTGACAAGCTAAGCTCTTGCCCAGACTGAAACTTATTTATTTCATAACTTTTGTATAGGCTATCAAAGTAGCAAACTTGTACACGGTCCACCCAATTGTAAGCAATTACCTTGAGGTAAACTGTAACACTATATTGTAACACTAGAAGTATCCAGTTGCTATTACTAAATATCTAATATATGCTAGAGGTCTACAATTGCTCTACATTTAACATCGCGTGGGAGATCGCTCTATGGCAAATGCACAATGTTTGAGGTAGAGAAACTGAAAAAAAAAACAAAAGGGAAGGGAAAGGATTTTAGGCCTCCAGTTTCTAGCAGTCATTAAGCAATACTGCATGCAGCATACCGTTACACGAAGAAAGTATCTTCTTTAAGAGGGTTATAAACATAGCTCTACCATCTACCTAGGGAAATTTTAAACAATTTTTTTTTGTTATTTGTAATATAATTAATAACACCTGAAAATGTAATTTAAAAAGTTATTATAAGGAGTGAAATAAAAGAAGTATCAATGCATTCTTGATATATTTCGAAGCATAATATTTTGATATGGACGCGGTGATATAAAAAATATTTATAACGTTTAGTTACGGCTGGAAGAAAAAAGGACAATATGAGAGGACTTGCATCGTCATCTTATCGACACGGATCAAACGTTTTTAATCAGAAATTTTAATGACCATAGTTCAGAAAATAATAACTTTTCTTTGGCTACCGACATACTACACGTAAATATTTTTGATACTTGAACCATGACCGGCTATTTTAAATCATGCAATTCATGAAAATTCATGTTTTTTTTACCTAACCATCGTTTAAATTGAAAGGAAGTGTACCAAAAATATTGATATTAATTACATACATACATATCATCACGCCTTTATCCCTGGAGGGTTAGGATGAGGTGAATTAACACCTACATTTAACCAATAATTGTATTCGGTCCCACGTAATAGGGGGTGAGCCTATTACCGTATTCCGGGCACTAATGTTGACTCGAGCCATGCATCTGAGGCTGAGTATGGGCTGTATATATCTGTCTGATGTTAAACAGCCCTGTCCCTTAGTCGCCTTATACGACACCGTATGGGAAGAGATGGGGTGGCCCTAATTCTACTCTGCCGGAAACCACCACCACAAATCCACAGAAAAATAATAATCACACTAAAAGTAAACTACGAAAGGGAACAATTATCTGTTTAAGTTTGTAATATTATTAACTTAATAGTCAAAGAAGTTTGTGTAATATTTCGGTTGGTATTTTCAAACAATACATACATAGTTTTAATTAATCGTGGACAAAATTCATTAGACTTAAGGAAGATGCCTTATCAAATATATTTTGTTGAATATTCAGTTAGAATCCACGTACTAAAATTAAGCACGCACTGTGCGGTATGAAAGAAACTTCATCCCACGCACACTCAAGTTGTGGAATGAACTCCCTGCTGTGGTCTTTCCATGCGCCTACAATATGGGGTTCTTCAAAAGGGGCACTAGGAGGTTTCTTCAGGGTCGGTAGCGCGAGTGTGACGCTCCTGGTGTTGCACGAATCCATAGGCCACGGTAACCATTGCCCATCAGGTGGGCCGTGTGCTTGTCTGCCACCTAAGTGGTATAAAAAAAAATAAAAATATAAGCCCAATCCGATCAGCCGTTTGCAAAACTCGTGAAAATGTTTAAATATTTGTTAATCACTCACACGAGTAACAAATATCTAAATATTTTCATAAACTATGTTCATCTATGACGTTATGTAAGTAGGAAGTAGGATTATACCAACCGGAAACAGGATACAAAAGAATTAGGTCACTTTTTAGAAGCATCAAGACTGTTTACTGTATACCCTAATGGTCACGCACAGTGGCGATGCGAGACAGTTTGGCATTTAGATTCATTGTACCCATGTTATTGACTGTATTCGATCCGTCCATCAAGTGACCGATGCGCTTACGTGCCTCTGTTGTACGCACTCATATTATGTATGTATTTCTTTTTATAGATAATAATATTTAATAGCACATTACATATTATTTTTTCTTAATCTGAGTGTCAATCCCAGTTATATCTCAGACGCCAAAACAATTTCTTTTCAAACATTGGTTTATTTTGAAAATTTACCGAGTGATTGCCGTTTGAAGTCCCAATTCCTAGAAAAAAATTTGCACCAGAACCCTGTCTCTCTATCACCGTTAAGGTGCGATTGACTTGGACTCCGAAGGTCTTGGTAGGCCCCAAACACCCGAATGGTACCAACTATTGCTTTCTGAAACTTCATAATCTCATCATGTTTCTTTTGCAATCAGGTTACATTTCATCTACAGCAAATAAATAGTTATTGTAATACTTATATAGATATTACGATGGACAAAATTAACATTTTAATTTATATCCTCATTCGCAATGCAACAGGTAGAGCTCAGAGAAGAGAGCCGGGTAATAAAAACTAACGCCACTTTTACTTTTTGTGGGCAAATTGAACTATCCAATTGAAGTCAGTCAGTTAGAGTGGTAATACCCATTAATACAAATAGTAATATTTAATAATGTATGAATTTTAAGACAATGTATGATTGAGTCTCTGTTACTTGAAAAATTAATTAAATTAAATTTGAATTTGAATTTAATTTAATTTTTATTACGAATTTTTCTACTTCTAGTCATCATTATCATTCTTATAACCATTTACCAGTTGCTTTGTGTTTGTATCCTAAGGTCTGTTGGTTTTGATTGATATATTGGCTTTTACGGGAGTGACCGCCTCCTGGCCCCGTGAGGAAAGCCTGCATCAGATAGGTGCAGGTAAGGTTGACTTGAGCCTCAAGGTTATTGGTAGAACTCTGTGCCTTCCGTACTACTGACATGAACCTTACACTTCAACAACGACCGTTTCAATAGATGTGCATACTTATACCCTAGTAATAATACAGTTTGTTGAGAGTGAATGAAGCGAGAGTAGTATGTCAGGATCGTAGCAAATGGAGATCCGTGATCTCTGCCTACCCCTATGGGAAACAGGCGTGATTTTGTGTATGTATGTATGTTATTTAAACTAATTTTTCAACACACTTTCTTATAAAGGGGCTCAATTTCACCGCAATTAGGCACATAATGACACCTGTAATTGAACTGTGACTTTTTCAACGCTATTATATGTTAAGTGTTTTTTTTATAGAGTTGCTATGAAGTTAATTATGAAGAAAATAAAATCGTATTCTTTTGAACACGATTTAGTACATATAAATTAATTGCTCATTTCATACAACTTAGTATTTAAACATATAATTTCAACTTGTTTGCTTATGATACAAGTTTAAAAACATGACTTTCGCTCAAATATAACTTGTGTATTCCTTAAAAACTTTAAATTCGCCATTTTCCACGTCCGAAAAAAAGAAACCTCATTCTATGTCCACTGCTAGATAGATGCGCGCACATAGGAAAAAATATTTAATTTTATTTTTCCGACTTTTGCGAAAAAAAAATTTCAACTCGTTTTCACTGTTGAAACTATAGTTAATTAAATTGTCTATAAGTTTAGCACTAGTTATGAAGAAAATAAATTTATTTTGTACACCGTCTGATATATGAGGTGAAGCCCTTAACGTTATGGAAAGTTTATTACCTGAAAACTTCAAAGGTAAATAACTATTTTAGTATTATACTCGGAGTCCTGAACAGAGTGAGACGATTTTTCACGCCGGAGCAGCGGTGTCTTCTATACAAAACACGAATTCGCTCCTGTGTGGAATACTGCTCGCATCTCTGGGATGGTTCAGCAAAGTACTTACTAGATGCTCTCGACAGGTTGCAGCGACGTGCGGTCCGCATCATTGGGAATCCCGAGATCACGAACACCCTAGAACCTTTACGGCTGCGTAGATGTTGCGTCCATGGCTGTATTTTACCGTCTGTACCATGGGGAGTGTTCTGATGAGCTCTTCCAATTAGTCCCACCCTCCCCTTTCCTACACAGGACAACACGTGCAGGTCTTAGATGTCATCTGCACACGGTGCAAAACATCCGATCAAGAACCAAGCGGTTCGGAGACTCTTTCCTCTGTCGCACCATTAAGGCCTGGAATTCATTACCAGCTCACGTGTTTCTTTCTTCCTACAGTCCCGGGTCCTTTAAGCGGGGCGTGAAAAAGCATATGATGAGGCCGTCAAGCTGAGTGGCACACGGTATGTGTAAGTAATGGTCACCTCGTCGGTAATCTCCAACATTACAAAACTGTACCATAATGAATTATTATTTTATATAATTCATTATGGTACAGTTGTGTGGTGCATTCATTACTAATTCTCATTTTCTTATTTAGGTCTAATTGACATATTAGACCTAAATAAGCGGTAGCCTAGTGGTATGGGTGATGGACTGCTGAGACGAGGTCTCGGGCTCGATCTCAGATTTACCATGGCACATACCAATAACTTTTCGATACTTTTCGAAGTTATATGTGTATTTATCTAAGTGCCCGGTTAATGGCAATAGGCTTCGCCACCTATTACATTGGGACCTAAACATAAACTGGCGAAATGTGGGTGCTAGCTCCTCTGCCTACCCCTTCGGAGATATAGGTGTGAGTTTATGTTATGTGAAATAGATCAAAATTCTAGAGTGGTTCTGTATCAATTGCACGAATAAGTAGGTATCTAAAATTCGCGTAAATATCTAATACTTAGTGGTAAAATCAGCGCACTGTGTAAATAGGTAGTATGCCATATAAAAAGCTAAAACTTTAAGATAATTTACGAATCAAAGTAGGTGTCTGTAATAAAATTAACTTTTAATTATAAATTATAAGCATCGGCACTAAAGAGCACAATTATAATTGCTTATTCAACTATGGATAATATGGCAATAAAAAGTAAACGGTCAAAAGTGTTCGTAATGTGTTGTTTAATAAAGTTAATTATCGCCTGCGAATGGTTTGAAAAATAGTTTACGAGTATAACGCGAGATGCCCAGTAGCACGGTGTAACCGATTAGTCACGGATGAGTCAGGGCTTCGATTATTATTATAAGACGACGGTCTAATTAAACATTCAGCTATTTTGAGACAATAGCATCGCATTTTTATAGCATCGCATTTTTACGTAGATATTAACTACATTCCAATTCACATGGTGTTTGCCTTTGAGAATGACAGAATTCTTCTTTTCTTCCTCTCCCCACTCATCAGAGCACGCCACTGCCACTGTCTTCTATTCAAGACACAAATTCGCTTCTGTGTGGAAAACTGCTCGCATCTCTGGGATGGTTCAGCAAAGTACTTACTAGATGCTCTCGACAGGTTGCAGCGACGTGAGGTCCGCATCATTGGGAATCCCGAGGTCACGAACACCCTAGAACCTTTACAGCTGCGTAGAGATGTAGCGTCCATGGCTGTATTTTACCGTCTGTACCATGGGGAGTGTTCTGATGAGCTCTTCCAATTAGTCCCACCCTCCCCTCTCCTACACAGGACAACACGTGCAGGTCTTAGATGTCACCCGCACACGGTGCAAAACATCCGATCAAGAACCAAGCGGTTCGGTGACTCTTTCCTCTATCGCACCATTAAGGACTGAAATTTATTACCAGCTCACGTGTTTCCTTCTTCCTACAGCCCCGGGTCCATTAAGCAGGGCGTGAAAAAGCATATGACGAGGCCGTCAAGCTGAGTATCACCATTGTCGTAAGTAATGGTGACCCTTTTTTCTGAGACTTTGCCTTCAGCTTACCATCAGGCAAAGAGAAGTCTAATTGACGTGTTCTATACATATATAAATAATATAAAATAAATAAACACAGCACAAAAACTCTACAGTGAGCTTTGGCAACCGTGGTTATTATGGTCACGGACTGCTCAATTGGGACGGGAATACCGTTGTGCCCTATCTCTGCCTAAATAATGTAAGTACCTATTTACAAATTTACAATATATTTAATATAATTATAAATACAATACAAATGTCAAATCAATATATGCAATCATAGATTTTGTCATGTTATGTCAAATCAAATAACGCGTCCCGTATCGTTCCCGGCGCAAAGGTGCCCATGACACTGGCAGCGTTGACTCGCTGAATCGCGATGGCAATCTTCTGCCCCAGAAACAAGCCGGAGCGGGAATTTACAAATTAGATAATTAATTCTCTTAACTAAATGATGATAACGTGCACTAATAAAACGAAAGTCACTTACGATTTCCTAATTTATAAAGTACCCAATATCCTCTTCATCAGACAAGCAATCTGTATCAAATATAAATCTAATCTATAAAAATGAACATGAGGTCATGTTCTAGTTTTCGTTTTAATGCTCAGGTGTTTTGTATAGCCCGCCGTATCTATGAGATGTCCACTAACTACCATTAACTACGTGACGGTGATGACCAAAATCGATCTCAAATAGTGAACCTGTTTGAATGGAATATCATCACGCAGTGGGATCGTTGCGCTATCGCACTATCAATACAATTAAAAAAAATGATAGTCACGTACCCCACGAATTATATAGACGAAACCAATCGACCACTTCAAAAATTATAAAAAGTTACCCATCTGAGCTAAAACGAGAAACTAAATCGATGCGATGGTGATGCTTTTTTATTTCAAAAACTTATCTGCCTATTATCCAATCACTGAATGTTGAAATTAAGCACGCTTTACGCAGTTAGTAAAATTTAGTTTGAATGACGTGGCGATATTGGAGAGAAGAAGACATAATGTCTCAAGTATCTTTAAGTATAACCGTCATGCTCATAATCTCCCAGGTACTTCAAAAATACAGAAGAGGAAGACATCATATAGTGCCAGACTATTCATAAATTTGTTAAAAACTAATCATAAGGTGTCCATAATGACCTTTTTGATCTCTATGCATTCATCTGAATGTCAAGAAATTATCGCACGCAAATGTTAAATTGAGAATACTTGTAACTACAAAAAAAGCAATATCTATTAGGAAAAAAGTCAAGATATTTTTAGCCTTGAGAGATGCCACCCTATTCTATAAGATCTCAGCTTTCGCACTCATCTCTTCTTCTCAAAACTTTTATAGGACAAAGTAATCACATACCTTCAAGAGAAGCTTATGTGTTTGTTGTCTACCTTAGTTACATAAAAAGTAAAAATATCTTTCGTTGGTCCCATTTACTCAACCATATCCGTGTCTGGATTCTAAACAGCAAGCTAGTGACCCCACGTCACTGAATTATACGGTGCAGATTATTTGTAAACTCTTCGATTGATTTTTTTATGATTCTTGATTTTAGTTACTTCATGCACGTGGAGCTATTTTATTCTTATTATTCACACACCGAGAGTTCTGGTAAACAACATGATGCTCCAAAATATCTGGTGATAGATGATTTATTATTGGTTCATTGTGGAAGTCAAATTTGGTATCACAGCATGAACAATGTGATTAAACCGAAGAGCAATCAAAGATAGCTTAACCTTTAAACGTGTCAGGTAAGGACCTTGATTTATAGATATAATTCTCATTTATACTAGCAATAGTTATTACAGACCAAAAGCACACAATATTATTTCTTTTTTATTCATAGACCTGTGTTTGGCCGCCATCGCACCTGTAGGTGAGTGAAGATGTGAAAATGAACAAGGAATCCTCCCATCTCGTCCGAAGGGTGTCTTAAAGACCACGAACGGAAAAATATGTTGACGATATCACTGCAAGAGAAGGACAATTTCAAATAAAACACTGTACCAACCCGTCTGGCTAGCGTGGGAACAGTAGGTAACCTATATTGGGAGGCTTTGGCCTCCCAATATAGGGAGAGGCCTAGTCTAGCAGTGGACTGCGATGGGCTAGTTGTTGTTGTTGTTATAACATTTCAAAAGTTTATTCTAAGTTCACCCGGGCGATATCATCTCCACTGCTTGATATCTTTGACAAATTTCAACTATAGCTACATCTCTAAAAGAACCAAAGTCGCTCAACACAAGCAGGCATAATCTGAAAACAAATCCCGCCATGAATTATTAGACTTTAAAACATCCAACTGCAATGAAATAATTGTCGCATAATAAAAGCGCCTAAATTATACTCCCAAATCTGGAAAATCCTAAAGCTAGTAGCGGTAACACCTGCTACTACAAGCGTATTGCGACAGGTACTAGTAGCAAGTATCTGTGTATACAAATACTTGTGTGTTTCCTGGATGCGGCAGCGTGGCGGCGTAGGCGAGGCGATTTTGATGTAGTTATCCGCAAATAATGGTGGGCGCGGCTCGATTCGCTCCGTTGCCGCTCGCATTGTGCTTTATAATAAATGGCAACAACAGGTGAATAACTAATTTCACTCATAAAGTTAGATCCTCTTGGGTGGGGTCATTGATTTAAAAAAGCAGTTAAACATTGCACACTTATTGACTTACCTACTGCGGACACTATCATGCGTTTACTATATACAATATTGCCATAAAACAGTCATTCGCTGTCTGATTGAAAACCGTTGACACAAGCTGCCATGCTTTCTACATTTAATTGTGACAATGCAAAATTCGAATCGCATACAGATCTGTCTGTATTAGTCATTCTGCAATGAACATCAGCTAAAAGCTTTTCAATTAAAACAATAGATTTATTATGGAAAATAAATGCCTTTCACAAAGGAAACAAGTGGTTCGAATATCCTGTAAAATATACCGGGACATTGTTTTTGTCACTATTAAATATGCAAAACTCAGAATGAAATATTTGATGCGGTCGATGCCATTATATAAATGGAATTATTCATGGAGCCAGACGCCGGAAAAAGCCAGTGAAAATTGACAGTTCATTTGTTTGTGCGAATGTTGCGGCTTCATTGCCATTTGATGCCAAGTTATTTTCAATAAATATTTTTAATTATTTTTACATCAACATGATAATAAACTCCATAACATATGTCCATCATCATATCATAACCATAATCAACTCCATCATAACATAAAATAAAATAAAAAGTTATTGGTTATGATGAGGTTGCTACTTTATGATATTAATAGTGTGCTGATATATCGAGTACTAACTTTGCACCGACATTTCCTCCTATGCAAAATAGGTAGGTAACCACGTAACCCCGAACACGCCTCTCCCCACAAGTGTTCAAAGCGGGTGAAACGACTAGTCAACCCTTTGCCGCTCACTCGCACGTGAAATCACTCAAATACTGAATATTTTAATCTGAGCAGATAACGAGCTCGCAATTCTATTAGATGAAACATTGCTATGTAAGGTTAAATACAGTGGAGCGGACCCCAGTTGCATTGCGCCGAGCCGCATGGCGGCCGGCTATGTGCACACTTACGCACCTTTTACATCTACACCTACAGTTGAACTGCTATAATCAAAATCTGACATATCCATTTATGAGTTGACGTTTATTAGAATTCCTGTGAAGTATAGCACTTAGCAAATTATAGCCGTTTTACCCGACTACGGCGATGTCAAAGAAGGGTTATGATTTTGACAGGCTATGTATATACCTAGGTATGTGGCTTCATCTGTTTCCTCATAGCTTCTCAACTACTTATTAGAACTGGACTAATGAAGAATCATTAGAAGCGTCTTGATTGTCTGCTGGTTATAAGCTATGAACTGTCGCTGAACATTATGTAGGGGCCTCTAGAACTGTGTCAAAAAATAAATTTGAGATAAATATGCCTTGTTTGGTTTCAACTCAAAAGGACATAATTAGCACATTTCAAATATGTATAAATTATAGCTGCTGCAACGGTTTTCTTATTACCTTAAAAATATTGTAATATTTACGAAATTAAGTTTTTGTACTAGCAAAAGCGAAGAAGGTACCACCAAAACACATTCATAGAATAACGCGTAGACTATTAAATGAGCTTTGTAATAAAACACATATAAATTTATCAGGGTGAGTAATAAAGCTATCAAATATTTACTAATCTGAACGGTGAGAGCGTCGCGCGAACCCCTTCTGGATTCGGGACTCATAAAATAAATTGAAATAGTCGCGCCGCCCCCCAAATTAAAATATTCAAATGGGACGCACGCGCAAGAAAATTGAAAATTGTCGTCTATCGCCCGCAAATGAAACCTATAACTCCTCACATACACTTCGAGCCAAAAAGGTGGGTAAACATTTCGATAGGAAATTGCATTTGAACGTAAAAAGTTTGTGCGTCTAATGGATATGAGCAAATGGTTATTCTGACTGTACTAATGTAACACAAACGTTTGTATAAACTTTTAGAAAGTAGTTCTTGAGTTTGTATTTTGAATTGTTAAAAGCAGTGCAAAGTAGATTTAATCTAATCCTATTAGTGTACATACTACATAGTCAACAAAAGAATACACCTTTACATTCAACTTTGATATATAATTTACTTTAAGCCCTATATCGAATGTATATAATATATTAATAATATCATATTATACTTATACATTAAAATATTAAAACATACAATGTTCATTTGATGAAAAATACACAACTCTCAAATTTTATAAGATTTTATAACATTCTTCGCAAGACCCACTTTAAATGCACTGATGTGTAATTCGGTATAGAAATCACTGTTTCGATATGCCTTCGAATAATGCTATAAATGGTCTTCACTTTTATGACTGCAATTTGGTTCAGATAACGAATTAGTGTTTGTTTTATGCAACAGTGAATTTAATCCATAAGATGTGCAATAAAATGAAAGAAGTAGATACCTATCATGAAAAATGGATTTTAAGTTGAGAAGGAAAAATAAATGATAGTTTGAAATAGAAACATGAACCTCTTCTGTGGCAGTGATTTCTATGTTAATAAGTCACAGGTACGTGACAAAGCGGGGAACCCTCGCCGGTGGCTTCCGTTGTTTTGCGGCCGCCGCTGATTTTGTGGTTACATTTCGCGTAACTTGATAGAGATATACCCTACTTGCACATCCTTAGAGTTCGCCGAGAGTCAGTGATGGGCGATATCGATATTTTGGAATTGATATTATTTTGTTCACAACTAATTGAATTTCAATTTATTTGCGCATACATAATTCGTTATGTTAACTGTGGAAAGTTTATGAAACAATACGTGATGTATTCATATGAATACATATTAATGAAAGATACTTACGTACTATGTTTAATAAATATATGTAAATTTCATGTATCAAGACCTTACATGTTCAGCAGCATGCATCTATACTGCTGGAAGCTTCTGCTATTTACAATAATCGATGACGTCAAGAATCTTTTAAGCTTGTTTGTAAACTTTTTCAGAATGATGACGTGATGGCAAATGGCATGACACTCTCTTTTATCATCATGAGACGTCGTGTCGTCAACTTAGATGTTGGAGCCTGGGGTCCGCTTATTATTTTGGATTGGTTTGACTTATGAGAGCAGATGCCGTTTGATTTCCTAACCTCTAGAGGAAAACGTGCACCACATAATGCCTCGTCCTTTTTAACAGGTGCAACGACAAGCAGGTAAGGCTTCTCGGGTAATACAGGTAATATTTTTATGTAACTACATTATAAAATCGCGACTTTAAAAAAATTTGGATAGATTTGACACGACCTAATGCTAAGCGAAATAATAAGACAGTGATTGTAGTTATAACAAACACTATGAAAAGATAAATTGTCAAAATTGGAGAATCAAAATTATTACGCGTAATAAGACTGATGATATGGCTCAATAACTATGACTAAATATTCCAAAATATATCGATTTTTACGTTATACGATAAAATATGTAAAATCGATAAATCAGATATGTTATATCGAATCAGAGTGCATGAGGTACGAACTAGTGAGCGGACAGCGTCCGGTGTTCGTGCAAGCGATACCCTGGGAACCGATCGCCTTCCGCCGACCGTCTGGAACGTTTACCCCTTTACATCACCCCCGACACCAGAACCTTGCACTCAGTATTACTACGCGGTAGGAACATTTGCCAGAATACCTCATTACTTTTTAACACCTTTAATTTACTACGAGACGACCTCGATCGCCCCCGTCGGAAATGCTTTTTATTCATTTCATCGCATTTAAAGATTTAAAGCGTTTGCTTCCATTCATAAAATTATTAATGTGATCGTAAAATTGGGCAAATTTTATTGTCTCGAAGGCATAATGGGAAACTAATGTAGCGTGTTATTATTCAGTTCGGTTGTAGCCGTAAAATACGAGTATTTGTGAGAGCGCCCGTGGACGTCGCTCTTGGCAGTGAGCGGCCCACGGGCGAGCCCACTGCGCTCAATGCGTTCCCAGCGGAAGCCCCCTCTGTTATTTGAATATCAAACATATTTCGGTCATATTTCATTGAAACAGTTATGATATTCTTCCTTTGCGTTTCGTACGTGCATCCAATGTTAACATAGATATGTTAATGTATAGATTTATTACCTCTATCAAATTGGAATCTTCCTTAACGAACATGACATACGCAACTTAGAATGTATAAATACTTCAATTTACAAACAATATTAAGGATTCTATTTTTATAATTATGCTTCTGTGGCGGCGCGGTAGTGAATGCGGCCGCTACGGAATAGGCGTGGGTTAATATTTGTATGCATGAATATGAGTATTTGCATTGGTGTGCTCGTGCTTCGGAGAGCACGTTAAGGCGTGTGGTCCCGACTGTCATACGAACATCTATGGCAGTCGTTAGGGACAGTTAGTACCCTAAAAAGTCTACTACTAAGACTAGTCTAACTACCGAGCTTCGATATCGCCAATTGGTTGGGAAGGTCAGTTGACAGTCGCTTCTAAGTTAGACTAGAAAGTCGACCCCAACTGAGTTGGGAAAAAGCTCAGAGAATGAAATGATGAATAATAACTCTTCTATGTAGAATTCATTACATAAAGTGTGACAAGTGCCCTAGTGATCAAGTAACTAGGTACTCTAAAAAATATCCTGCTATAGGGTTTTTGTATGGAACAATTGTAATGAATCTTTAATAACTTCACCTACAATACTTTAAATCTAACAGATAATAATATAATTAATGTGTACGACTATGTATTGTATGTTAATATTAAAATAATACATTCTAATTTATGGTTCACTGAGTCGGGCCCCATTAGAACCAGATAGTAATATGGAATTATTTACTGGGTTATGAGTAAATAAGGCCCGTTGATAGTGGCCGGCGCGATACAAATCGGCAGGTTCACAGAAGTGCACAGAGGGCCATTTGTTCCGCAGATTACGGTCACTGGGCGCCCGCTGCGCCGATATGAAATTATTATTACAAACATATGACTTCGCAGAAGCTCCTGGGCTCATAAAACCAGCAATGTAAATTTATAAGTATAGTAATCATGATCGAAGGTCCCTACTTGGATGTTAACTGCGCAGTATTATATCAACGTTTATAGAAATTCGCCTATGGACTAGCTTAGGAGAAAATAGTTTCGAGTCAAATTACTCTTTAATGCTATGATAATCAAAGAAAACTCTTCAAAAGTAGGAAAGAAATGCTATTGACATATTTTATAGACGCAAACATCACAAGCAAACATGATATTAATTTGACATTAAAATACTCGGCGTGGCATTTAATTGGCTGAAATATTTTTGATACGACGAATAAATATGTATTAACAATAGGTACAGTAACAATGTTATTCTTTTCCGAAAGAAAATATCTACAGGGAGATGAGACAATATACTTATGTTTTTCTTTATTGTTATTGGCGTAAAACATTTAGCAAGCACTGTTGGTGATAAAACATATATTTTGTGTGACAAAACGTCGCACTTCATGAGAAAATATTGACCCGCAGATAGTGGAATAAGCGAATTATTGGTGATTCTCATCATGAAACGGAACCAACTGCTTTAACTTATCCGCCGCTGACATTCTGTATAATTTTTATTAATATGCAGTGGTAATTCGGTCAAGTCTGGTGACTTTGGATCATAATGTGTATGCAAAAATATAGCTTACAGTTACCAAACTGTTTTTGGAGCATTTTATAAGTTTTAAGACATCAATAAGTTATTAAGTATATAGATTATCTGAATGAATAAGAAGAAAATACTTTGCAAATGATTTTATAATACAAGCAATTGAGTTAACCCTTTGTCAGGAATGGTCTATCGTAAGTTGGTTCACTCGAACATAGCTACATCCATATGTTAATGTGACGAACGATAAATTGGCCACTAATAAGATAATTGGCCGCGCTCTATACCCACGTAAATCAACATCTTAACAGCTGCGTTTGCGCAGGCAACTCCCTCACTCAACAGAGTGTCCAAATACATGTGTGAGCCACTAGAAATATTGAGCATTTACTTTTATTGGTAACCTATGTCATAGCCATCTCATATATATATTCTCGTGGTGTCTATTTTTCGCTGTGTTTACACATTTATATTCTAAATAGCCGAAACTCTAATGATTATTGAATCATGGAATTAAAAGAAAGTCATTGCCATGAATCGACTTCGCATTAATTGTACAACAGACAAAAAGTTGAATTTTCCGACACCGTGTCTGTTGGCAACATTATTGTCTACTAGAATATATTACACGTTAATGGTTTCAGTCATCGCCTGAAACCATCCTGATATGCATTGTAATAAATTACAGAAAAAAAATTAGCTCTACCACAGAATGTTTTAACAATTCTTTTGTTCTAGTTCATAATATATTGCTCGTTTTATCAACGTAATACAATGATAGAAACTCCATGTTCTAATTTTATTAATTCTCTATTTTATCTTGTGAATATGTAGGTATACACTCTCACACACGATGTATAATACACTTCAGTACTAAAATATTTGTTTAGTAGACACCCTGTGTATGGTATGATTCACTTCATTGTTCTGGAGCTATTTGAAGTAAACAATCAATTAGATTCGAATTACAGGACGACCAATAATAGTGGATATTTATTGTCATTGAAACATTTTATAACCATTTTATTAATTTAATTGATATTGATGAGGTTCACTGGGCATTGCGTGGGTAGATAAATTCAATGCTCCTTTTGTGGATAACCTTATTGTTCTGAACAAACTTGATGGTGGTTTCCAAATTTTCTTTCACTTTAACCGCATTCTTTCTTCTTTACATATTAAATAATTAAACTTCTTTAAATATTTTTATAAACAATTATTTTACGGAGAAATTGTCTATTGTATTCAATATTTATTGTAATCAATGACACAGATCACAGATACTTAATGACGATCGTATTACAAGAATAAAATTTAGTAGGTAATTGTTATTACTTTCGAATGAAATGCGTGCGTGTACGTCTCTTGTATGACAATCGCGATGCATTGATACTTCTACATAATTTGTCAACGGTTGACTGCGTTACACAAATGCTTTTTAGGCCAACAGTTGATTGGGAAACGATCTGTTCATGTAGTAAAATATAAATAATTTGTTTTAAACGGAATGAGGGTCATTTAGAAACATGAGGGTAATAAAACTAGTGCGTGTCATGTAAACTCGGTCGCATGCCTACGTACGATGTATCCATATAACGATGAGCTGTAGGTATTCCTTCACTCACAGGAGTTTTAGATTTGTGTTGTGAGGAGGGAGAGCTCTCATTACATTGTCAGGCTGTGAATTCGTTTGTCGATATCGACGGACGAAACGTAACGACATTAGCATTCGAGACGTAGATGGACGTACGTGCGCTGCGGGTAATGTTCACACTATGACAAGATCCTTGTTTGCGTCATAGCGTATTGATATTGCACATAATTTTTCTATATGTACTAGAAACTGACTAATCCATACATATTGTAGGAGGTAGGACACGGCGGTATTTCCGCCTAATTGAGCAGTCCGACTGGGGAAGTGCCTCCGCCCTACAGAATACCGCGGCTATAATACCTTCGTGTTGTGTTCCCAGCGGTGAGTAGGGTAGCTAGAGCTCTCTGGAGAATTTGTGCTGTCAGTGGGAAGACTAAAGGCTTGTCCTGCTTTGTCTTCTATTGACGGCACAGAAACTCTGTACTTACAGGGTTGGCAGCGCGACTGGGACTCCATATTACAGACGTCCATAGGCCACGGTAACCATTTTCCATCAGGTGGGCCGTGTGCTTGTCTGCCACCTAAGTGGTATAAATAATAATATAAATAATATAATCACGCCTATATCCTCGAAGAGTTAGGCAGAGGAGAATTAACACTCGCATTTCACCATTGTTAACCCGAGCCATGCATCTGAGGCAGAGTCTGGGCTGTACATATCTGTCTGATGTTAAACAGCCCTTTCCCTTAGTCCCCTTATACGACCCCCGCATGTGAAGAGAAATCCTACTCTGTCGAGAACCACTCATAATTATGATGCATATATTTCTACTTAGAACAACGAACTCAATGTATTATTTACTTTGTCAAGTCTGAGAGATAAATATAAACTTAACTAACGAATATTTTTTGCATAAGCTTTATCAAAATGTACTGATAAACCTTGTACTTATAATAATCTATTACATTATTGTGTGGTGACGGAGAAAGAATACAAGCATGACCACCTCATCTCATCCGAAGGGTGTCGTAAGGGGTTACTAAAGGAAAAATACGTAGATGATATCACTCCGAAAGAAGAAAAACTTGAAAAAAAGTACAAACCTGTCTGGTCAGCGTGGGAACAGAAGGCCAAAGCCTCCCAACATTGGGAGAGACCTTGTCCAGCAGGCTAGTTGATTGTTGATTAACATTATTCTCTATTATTATAAACTAACTGTACTAGTAACTATAGTAAAATAACTGAAAATTTTATAAAGTATGCTAATGCTAAAGGCAATTATTGATTTATAAAAGTCCAATATAAATAGTAACTACTAATAGATATTAAGAATGCATATCAATCAGTCTGTTAAACATACATTAATAATATGTATATTAAATCAAACGCACAACAACCGAAAATATCCAATGATTTGTGATTTTAAATAAAAGTTTGATTAAAACTCACGTGTTCGGTGCGAGTGACGTGTTAAAATTAATCAATTCAGTCCGTAGGTATGGGAAAATAGAACGCTGTCGACATTTTTTACATCTTTTACTGAATAATTTAGTAGGTCAATGAAAATTTTAATTCATGGCCATAACATGTGTTCCGCTTGCTTTTTGAAAAAGGCATTGGTACTGAACTTAAAAAAATTATATAACGAGAATTTCCGTCGATACACCACGCAGTAAAGATGCTATTTTTCGTAGATATAATTGTATTGACAAGGGCGTTCTTCTGCGTTGAAGTGATGTCTTCGTCTTCGTGGTCGGCAGCGCGAGTGTAACACCCTGGTGTTGCATACGTCCATAGGCCTCGGTAACCACTTCCCATCAGGTGGGCTGTGTGCTTGTCTGCCACCTAAGTGGTATAAAAAAAATGTCTGGATATTACTTCACCGCTGAACCTCTGAACATTTCTTCAGCGAAGTTTTTAGTATACCTAACTAGCGTCTAGCATATGGTTTGAAGGTGAGCACGATCACCCTGGTCCCTCAATGACGTACTAATCGAAGGTCTCTCTTAATTTTATTTAAAAAGAAAAAAGAAGATAAAATGAATAGCCCTAGTGTAGACTTATTATTATATTTATTCTTATTTATTTATGTTTTTTTTTTCATTATTCGTCAAATTCATACAACATGTCAAAATTGTACAAGAAGCAATGTTTTGTCCATGTACTAATCAAATAACCCGCCCCTGATTATGTTTTGTGCGTTTATTGAACCGGAGTTTTCGCACTGAGACTCACAGAGCCCGAGTCTTAATCTCATTTCTTTCCAGATACTTCTCCTCTTTCCTACACAGGACAACACGTGCAGGGCTTAGATATCACCCGCACGCAGTACAGAATATCCGATCAAGAACCAAGCGGGTCGTAGACTCTTTTCTTTGTCGCACCTGGAATTCATTACCAGCACACGGGTTTCCTTTCTTCCTACAGGTCCCGGGTCCTTATGGTGAGGCCGTCAACCATTGTAACATGGTATATATATAAATAGTGGTAACCCTTTTTTCTGAAACTTTACCATCAGGCGAAGCAAAGTTTAATTGACGTGTCCTATATAAAAAAAACTACAATGTCTAAAAATTTAAATAGGACAGACTGTATTCCTTGGATTATCCCAATTCATTCATGTCTCAAAATCCACAAGAAAATTTGGTATCAGGTCTGTTGGTTGGAGAAAGGTTCCAACCAACAGACCCGATACCAAATTTTCTTTTAGATTTTCATTATTGAAACCAATATTTAAAATGTTAATCATAGTAAGTATTAGTAGAAGCGAATCTCTTTCAATATATTATCCAAGAGGTCATATTGGTCATATTACAATACAGAGAAATAATATTAGTTGAAACTATATTTATGAATTGAAACTGTTTACTAATGAAATTGAAATAAGGTTGATGTGAATAATAGACATGGATCACGTTAATGGCCACGTGAAGTGTTGAAAATCATATTAGGTTTACCATTACTTTACAAATGCATGGATATCATTTTATTATGAATCTCTACCGATCACGAGATAAGGCATTAGCATAAAGTACTTTGCTCACCACTTACATTGTCTTTTTAGGTCTAAACTAGCTGTGCACGCGACTTTATTCGTGTGTACTTATTTCTGAGTTTTAGTTTTTTTATGCGAGGAACCCTATTAATTTATCTAACATAAAAGTACCCTAAGTAATAACTTATAACACCAGCTATCTGCAGAAGAAAATTCGTTAAATTCGGTCTCGCCACCTCGATTACCCGAAACAAATATGACAGAAAGACAGACAAAAAAAACTATTATTTTATTATGAGCACCGTGTAAAGATTCATTAAAAAGTAGTTCATTAAATATTAGAGGCCGACACTTTCATGTTATTTGTATAGAATCAATAGTGAATGCATAAATAATTACGTCATTGCAGTCATGCTGCGACCGCACCGTCGCCGCTCTAAGCAGGTGTAGACAATATCACCACAGCCGCCCGGCATTCGCGAAAGCTTGATTTTGGTATTCACTAAGTTTTTAAGAAATAGCTAACCACTTGTGACGTTCGTGGTTAAAATGAAGTCAAAATCAAACTATGCGGTGGTGGTACGGTAGCCGCATGGTCAAGTCGCTAAGCGGCAGCACCGTCGTGGCGCGGCGTTATCGATGTCGCTAACACAATTTTGCGCGAAAAAGCGGTCAAGATTGTTATTATCAACTGTCAATGTGTGCATGTCATGTGTGTACCTATATGTCAACTTATACCAAACTAGTAGCCATTTTTTACGCTGAATTGGAATGACACTTGTTAAAATATAGTCTAAACTATTGCGGTGCGGTGACGAAACGGCTGCAGATCAACAACGTCCACGCGACCGTATTATAGCGAGTACATTCGCGCTTCTGGTAAATTGTAATAAAAATATGTAAATTCTATATACAGAATTATGACTGCATGGATGACGTTGCGGTTTAACTGGGCGTCCAACTAGCCGGAGCTGTGACGAATTCTGTGAGCCCCACATGGAACAATTTATTTATCTGAGTAATTCACAGTAGTTATGAGTCAGGGTTCAACTTTGTGAAAACTATTTACCGGTAAGAAATATTTGTTACATAACTTTCGGGTATATTTCTGCGAATTGCTAACAGATGTTTCGCAATAAATCTGGATCGAATATATCTTTCTTTTTATAATTGTTTGTTGTATAGGTAGCTAGTCGAAATTCTATTATTTAGATATTTGCATACCCTCGTATACCCTGCTACATAAGTATCCGGAACTGGCCAGTTACAGAACAATATTATAAAAGTAATAATAACATTTAAAAATGGAACTCTTTGTCTGAAGCATACATTTGTTTCATGTAGCTGTCATTTGTTTATCTTTTGAGGCGTCATTTTGAAAATTGTTTGTCTTTAACACTATGGATTTAAGTCGTAAAAATTTTCGTGCTATGAGTTATTACGATTTTCGGCGAAGGCTAATTCAAAACAGTGTATCGATCGACTATATATGCAAAAGTCAAAGTGAATTACTTTGACTTTTGCATATAAAGTACCATAGAAAACTAATATGTATCACTGGTTTAGGGATTTCAATCACAGGCGGACTGAGCTCACGGACGAAGATTAAAGAAGGTTGACCTAAATCGGTGTTGTATCTCAAAATATTGATGCTGTGCGAAAACTAATGATGCAAGATCGTCATGTTGTATATCATGAGATAGAGGCGTCTCTGGGCATAAGTATGATGATGATGTTTAAAATATTACACGATGTTTAGCAGTAAAAAAAATTGTTCACGTTGGATTCTGCACAACTTGAGAATTGACCAAAAACGGGCTCGTGTCGATTGGTGAAAAGAAATGTTACTAACGTATAATCAGGGTGCATCAAAAGCTGTCTATAAGATCTACACTGGTGATGAATCTGAATATATGCGTTTGATCCTAAAACTAAACCACAATCAACGGTTTGGGTGTTCCAAGATGAGCCGAAACAAATTTAATTTTAATTTATTTTAAGTTTTTTTTTGTATAAATGGGCATTTGGCTACAGTGGCACTAGAGAATCGTAAAATGGTTAATTCTGAATATTACATAAGTCTTTAAAGAAATAAGACAGAAAAACCGACAGCTCAGAATCCTTCTTTATCTTGACAATGCTACCTGCCTCACATCAGCCGGAACATCTTGGTATTTAGAAGATCAGAAGATGGAATTAACGAGTCACCCGCCCCAACGACTTCTATTTATTCCCAACAGTAAATAATAAATTACGTGGTCAACGTTTTTCGAGTTGTGAAGAGGCTGATGGTCCGATCAAAATGCACGTTTTGGAGATACCACGCTCCGAATGGAAAAAGTGCTATGGAAATTGATTCCAACGTATGCAAAAGTGCATCGATCATCAGAGTGAATGTTATGAAAAGCAATAAAACGATAATTAAAGCTATATTATGCTATATTTCACTTTGTTATTTGGGGTATATAAGTAGTAACCCTTGTAACATGACCTGTGCTCCTTTAGTTTGTTGCAACTACTTGCAACAAACTAAAAGAGCACAGGTCAAAACGCTCGGCGGAATAGTCAGCGTCAAAACGCTCAAGATCGTTTCAAAGATCAAATTATACTGTATTGATATACCATATACTTAGATGGCAGACAAGTACGCGGTCGACCTGATGGAAAGTGGTTACCGTAGCATATGGACGAGTGCTACACCGGCGGAGTCACACTCAGCTGTCGACCCTGTAAGCATAGAGAATTTCTGTGCCATCTGAGTAAAAGACAAAGCAGGACGTGTGATTTAAATTGGATTATTGTCGTATCTAAAGGTGTACCAAATATCGGAACAAACAGTCAACAAGAAGGTGAAAAAATCAAGGCATTAAGATCATTTTGAGTACTTTGTTCGTTAAGTAAGATGGATATGATACTGACTTTCCTACTAGGTTTGGTGAGTGTTAAGAGCAGGGTGTACCATCTGTAATTATTTTCTTCTTATTGCCTTTCAAAAAACACAGTAATGCGCAATGATTTCTGGTAGGATTTTAAAATAGTTGCATTGTGCGCTTAGTTCTGTAATGGTTTTAGAACACTCTTTCGCCTACTTCATACACCTACACCTACTTCATAAAAACAAACAAGTAATAAAGCGCATTTATAAGATACAAAATAGTAACACAATAATAATTAAACACACGGTTTGCGGTGCCTATAAATCTTTGAGCGGCGGTAGATCATTATGGAGGCATTCTGGCGCTAATTAATTTAACGCTTTCTTTTTCATAGCAAAACGAGGGTGGCTGAATGAAATTCCAAAAAGCGTAACTGAATGTGTTGTGTACAAAGTGTATAAGTTATCGCGGGGCTCATTAAACACATTCCAGGGCGGCTTCATAACCACTGTCATACGCGTAGTACTGCAAGGCGGCGGGCACCCGACGACGGCCGCGCCACATACAGGCTGATCCATCGTGCATTGTATGCTAACTGGTGCGATACTTATCGTACAAGCGTTTGTCAATTCAAGGAAACTTCTTCAAAGTGATTTCAAAACATAACTGTGTCTGCGTATAGTTATGTATTATTTAGTTAAATGCAAGAAAGCAGCTCGTTGTTTTTTTTTCAGTTAGGAAAACCAAACGCAACAGGTACTTTTCATTTTATCAAAAATATAAAATAAAAAGTACCTTTTGTTTCTTTGGCGTTTGGTTACTTGAATGCAATATAATTTTTGAATATGGAATCATAATTACTTTCTCATCAAATGAGACATATCAATCTAATGAGAATTTTCAAAATGATTATATTAAGTTTATGGAAAATTAATAACTACTTAATTAACAATAAAACTAAAAATAAAAGAACTATTTTCTTTACATCACGTGTAAGATTGTCGAAAAATGGCGGGTAGGGGAGATTCTATAAATCATGTGATGGGTAATCTGCTGTCTATCTAATCTAATTTCTACAAGAGCTTAAGTCACACACTTGGATCAGTTAGAAGAAACAATGTTGCAAACGGTGCACATTGTTTACTTCTAAGATGTTCCCATTTTATTTTACGATCACGGTAATTGTCTAACACATACTGCGAGAACCGTCACTGTTGGTTGCATGAACAACCTGATATTAATGAGATTCCTTGAGCATTAAGAGTGCGGATTCGAAAACTATCTACCACTTCCAATGGCCTAGAGGTAGGTGGGCCTAACGACAGAACTTGGAAAGTGATTATACAATGTTACAACGAAATATCTGAGTTCACGTATATAACATACAATCACTCGTATATTTCCAAAGCGTTGTATCTTCAAACTGCGCTTCTCATTTTGCTAAATATATTATTTCTATTCTATTTTGATTCAACTGTCATTGTAAACAGAGATATTATTAATTTCAATAATACTACAGTACAATATCTTCATAATGCGTCGAGATAATTTATTACTTATTATTTTGATACTACTGCACTACAATTTAACTATTATAAGTATTTTTCTCCATCATGTATTAAGGCTGAGCGCCAACTAGGCAACCTTAGACGACAGTCTTAAGACAGACTAAACAGTCTTTACACAGACTAGGACTTGCTAAGACTGGGCGTTGTTGAAGTTTTTGCAATTAATATTTAAATGATGCATCGAATGAAAATGTTGCAAAGTAAGTACATATTTCAACCGCTGGAATCTTGTAGGTGGCTGAAACAATTTTAAACGAATTCCTATGTTTGGCGAAATGCGAAATACGGTTATAAATTTTAAGTGCTGTAATTACGAAACAGCATAGTTGAAAATCTATAAAATATTTGTGGCAGCTACGTGATTTTTGTTATTGTAAATTTAGATTTAAATATTGGTAGAGTTTTTGCGTCTGTTCATATTCCCATATATTATTTCTCAACTATGGGTACCCTCTGAAAACATCAACGAAATTAAACCGTAGAAGACCATTACTTGGAAGCTGTCTGTAAACGGTGTTGCTAATTCTGATGGCTATCATGGTGAATATAAATGGCCAACAAGAAATCCTTAAAGAAGACATGCAATCCTTCCAAATGTACTACAAGAAATCTTACGATTTCAAATTCCAATGCATTTAGTCTCACATTTCAATTTGATTAAAAAAATGCTCTATAAAATCAGAGTAGTAATAAAATAACATCCTGTGTATAGTATGAAATCCTAGCGCATGATCAATGGTTAGGTCTCATTTCGAAACAGATATGTCGCTTAAGTGTCATCTCATGATATACTCTACACATTGTGTGGTAATTTCCCTCGACAGTTTAATTGCCGTTTCACCGTAATGTGACAGCCATAAGATTAATTTATAGGGACACCTTGCATAGCCACGTTTCAAAGATTAATATATCATCATTAGAGACAACAAATCATGTACCTAGTTATTTAATTATGACATATTTTCATTCTTAATAGTAAAATATTCTGATATAATTTCAGCAAGTGCCATCAATCAACAGTATAAAAAAATTACTGACCCACCGGTGGCTCTTGGTCAGAGTGCCATAAATAAAAAAAAAACAAAAGAATTGAAATTAGAATTAGAAAAAAAATAAAAATAGAAATAAATTAGAGATTTCATATGTAACTAACAAAATTTAACTGTCTAAGATTTAAGTTGAAGTTTTTTTTTTTATAAACAGAACACGTCAATTAGACTTCGCCTTGCCTGATGGTAAGCTGAAGGCAAAGTCTCAGAAAAGAGGGTCACCATTACTTACACATACCGTGTGACAATGGTGACCCTCATCTTAACGGCCTCAAGGACCCGGGACTGTAGGAAGAAGGAAACACGTGAGCTGGTAATGAATTCCAGGCCTTAATGGCGCGACAGAGAAAAGAGTCTCCGAACCGCTTGGTTCTTGACCGGATGTTCTGCACCGTGTGCGGATGACATCTAAGACCTGCACGTGTTGTCCTGTGTAGGAACGTAAATGTAGCACGGTAGGACTAATTGGAAGAGCTCATCAGAACACTCACCATGGTACAGACGGTAAAATACAGCCATGGACGCAACATCTCTACGCATCTGTACAGGTTCTAGGGTGTTCGTGACCTCGAGATTCCCAATGATGCGCACGTCGCTGCAACCTGTCGAGAGCATCTAGTAAGTACTTTGCTGAACCATCCCAGAGATACGAGCAGTATTCCACACAGGAGCGAATTTGTGTCTTGTATAGAAGACATAAGATTTTAGATTTAAGTTTAAGATTTATGGTTAATGAAATTACATATCTACCCATAGGTTATAATTAATTTACAGGATATACAAAACAAACAATACGAGCTAATAATACCTCAGTAAACTCATGAATATCAACATTTACTACTCAAGAATAACTTATCAATAACTAGCAGTTACCCGCGGTTAGGCCCGCATGGATATACCTACGAGAAAAATAGTCTATTTCCATTACCAAATTTCAGCAGTGACTGATAAATTCAGTCGTTTAGTCGTAAAATGTATATGACAAACAAACAGACTCGTAACTCTGAGTTACTTTCATATTTATAGGTACTTTTAGTATGGATTGTCTTGTTTCATAAGTGTCCACCAGGTACCAGGTGTTTAATGTAACTAATTCAGAAAAAATAACAATATTCTTCATCCTAGCGATAATCCCAGTCGTATCTGAAGCTTTAATCTCACAGTCTGGGGTCCGCTTTACCAGTCTAACTCCGGATTTGGCTAAACTTCGATATTCTGCTTGAAGAGACTGCCATCTGACCTCCACGACCCAATGGCGATTTCGAAGCATTACAGCTAGAGCAGTTGTTGGACTTTTTAGGGCTCCAACTAACCGGAAAAACTGGCATAGATGTGTATGGCGGTCGTACCCAAAACCCACATTATAAATATAACTTGCTTTCCAAGGCACGACCAGACCAATGTAAAGAATATATATAATAATATATTTTACAACATTCTACACAACGCTATCTAGACCCATGATAAGCATAGTTTAACTAGCTTGTGTTATGGAATCTAGAATACGGATAAACATACTTAAATACTTTTTTTTTGTAAATACATACATATTATACATAAAAACACCCAGACCAATGCAAATACCCATATTCATGCATATAAATATTTGCATTGAGCGGGGATCGAACCCGCGCCTCCTGCGTAGCAGTCGCGTTCACTACCACCACGCCGCTGTTGTACACACATTAGTAGTACACCCATATTCATTCATACAAATATTTGCACTGACCGGGAATCAAACCCGTGTCTCCGGCACTTAGCAGCCGCGTCCAGTACCGCCCCGCCACAGAGTCTGTCATAAATAACAGTAGTAAAATATAATGTAAATAAATAGTCAACTATCTACCTATAGCTAAAGGAACATTTACGTCACTGTTAGCATTAAATTGTGGAAATTCATATTTAACTATTCAAATGTCAAGTTCTATTATAAATATTAAAGGAGGTCAAATCTATACATTTTCAATACAATAGACGTCAACATTGTAATATTATCATTATTATATATTCAGTTTTATATATGAATTTTGAATTTAAATGAAATATATCAACTACAAATGATTTCATGAAATATACAAATATTTCATGGAATCATTTGTTTGTCATGATTTCAAATTCATGTGTTATTTTTACGATTAAGAATAAAACAAAATAACATCGTGATAAATAAAAGTACTGACATAGGTCAAGAATAAGAAAACTGAAGTGACAGTGGACTAGCCACATCTGTCGAAGGAGCCAAGGCTGTTGGAGCAAAGTCCTAGAATGGAGAACTCAAACGGAAGGTGAGAAACAGATGAACTGATGACCTGGATAAGGTTTTTGGGTCAAACTGGATATGGAAAGTGGAGGACCGAGAGCAATGGTACACATTAGGTGAAGCCTATGTTCTGCAGGGGACTGCTAGGCTTATAGCTTGATCGATACCTACTTTTTTGCATAAGAACTTTTTAAGATCATCTTATAAGTGGTAAAGACCAAATCTTAATATATTAAGTAATGAATTTAAAAATCGCACACATTTAAAAATGAAAATACTTTTACCATTTTCATAATTAGGTTCATAAACTAAAATGGTCTTTATGTCCTACATTTTGCAACACTACCAAAGTTTGAATGTATGAATAATGAACAGATCTATTTTTGCAACGGTATGAAAAAACTGAATATCTTACACGCGTACAGTAAGAAGGTAGGCAGTACACGTGTGTATATTTCATCATCAGATGGTCAACTTTCACGCCTTATCACTGTTTCTTGTTGGCGACATGAAAACCTTCTCCATCACAGTCGAGGTTCACCAAGGATCCGTCCTTAGTCCTTACTTGTTCTACGTGATATTAGACGTTTTGTCGGAGAGCAACAGAAACGCACATGAACAGCCTCCATGGTAGCTCATGTATGCTAATGACATTGCGCTGATGGACGTGGACATGAACAGATTGGTGCGACGCGTGGAAGTGTGTGCTTGAGAATGGTGGTCTGAAGCTAAACGTGGTGAAGACAGAATACTTGGCATTAAACTCATCAGATCCTACACCCGTTAGCATGTCAATGATCTGGTCGAGCGCACAGACCAGTACCTTGGATTTGTACTTCACGTGTCTGGTGACATCGAAGGTACGCATTACCGGTGCGTGGGCCAAGTGGCAGAAAATGACTGTCTCCTTCATGTCACAGACAAAATGCAAGAGAGCCGCCTCCTCTGGAGCGGCCACGTCTTGCGGCAACCGCCAGGGTACGCGGGTAACAAATGGTTGGAAATGGCGCCCCCGCAGGATCCAAGAAGAAGGGGCAGACCCAAGAAGTCTTGGTTTCACGTCGTGGAGAGTGACATGCATGCGAACGGTCTCCCTACCATAGACACCCAAGATCGTGGGAAGTGGAGAAGGAAGACCCGTAAGGCAAACCCTGAGCTCCAAGGGCACCTTGACCTCGGATGCAATCAGGAAAATATATCTCCAATCATTTACCATTTGTACGCATCGAAAACTTTGGTAAGGATCTTCTAGCTTAAGAGTGCGTCTAATGAAGATGTTGACAATGCCAAAAAGTACTAGAAGCCTTGGGATGCATGAAGATATGAAGATCTTTTTATTTATTGAATGAGACAAAAAACAGATACTTTGTTAAGATTATGGTTGACATAAATTATATTATTTCCTCTTATTGCTAAAATATGATTATATTTATTTATGTATTATATATTTGTACGTAATATAACATTAGCTGATAGTCAGGAGCTGATAGTCGAACTGTTATTTTAAGTCATTGTATTAAAAAATAAAGAGCTCTAATTATTTCTACCTCTCAAATACATGTTCTTACTTCGCCCGGTAATCTGATCTATAAATTATGTGACAAAATTAACTGAGAGCAGACAACAGAAGTCACCTCAAATATGAAATGAGTTAAATCGGAGTTAACAGCATAATGTGAGCTTTTAGATTTTTTGTTGACACGACGCCACTGCGGTATTTCCTGCTACCGCATATGACACTTGTTCACAATAGCTAAACAATACCGTATTTTACTACGTTTACAGTTCAGAATTCAATATTCGTTAACTAAATATGCTAGTTCCACTAAGTGGTGATTAATTGTGATATAAAGACTTTTATATTTCTGTTGTTATACTGTCGCGTCATTTTAAAAACACGACAATGGTATCCATAAAATTGTTCCGTTGTTGTATTTATACATTTTCCTGATTCAATGAAATGTCACCCGAGAACTTAAACAAATAAATTATATCAAGAGAATATAGGTAGAAGGAAATGTCCAATTAGGCAAAGGCAATGTTGAGATAATTCTGTTTGCTGAATTGATTTCACGTCGTCAGATAAAGCGAGTGGATGTTGTCTAAAGGGTATGTTATCAGATCGATGTGCGGCTGCCGGCAGTCGGCATGCATCGCCCACCACGTGGGAAACTCTACCTGCATCCAGGAAAATTGGATATAATAGTTGGCTGATATGTTCTAAATATACCTATTTGTCTATAAAGGTGCGTACTAACTCACAGTATGGAGTTGGCCTGCAATCAAGTGGTCTCACGGTCGACTTCCTGATAAATACGATATTCGAAAGGATCATCAACACTTTGATGTAAAGCATATTCCTATACACAGAAAAAAATACAATAACCAAATAATGCTGATAACCGCGTACTTTTTTTGATGGAGAAACTTTTCAGTTAGTTGCAGTAAATTAATCTTATCATGATCCACTTCTCATGAAATATTTAGTTATTTTTATATTCATAAAATAAGCAGTAGGTATAGTAACCATGATCTTCAGAGCCGAAGCCACCCTATCCTGCAACAAGGCTAGCGATCCCTTAAAAAAACTAGCTGCACTAAATGATGGAAAAGAACGAGCAAATGTAGAAAGAGCAATAGGGTCAACATTTAAACAGAATATATCTTTTTTATTATCGAAATCCCCACGGATATCCCCCCCCCCCTCCTCCCCCCGCCGTTTGAAGGTCGTACTTTACCAGAGATGAAGGTGTCGGAGGTATATCCCTCGCACCCCGGCCATCCACCAGTGCCATCTCTTTCAAGCTGACCCTCTTCAGGGGTGGTGGGACCACAGAGTCCCCATCTACTCCCAGGCTATGGAGAGGCGCGAACCGCGGCCTGCTTCTGCTCCACCTGTCATCCACAGACCTAAATAGAATATATCTGTCACTTCGATATCGATATACCAATTGGTTATGGCAGTCGCTTCATGGAAAATATCGAAGTTTCAACCGCATCTTAATTAACTAGAAAGCTGACATCAACTAAGTTGGGAAAAGGCTCAAAGAATGGTGATGATATCTGTTCACCACTGCCTCCAATCTAGAAATCCTTCAACCACTTTAATACTCGTACTTATTTAAAAACAGGTTTTCATTTAACAATAAATTTAGCGAAAAAAACAGGGCCATGTTTTAACTAAACATTCAAATAATAGCCGTATTGTTGTATTTACGAACAGAAACATTCAATTATGCTAATTTTTATGGCTGTTTACGGAACATATAGACTTATAAAGTTAAACACATGTAACGCTCTAGCTTCATATTTTACAACCATAAAAAACGTATATGGAGCAATATGTGCATAAATGTCAATATTTGTGTAGCGAGTGAGCGCAGTGGGAGCGATCGACGCGATTTATAAGCAACATTTAGTTGAGCTGAGCAGCGGCGGCAAGCCTCGCGCACAGCGGTATACCTCGCTTCATAACGTCCAGCATCGTAATTGTCGATTAATTATTTCGTTTTCAATAAAACATCGCCATACAAATGAAATTGTATAATTTTAAACAATAAAACGTCACTAATAAGGTATAACTACAGTTCCGCCCGTCGAGTATTTTTACGCCGTGTACACATAAAAATGTAACAGCTGTAAAGATATTATGGTCTGGAAATATATTGTATGCGAAAACGTGATCACGCCGCGTCGTAGAGAAAAGTCGCGATGTTAGACGGCTCAGTACTACGGAATAAGCAGCAGGTACGTAGGTATGTGAAAGTATAATATTTATGTGTTCATTAATGCAGGCTTGTGTTAATAACGACGCATCACGTCCTCGGTTCACAAGGCATCAGGACCAAGCCTCACATTTATATTCCGTCAGCTGTACAATGCCGTTTAGATTTGGATTATATTTGGTCATTGTTATTCAGTTAACGGCCGTCTAAAGTTTGTTCATTTGGGATACGATAATAAAACAATTGAAAAGAACCTAATAACAATACAGAATTAATTTCCATGATCGTCATAATCATACAAATATTACCTTTAAGACAAAGAGGTTCCCATGAAAATTGTCCTGGGTATGAGGGTTTCTCATTGCTCATGACAATGTAAGTACTTATGTAATGGTGACCCTCTTTTCTGACTTTTTTTAAACGTGCGGAAATCCACTCGAAAACCCCCCGCCGTGGCCAGCGGGGTGGTTATGCCGGGCTCAAACCGACTAAAATCACACGGCCGTCTTGGGTCATCTGTTGCCGAGGGTGAGACAGCCTCTGGCATATCCCTCGCGCACCCAACTGACCCAGGGCTATAGAAGGCCCCATCGGGTGTGGGACTACGGTGTCGCCATTTTTCCCCAGAAAAAGGCGGTGGGGCACTAATCGCACCACCGCGCCGTCTCGGCCTGCTTCTGCTGGAGTGACAAGTGGCTCCTCCTGCCACCCCCAGGCCTGCGCTCATGGAGGACGGAGGTCATTTAATAACTTCCGATGCCAAAGTCGCCTTCGCGTATTGTGGGCTATGCGGCAACGGAAGATACCTAAGTCTCCTCCGGCCCCGTTCCCCCGCCCCCCTCTTTTCTGAGACTTTTCTTACCATCAGGCGACGCGAAGTCTATTTGACGTGTCCTATATAAAAAATGTTAATCATTTAATGGTCATTAATTTATACAGTTTTTTTTTAGATTAATTTTATATACTTGTTAATCTTTACACACATTTATAAGTATAATTACGTAAAATAAACCAATATCACAAATATTCATAGTAGGTATAAGAGATAGAATAGAGCTGATATTCTACTCTGTAGAAATGTGTTCCAAGAATGATAGATATTATGAGAAACTATCTTTTCATTTTGATTTTAATGTTTACTGTCTATGCATTATCTACAACATATGAAACCATGGGACTACCTCATTGTTCCTAAATCCTTCCGATAGAAATAGACAACTAAAACTTAATACTCGTACTCACTTTAGTAGTTTAATTAATACGAATTACGATTAGATGAGACAAAATAATACTGTTACAAATAGATATTCGCTACTTGTGTCTCGCAACGCTATTTGCAATATTAGTTTTTATCCTAGTCGTGGTGTCGCACAGGGCCTGCGGAGAGTGGCATGATTAAGGGCCTGCATTCGACACTGCAGGAGGAGAATTTAGACCCGTCTTTCCCAATTGCAAAAGTGACGACTCGATACAGCACGCAGTCAAGGCTTGTGCAGGTTACGTAGCACAGCGCTTTAATAGCTGCAGCTGCAATGAAAGGATTGATTTATTGTTTATATTTCATGGCACAAAGCTACAGTTTCGCAATGAATTTCACCCCGATGCCATCTTCTACGACGAGTAGTACTGTGCATCTCACTTTTAAGATCTATATCTACTCATGTGGTAGTAACAAAATGCAAAGATAACTATAGAACGGTAAGCACGTTCTATACTAACCTTAACACCTTAAATTAGTCATCAAAATAGAATATAAAGTCATCTCAATGTTAATAAGCCCGCTATGGAACAAAATGACAAAAGAACTTTACAATGGAATAAGAATAAATAACAAATTATAATAATAGAACACACCTGCTATTCTTTTGATCCAACATTTCTCTCATTTATGACGTTAATCGAGCGGAATACTTGTGTGTTAACATAGTTTTGTCCCCAACAAAGCACCGCACTCAGACAATACGCCTATGCTTTAGTAATATTTTTTGTATCAAACATAAATTCTCTTTCATCTCATTTAATTTTAGATCAAACTATAGTTCTTGCATATAGTTCACGTCATTATTGTCTCTGTTGCAGTATTCAGTAAAATAACGTCGCAATTGCCAATAGAACACAACAAATTCGAACTTAAATTGGTCAACGAAAGGTCTAATATTACATCTCGTTGATATCTAACTAGTGTTTGTAATTGTGTGTATTGTTGACAGATAAATAATAAGCGGCATTGCTTACAAGCTTGTGTAGATGTCGTATGATCGCTTACGCTGCGAGTCGCGGGTCGAATTAGTGAATTGTTGGTTGCGTACGCGCAGGCGGCAGGTTTTGTCTAGCGCGATCCGCCTCTCTCGCACATTAATCTCCAAGCCAGAGATGAAACGATATGCATTTGTCATCGTGTCCGCGATTAACTCGGAGAAACTCTTTCTATTGTATTGAATCAATTCGATTATTATTTAAATGGGCATATGGAGCAATAGGAAGTATTCACGAAAATAATAAACGTTATTGGTTCACTAAGTTGACTGTGTGTCCTGTATATTTTGCAGGTGTACATTGTCACATTTCGCTGCATGGCAATCGGTTATCTTTATGGACGAATTTAAAAATAGTTGCGCTTAAATAAATTAGTCAGTTGTTAGGCGGTCGGCAAATATCTCAGAAATATTATGTGTATGAATAGCGCGCCGTATGACGGACAGCAGAAAGGGCTGCCCTTAAACTTACCTTGTATTATTTTGTCATTATTAAATTCCCCTGTCACCGGCATGTTCTCATTTCGCCCTAAGAAAATATTGTATGCAAAATTATATGACATTTGAATGAGCACAAAAAGGTCGTATTGGGATCTGTTTACAGGTTGATCTTTAAGAGTATTTTGTATTTGAAAGATTGTCTTCGCATAATTTAACATTTACAAAGCTATGTATGTACTATGGAACTAGCTAACAATGTGTACAAATTGAATTATATAAGTACCCACTCTGGTAAATCAGAATATCCAAGTGGCATTACTAAAGATTCTTTACACCACATGCGCTCATTAAATGACCAATGATTCGTAGTTAACAGTACGTAGCGAAATGTGTGAAATGAAGTGTAGCTTGAGAGCCACAACACAAAGGTACTTGAAGAGGCAATCAAGTTCGGCAGTAGAAGAGTCGAATCCTGTCAGCTCAGAGGCCCTCAACAAGCCGCAAAATGAAATTTCTTGACGCCGTCAATCATTTTCCCCTTGTCGAGGTCGTCCCACTAGTCAGCTGATAAAAAGTGGTGCAAGTGACAAGCGTATAAAACCATAATGTTTTATTTTTAACTATTCAGTAGTAGTTTAATAGCCTGTATATTAATGAAGAGGTAGGTAGAGATGTATTGACAGTATTGACAACCACATTTTACGGTGTAACAACATTCTTAGCAGGTGTTTGTTGAGTTGCTACATACTGGGAATTTTCTGATGGAAAATTTCACTAACACTTGGTGTTAACAAAATGATGAATCCGAGACCTGCTCAGCCCTTGCTACTGTTACGCCGTCAAAACAATTGTGCTTTTATTGTTTCGATAGAAATTACTTATCTATGAAAGAAAGATATTGCGTAAAGGCGTCAAACTCCTCATACTCGCAAAGTAGCAAAGTAACCTATGCACTGCTAAATATAATTCACATATATGTGAGTTCAGTACCACGTATAGAAATATTTAATACTTATATTCATATAATATAAGTTAATATAAGCTCACATCGTGTAACGTGCTCCAATTTATTCCAACCCGCTCATGACTTTTACTTTAACTCTCAAGTATGAGAGTAATCGAGACATTATTCCGGTGTGTAAGCCCCGTCCATCCGTCACGAAGATGTTACGTGGAAACTACTCATATGACGTCTTTTCCCCTTCCGTGTCGAGGTAAGTGGGTAATTATAACATAAGCATCATCATAAAACTCTTATGGTAGCGATAATAGTTGCAGCAAAATACATTTAGGAGGGGAATCATTAACCTCGGAATATAAGACGTTAGTCATGGTCTTCATTAGGTAGTTATCTCGTCTAAAAGTTTCGTAGGTTCATATTAAAAAAAGAACAACAAATTTCAATAAGTACAAATAAAAAAAAAATAGGTCTTGCTCATGGCACTAGCACAGATTTGCATTTTAATATATATTTAGGCCTGTTTTTTATTTATTAATAAAATATTTACCTTCAATCAGAAACTTAATTAAGATGCATCATTTAAGTTATTGGAGCTTGTTTGTGATCTTAACATTTCATCTTAATTAAGTGATAAGCATTCATCCAATCCCCGAAATTTTCACATTCCTAGTAGTAAGATATTAAGTAAATCTCAAAGTGTACTTAAATTTTATAGTCTTTATTTCATTCCTTAACAAAATTATGCTTACCTTAGCAAAAATGTGCATTTTACCGGTCACACAAATGCTTGAAGGCGCGGCTCATTGCACTGCAGACAGAAAAATATTTCGGAATTGAGATTGATGTCGCACGCATGTGCAGACGGCCTGTCTGTATGCAAAACAACGCTCCACCAAATATAGAACTAATTTATGGTCATACTCGGCGATTATGGGCAGTTAAAAATATCCATCGGTACTCCCGCTTTCCATAACAACTTAGTACAATAATTCAAATTATATCGTAGAATATAATAATTTATTCAATTAAAATTGAATTAAATCTCTAAATAACTGTGATAATACGATTAGTTTACATGTGAGTGTAGTATATTTTGCAAATATTATTATGCAAGATATAAATTGTTTGTCATATATCATTCACCTAGTTTATTATTAGTTATATAATTATTATATTTTGGGAATGCATTTGGTATTAAGATAAGATATTTTTAAGGTAGGTTGTTATTTGACCATACATTTTCAGCAAGTCATGCACTTGTTGAAAATGTATTTTTGTCATTTGCTCTAAAGTATGCATTTTTTTTCACAAAATAACTCAGCACTCAATTAAATATACCTTTATATCCGACCTGGGTGATAATTACCACATCTAGTATAGGTATAGTAATCCAATTCAGGAAGATAGTATATGTTAATCATTTGAGGTGGATATGTAAACGTATTAAAATTTCGAAATACACAAATACTCTCAATGAGCGTTACCGATACATATAATTAAAATAAATCCCATTTAAGGGTAGGCTCCCACGCGATAAGAGGTGTTATTTATACACCCTCATCTCACAAAGGAACCGCTGCCGAATATCACCCATAAATATTGGGCTGAGGTGTAATTTTTCACATACCACGTCTCCTCGAGCGTCGCACCTTTAAAATAAATGCAAACAAAATTTAATAGGGAGAGATGCGCGGGATCGCGAGCTTCAAGTAAAAATAAACGATAGTCCTACTCGACCAATCGCCGCGAAATATTTTATTATCAGGCTATATTTGTCTCATTCTCTTCCAATATTACATAGTTGCAACTACAAACAATCTATGCACAGGTCTCTAAAGGTATTTAGTACATGTGCTAGCGGAAAAAATAAACACGAAGCGTGTCTATTGTTGATCAAACATCCCCAGTGACTACAAAGTATTACAAGTCTTGCATAGTGCGATTTTCGTTTATAATTTTTGCGAGTTGCATGTCGAAATAGGAAGACGCGGTTCGAACTACGTTTATTTACGATTATTGGTTATGGACAGAGTTGATCGGCGGCCGGTGAGTCCCGCGAGTCTCGTAACGCCTCGGACTTCGGCCGCCATCACTGAGGGTGCCGCGTCTGACAGATATATCCATCTCCAGGGAGACCGCCTTTACACAAAATTATGAATTGCAAAAGGGTGTCGTCTCGACACCTTCGCAAAGAATAGACTTTAAACAAACAACGCAAACACTCACGTCTCACATCAAACACATTTTATTACGGCAAGAGATACAAGAATAAAAAACGTTGTCAATAATAAAACGCAAAGGCGAAAAGCAATAACCGAGTTCTTATCCGATACACATATCACAAAAGATAGCCAATAAATAGTCCTATCTGTATTTGTCACAAAATAAGAATTCCATCAAATAATTCGGCGGCAATAAAAAACGGATAGAGACATTGCACGCATTCGTAATAAAAGTCTCACCATAAATAACGATCATGAAATATAATACACCTGCAATCTTCGGAAAATGGGAAAATCATTTTCCGAGGGCGGGTGCGGTCCGGCGTAATATTGTTATAAATGTACTTTCAGGAGGGTATAAATAATAATGGTGGCCACGCGAGTGACGTCCACTCGCTCGGGGAAATTATCTACAGTGCGCTTATCGTTCAGCTAAAAAACTAACTTTTAGTTTTCAAATATCATAAGCTGCCAAAATAATTATCACATCTTTGTACAGATAAGATCTAATAAAACTGAGAGTAGTTTAAAAAATCTAGAAGATAAAATTAATTCGCTAAGTACCACATTTAAATCAGCAAAGTAGGTACTCATTAGTGGATCCAGAAATAAAACGAACAAACGTAGGTACTAGAAAAGTATCACTATCACTTGTTGCACACTTTTAGGGCAGAAACTTTAGGTAGATTATGTTCTAATAATCGAAATAATAAAACCTAAGTGATCATCATTGATAATTTCTCGAAACTAATTTTCAACGTAAAGCATCAATAAGTTTTGTGTTCACACTTTCACAATTTTCATTTACCGCGTGATTCTGGTGTGGCATATCGTGACGCGACGGTGGTGAGCGCCGCTGGGAGTCATTCCGCTCCGACAGCCTGTAAATTCTCCATTACGGGATATGAAATATGCTTACCCGCCCTTCTACCGTTTACGAGCGCCGCTATGATTTCTTATCCATCAGCCATTCTTTCCTTGGGGCGTGTTAAACAACTCGTGTTCGTGCTAATCAAAGACAGACTTTGATATATTGAATATTGTTTTATTAAAGAAGTAATAAAAGTGGTAGTTATAGTAGTGTAAATTGAAACATAAATCACATTTGTGTTTGTTTTAGTTTTATATTTGTTAGTACAGTTTGCTTATAGATATACAACTCCTCCTACAAATAGGATGGTAAACGGCTTGTATGTACCTAAGTACTATTCGCAATGCCAAATGTCTCACCCACATGCCGTCAACGCTTAGTGTTGTTTAGCGGGATTGCCTGAAGTATCGAAATATTTAATAACTTCTTATATTTTTCAAAAAGTCCTAATTTCAAATAGGAAAAATCGTTGTAATTCCTACTCCCCTTATGGGCCTTACTGTCATTAGCCCCCAATACACAGTTGCAGAAGTAACTACGATAACTATCCAATCTGATTTCCAATAAGTTACAAGGAAGTTAAAGAGTAGGTAGGTACTTAACAAGTTTTTCATCGGGCATTTGACAAGTAATGACTGTTGAACTCATTCATATAACAAGCGTGAACTCAATAGTGTGAAAATAACGAACTCTCCCAATATCAAAGACGTATTTCACATCTGTGTCAACAAACTCCGGTCATCACGTGATCATAAATGTCATTTGAGAATCATTTTGCACCGAAATTAAGACCTAAGTGAAAGTTTAATACCAGGTGAGACGTTATTTTAATACTTAGGTATCTGTAATTTTCGATGAAACCATCATTCCTCTCTCGGTTGAATGAGTCAACTGAATAATTATACGTTTATTTCTCACATTACAATATTTTGAGTTTTCAACACAAAATTCAGCTTTTGTTCTTGGCGCGGTGTAATGTCTTTATGCGGCCACTAATGCGATATTACTCTAATTAAGCGCTTCGCCGAAAAATCTCAAAACAATGAGGTGTTGCAGATTGTGTTGTGAAAATTATGTGCAATAAACCTTCAGATTTGTGAGTTTACCCACTATAAACAATTACCTTCACGAAATAACGACCTTCAACAGTTCACTCATTTATATCATCGTCGCTTGATCTTTAAGCTATTCATCATAAAGTGCCGTTCAAGCACAGCTTTGACTAAGAATAGGGTAGAGGAATTAAGAGACACGACCCAACAATTATACACGTCGTCGCTTGTCTTGTAAGACATCAAAATAAAATAATTACTATTTATGATTCTGAAAGCATATTAATGGCACGCACCGCCACTCTTTTAATGTAATAAATCGTCTGGAAAATATAACCGTCAGCGCTCTGTCATACACATGTCTGCGTCGCGTGCGCAGCATCGCTTCGCTCCAGCTGCAGGGCTGGCATCGCCCCCGACGCTCGAGACAACGTCACACATCCATACGCCATAAATTGTTCGACGTAAATAAAATCTGGCGTTCCATATTTTAAATCCTTATTTTAATAGCCCACTATTCAACGAGAAATTAAGACGTGTTTATTAGCTGAGCTGCTCGTAATACAAACAAGTCCTTCCTTCATGAGTTACTTTACTAGTAATGTCATAAATCTGTATTCACATCAAGTCACAACATAAACCTATTAAAGTTGCAACATAGATCAACATACATACCTACTACATAAATATAAATATTTGATAAGAGTTCTTTATGTATATGTTGAGTATACTACAATTCTACTCATCATCATGGTTGAGTGTCACGTCTACGATTTAGATATTAACATGATGTTCTATATTTAACTTGTCAAGACAAAAGAAACTACACTAATATGAAAATATTTCGTGTTAGTATGTTAATCTCGTCTGTTGATCCATCCATAGCAAAGACAAAATATTATTGTTGATTTTCGTAAGCAGACATTCAATAAGCATATTTGTGTTCACCATAAAACAATCCAATGGAAATGGGATATTATCATGTAAGTAGTAATCTGGGTTCGAATTTATGTATCGGAAGAAGTGTATGGCAAAAGTTTTTCACTGAAAGCGTATTCAGAATATTCTTCATGTGTATCATCCCTTCCAATCTTTTGAGAGTATTTAATGTATTTCGTTCACGACTAACAGATATCATAAAAGCGCAGGTACATATCATTGTTCTAGAACAATGTTGTGTGGTCGCATACGAAGAAAGCCACAACAGCTGTCCTACTAATCAATTATGCGTCCTCATAATATGACTCTTGTCTTGACGACTATAAAATTGCCTCACATAAAAATTTTTCCTGTGCCAAAAATCAACATCATCTCAGACGGAATGTTGACAACATAATATTTTTCAACGTGATCTTAATCTCAACAAATTGTTGAAGATGAAAATTTTTAATCGCATGTCTTCAAAATAGAATATGTGACAATTCACAATTAACATAGTATGGGGTATTTTGACGACCATCTTAAAACAATTGTCGAAATCTTACGATGATGTTATAATTTAATTTGACTTGCTTTGACTCGCTGCCAGAGTGACTAATTCGCGTTAACATGTCGTGACTCTTGTATTATTGTTATATTTACTACTCAATTGTAGAAATTCGAATAGATGTTGAATAACTATTAAATAATTAATCGTTAAAGCGTATTTTAAGTACAACATATTTCAGGAAAAAATAAGTATACATTCGCATTAATGTCAGTGCGCCACATTATAAAACAAAAGCCGTCCATTTTTATTACAAACCACTTGTGACCTTACAATAGTAGACTTTAGAGTGATTAATTTTTAATGTTCATTAAATGCGTAAAGCATAAATATATGCAGCAAATAAAATCTCATCGATAGCAAACGACTGGCCCAATAAACATACTCTAAATTAACTGAAGATATTTATTTTGTTTAATTTCAGCAAAGCCAGTATACATCTGTTAAGCAGCTTAGATTATTTTTAAAATGTTTCTCTTCTTAAAAGATCTGAATAGCTATTTTATTTTTGAGTGATACAACATTAATCTTTTACTCTCCTACATACTGGCGACAAGAAGCTTTATGAGGCTTAGAACAGCTTAGGAATCATTTAACAGAACGATAAAGAGTGATAAAATAATAGCGAAGTGAATAAAGTAGGTATATGAAAGTTATGATAGCTGATCTATGAGCTTTCCTTATAAGGCGACGCATTATAAGATAAAATTACGTAGGTATTATCGTAGAACAAGTATCTAGCTATATGATATGTTTCTGTAGACAGTAAATTGCTATACCTATTGGTATATAAATTTTATATGTTTTTACTTTTCAATCATAGGGTTAATTTTATTTTACTACATTTGACACTGACATACACAAAAATTCTATTTATTGTTGAAGAATTAATTTTGAGATTTAGCTACTTTAGAACACTATTTTCACAGTACAGAATGATATAATATCTATTTGAAATCATGCCTAAGGATACGGTTGTCTTTCTCCCTTCTTGTATAGAGACAATAATAAATAAACAAACCTTTAATAATGATTAATCTTACCATCTTCATTTCTTACACCCCAAAAAGGAAGGAGCCATAAACTTGATAGTTTTCAATATTACAGTGTGATAAAAACCAAATTTCAAGAAAATATTTATGAATGTATTTCACAAATGTAGTATGAAAATGTAATTCAAACAAAAAGTAGTACTTTTGGTGACCTTACCCACCTGTTATCGTAACCAAATACGTATTTCGTGTATGGGGTCGCGCCGCACTGCACGGTGCGACTACGTAACGATAACCCGACATCGACGCCAACATGCAGTATTATGCGAAATTCCTCCAACACGTAATAAAATTTTATAAAACCGCGGTTATCGTAAACAGAACAAATAGCAAAGTTTATGAGCCATTCGTCGCGCTTTTCCATTTGCATGATACGAGTATGTCATAGGAAATACGTATCGTACGCGGCTACGGGTTATAGCGATGTCCCAGGTCATCGCACTAAATTATTCGTCTCGTATAAATTTGTTTATGTAAAAGTTATGGACAGTTGTCAGACATCGTCAAATTTCCAATTTCATTGTACAAAAATGGTGGGAATAACTCGAGTTCATTTTGTTTACGATTGTTCTGTGGTTGTCATTTATTCAACATGGTTTTAGCATCTTGGCAAAATCTAGAAATGAATTGGGTTCTAGTGCATACACTTTTAACTTTCTATAATGTGAATTATGAAGTTATGAAATGTGATCGTGGTTAACATCTTAGAAACGTGACTGATCACGAAAATAATCACCCTTCTTAGTACGTACCTAAGACCAAGAAAAATCTAGAAAAACTATTTCACTTACCCTGTGGCTAATGGAACCTAGAAGTTAGTGCTTATTAGGCACTATATGTCGATCCGTCGACTGATTAGCTGGCATTAACCCAAATAAGTTGAGCTCATTTCAGACCTCTAATTTCAAACGGTAATGAGCAGAATTTGAGCTCTTACAGGCATTTTTATGACCTAAAGTGGAAGTAAACAAGCTGAAATAAAGGAAGACAGGGAAATGACAGTTTACTTTTCTATTCCATGAATCTCGTCCCTTACCACCCTCTCAACATCCATAAACAATGTGTGAACATTCATAAAATGAAAAATAAGAATAGATAATAAAACGTGAGTGTAACATGCGGCGTATTTACAAAAATTCTTTGACAGACGCATTTAGAGCTGTTAGCGCTTCTTTATAATAAAAAGGTTTCAACAAAGGCTCATTAAAAACTGAAGTCATAACAGGAAACGTGATACAGTGGCTGGTGGGTTTTTAAAGATTACCTCTTTCATCATAAAGGCGCGGTGAGCGGCAGCTGGCGCTTCCACTTTATGTGGTTTCTGAACAGCTTCTCTTTAATAATCTTGTTTATTTTTGTATATAGCACGCCCGTAACTTAAATGCTTCTGAACATGTGTCATTGACTTGAAGAATGCATCGTTGTATATTTTTTCACTGGCGTTACGATGGAGCTCTGTTAAGTCAGACGCATTGAAGTAGATTCCTTCTTGGTGCATATATTTGTAGGTATTTTGCTTCGGTCTAGGCGTTATGTATTAATTCGCTATCCTCTTGGTGATTTCACAGTTACGAACAAAGATTGCACTTTAAGTCCGCTCAGAGTTTTTCATTGGTACCTAAGTAAATTTTGCCGGCAGCGACTGACTTTCCAGTGCCAAAGACTCGTTCGTCGTGGCCTACGCCTCAAGCTTGTTGGTACGACCTTGTTCACTTGTTTCTATGTTTAATAATAATATTGAATAATAAATATGCCTCAACATTCCACACAACGCTATCTAGACCCATTTTAAGCATGGAGGTAGGACACGACAGTATTCCCGTCCGAATTGAGCAGTCCGACTGGGGAAGTACCTCCACCCGACAGAATACCACGGTTATAATAACCTCGTGTTGTGTTCCCGGCGGTGAGTAGGGTAGCCAGAGCTGTCTGGAGAGTTTTTGTGCTGTCAGTGGGAAGGCCAAAGGCTTGTCCTGATTTTGTGTTCTTCACTGAAGGCACATAAAATCTCTGTTCTTACAGGGTCGGCAGCACGGATGTGACTCCACTAGTGTTACACACGTTCATAGCTTTTGGTAACCACTTTCCATCAGGTGGGCCGTGTGCTCGTCTGCCACCTAAGTTGTATAAAAAAAAGCATAGCTTAACTAGCTTGAGTTATGGAATCTAGAATGCGAATAAACATACTTACATACTATTTTTTTGGAAATACATACACATCATACATAGAAACACCCAGACCAATGCAAATATACATATTCATGCATACAAATATTTGCACTGCTCGGGAATCGAACCCGCGCCTCCTGCGTAGCAGCCGAACGTTCTACCGCTACGCCACAGGGGCTGTCATTATTTAATGTTTTCTTGATAAATTATTTGATATTTTCTTTCTAAGGTTCCGTTTTTCAAAAGAAAAATACGTAATCCTTATAAATCGTATCTACTTAAATTGCATATAATTGTAATTTTATCATCATCATGTCAGCCACACATAGTCCACTGCTGAACATAGGCCTCTCCCACAGACTTCCAGAATGACCGATCTAAAGCAGCCAGGTGGTAGGACGACCTCATGAAGGTCGCTGGGAAGCGCTGGATGAAGTGTAATTTAGGTTGACATCATTTTTCTGCTCTATTAAGACCACTTGACGATTGAACATCTAGAATTATTCTAATATACACCACTTTTTAGAAGATATGTACAATCAAAACCATTTTATTACTGTAGAACTGAAAGAAGCTTGTTCCGCAACAAAAGTAGCTTATACTTATTTATACTTTTATAAATATAATTATTATAAGATCTACCTACTTATCATCATCACAGTGTCGTCCGTTGTTATACCGAATGCGACTCCATTGGTGTTGCACACGTCCATATGCCACGGTAACCACTTTCCATCAGGTGGGCCGTGTGCTTGTCTGTCAACCAAGTGGTATAAAAAAAAACTTGAAGCCTTCATCTCGGAGGTCGGGTCCGCTGACCGCTGAAAGTGGGAACTTTGTACTACGGCTTTGGCAGTGTAATGTATAGTGACAAATAGAATCGATCACCACTCGATCGTCCATGTAAGTTGTTATTAGTGTTATGTATAAGCATATTATCATATAAATATAAAAGAAAGTCGTATTAGTTGCACTATTTATAACTCAAGAACGGCTGTACCGATTTGTCTGAAAATATGTGGGGATGTAGCTTAGAGTCAGAAGTAGGACATACATACACAGGATACTTTTCATCCCGTTCGACCGCGTTTTCGTGTGACGTGACATAAAAGCTCAAAGAGAATACAAGTTACTATAAAACGTGGTATAACAAAAACGCATTTGACTTAGAATAACAAAACGCAAATGACAGCTAAACGTAATTTTGTCTATGGTTAAGTAGGTATGGTTGAAAATTTGAAAATTATAAATTTTGTCAGAAATCAATAAGTAATAATCAGTATTAGTCAGTCACTGGAAAAAAAAATCTCCACAATATGAATATATGAAAATAGATATAACATAGATTCGAGTTACAGAAGTGAACATATCTTAATTTAATTCAGAACGTATCGCGGACGAAGTCGCGGGCAAAAGCTAGTTAGAAATATGCAAACACACATTTAAGAACTTAATACATTTTAGGAATTTAAAGATGCCGATCTCTGTGACGTGGTTCGAGTGTTCGAGCGTTTGACTTCTACGTCGGCGGTCGTGTGTTTGATTCCCGCTCAATGGAAGTATTTCTATATATATGTTTATTTATATTGATCTAGGTGTTCCTATAAATTTTACATAATGTAGTACAGTCAGCATCAGATCTATCTTGACGAACAAAGTATTCAAGATGATATTAATGCCTTGGTTTTGCCCCCTTCCTGTTGACTGATTCTGATATTTGGTACACATCTTTAGCGAGGACAATGATACAAATTAAATAAATAAAAGTAGTTTGATTTACTCTTAAAACTTTGGTATTAAGATCATTTAGAGATTTTGTAGACAAGATCGTTCTGACGCTGACTGTACATCAAACAGACAGTAACATCTAACTAGACATATAAGTTAAAATAGACACTAAGATCAATATTACACAAGAGGAAGACACTCAATATAGCGGCATGTACTGTAACAGCGAACAGTGAGTAAGCAATAAGCCTCCTTGTAGCTAATAACAACAACGGCATCGGCGACAATATCTCAATATCGTAGGTGCGAGTTAATTAACACATGATGCTTGTCGTGGAAATAGAATTCCTGTAAGCGAGTGCTGGTGCGCGCGCGCCCCGGGCCACGCCACCACGCCGCTCCCTGCCGATGTTTGTTTACAAGCAACGAGACTTCATTACGCCGCCGGCTAATGTATTCAGCTTCAGCCTCCACGTTAACAGCGACACTTCTCGGAATCAATATGCTCCTTGTATGTTTTGATTGGCTGTCGCTCAGACGAGCAACACAATCCCGCCCTAACACACCAACGCATAAAACACAGTTTTCCACACCACCAGCCCATAACTTTAATGACACCGAATACAACGAACAGATTTCAGTGTTAATACTTGCTCGGGATAAATTTCCTATAGTGGTAACGACCTCTGCATTGAACTTGTCCAATTTTAGGGTTAAGACGCATTAATTTGTTTTATTAACGGCTTTAAACGTTTAACCGTTTCCTGTCGTCACTGCTCTGGTTCGTATCATTCTATTGTGTTCCGTGTACAGTACTAATCCAACATAAAATAACAATAGACACTATGAAACAAGGAAAACTAATTCTGATGCTAGAAGATCCCCCACGCACCTTTTAGATCCGTCTACATTCAAATATAGAACTTTCGATGTGACATATTGTGATCAAAACCACAAAACAGTTTTGTGTGCGGCTGACACAGCGTCGGAACATTGCCAAATCCATCGAAGCGACTTCTGATCCCTTGCACCCCCAAAAATAATAATGTTTCATCTTATAAAAATATTTCCCTTACGACTGTCGCTCGGTATATCACGGTATTTGTCACAGAGGATCACCCTTTATGTTCGTTTCCAGTCAAACCCCTTAGATAAGCGAGCCTTTTATATGCCAAATATAATATATTATGGTTTACAATTCTTTCTGAATCTTAATATGGATAAGACAAATAATATTTTGACATGTCCAATACTTTCATTCGAACTGTAATTTTGTAAGTTCCTGAATCATATATCGTAATCCTTAGAACAAATTTTAAGGTATTTATATCAAATAGCATTTCCGGAACACGAACAAAACTATAAGCTTTTAACGTAATATCAAAACTAGCAATATTGAACAATGAACAAATTAACTTATCAGCACAGTGCACTGCTCACAGGTAAGTTTGTAATGAACAATGTTTGGTTTTGCATACATCAGAGTTCTTTTGCCAGGCTCTCTCGCATATCCATACATAGACAGCAAGCACGAGCCATTACTTCCAACATATGAGCAAAGTAAAAATATCAGCGTATTATGGGTTATCAGAGGCAGAGTCGCGTCTCGGAGACTCCGGCCGGCATTCACGTCCCGTTCCAACTTAATGGATTGCTCGCTTTCATATTCCGAAACGTACACAATGTTTGCGCTCCTATGATCACGTATAGTGATTTAACGCTTTATATCTTCGCTACACGCGTCCTCATGTTTATGCTATTTCACTACTGGGAATTAGAACTAATGTCACACGTCGATGTTAAAATTAAATTTACATTTCATCGTAATAGCATTTTCCGATACAAAAACTTGAAGTGCGCGGTAGTCACCCATCTGTTTGCACGTCTATAGCTCCCCTTTCATATGAAAGGCGAAAACAAACAGAGAATGTGCCAAATAGCAAACAATATTATACGGAATGCACAATAATATCAGTTCCGGCGGCGTGAGTGTGGGCCGCGCTGTTTGCTTCCGCGAATAAATATGAAATTCGAAGACTCTCGCCTCAGACGCGAACAAATATTATGTGAGTTTGCTTTGGTAAAATGATAACCGTCGAGATTGAAAATTTGGGTTTAGCCGCCAGGCAGGAGATTATTGAATATACGGTACTACTCGAGCGGCTCTTATATCAAAGCTTAGTAAACTATTTCGTTTGGAATATTGGATGGACCAACGACGCATGGCCTCGTGACATAGGTAAGTTTAGATTTATGCTTAGGTATATGCGATTCCAGAGTTCTAGAATGATACACGGAACCGGTAAAATATTATTGAGTTTTCTGTTTATACCTAATAGTACAGATTCAGAACAGACACAGAAGGAAAATAAATAGATGTAGCTTAGACATACTGCTTACTCAAATTCACATATTGCTCAGGATTTATTATCCTGAGCAATATGTGGATTTGAGTGAAAAAACTATAAAAATTACAGATTTAGTAGATTTTACCAACTTTTTAAGTAAGCTTACGGCCTGTGGCGTAACCTCGAGTATCGGTCGAGGTATCGGGCAATGCGAAGGTTACCATATAATAATATGTAGATATATCTATTTAATGATCACGTTAATTTTCGTTAATATTATATGTTAGAAGATTTTTTATTATTATTAACTTTATTAAATAGGAACTTCTCCTTGCACCCCCGGCATCCAAAGCATCCCATACATCTGAAAACATAAAACGGATCGTTTTGAGTCTGAAATAACACTCAACAAATCTGGTATTAAGGGGCCACATGCGGATTTCCACACTAAAAAAAATTACGGTCAATATTTTGAGAAAATGAACTTTCCGAGTCTAGGTCAACTGTAACTGAATTCTACCTCGTAAATTACTGCTTTTTTCAAATAACAAAGAAAAATCATTGAACTTATTATTATTACATCTATTGACTCTAATACAGTCTAAACTTATAAGCATTGCTACATTGAACGAAAAGAGGGTTGAAAATTACTTCGATTTGTGAGTCATTGAAAAATATAGGGTGAATCAGTGCTCGGATATGAGGGGCAGTGGGTTAGGTTTATATGCATTGGCATACAATAAAGTTTATGCCATATTTGATGCTTGTGCTGCACCTAAATTCATAGCTTTTAACGATAGTAAGTATATTTTGGCTCCTTTGTAAACTTCTGGTATTATTAAAGAAATACATCCTGCATAAAAAGTTCAAAAATAGTAAGTTACGGAGTGATTATGAAGCAATCTTACAATTTAGGGCACGAGTAAAGGCGGAGACTTTTCGGACACTCGAACAATATAGGGATCGCTTGCAAAGATATCTAAAAACGGATCTACGATCATTCTGAAAGTACATTAGGAGAACTGATTCGAGTAAAGCCAATTTAATATCTGACGGCCGAGACTTGACAGTGATGCTGAATGTGCTGATTAGTTTGCTCATTCTGCCTACAGTGATGAAGCGGCTGTACTGGATGTTGCGGCGGTGGGTGCGACACCGTGGCCGGGTACTTGGGTCACTTAGCACAGCTGAGCCCCGCTGACGTTCAGTGTGCTCTTTTCAGAGACCGCCACAAGGTGTTGGTGAGACCTTTATTACACATTTTTAAAACATGTATCGGAGACTGCTATATTTTCGGATTACTAAAAACTTACGAGAGTAGTCCAGTGCCAAAGGGCGGTGGAGGGACGACATCCAGTGACTACAGACCAGTGGTAATTCTAAGCACTGCTACCAAAGTGTTCGAAGTTGTCATTCACAGCATAGGGTAGTACAATGGAGCCATGATAACAAGCTATTTTTTAATGCAGCTAAGTGCGCTATTATTACGTTCACTCGTGCTCGTACTCAACCTCAACACCATAAGGTCTTCACTAATGGGGACAATAGAAGTTACCATTGATCGTAATACCAAATACCATTTCCTATTAACGCTTGTAACAACCGAGGTATACACCTATAGTGGGGTAAGTGGAAGGCAAAAGAAGAATATGGAAAAGAGGAATATAGGTTAGATGCGAGGCGCGCCGCCGCCACGGCCTGCTTCTGCCAGGGTGACAGGCGGCTCCACCCATCACCCCCAGGCCTGCGCTCATGGGGGCGGAGGTCATTCATCGACGTATCGACTTCCGATGCCCGGGTTGCCTTCGTACACGGGCAGCTTGGCTTACCCCACGTATTTGACATATGTCGCCATAGTAAAAAGTTCTCTATTAGTAGTAGTAGATCTTTTAAAGGACACGTGTTTCTAATCTGTTGGTTGTTGGGAATGTTTCTTCCCATGGACCTTTCAGGACTCTCAGTGATAATGTATACTACATTATCACTGAGAGTCCTGAAAGGTATACTGGTATCTTTTTCTATTTCATTATCGTACATACCAGCGGTAAATCACGATCGTATCCGAAGCTCTCACCTCGGAGTCAGGGGTCCACATATTTCAGTCTAACTGCGTGCTTCGCTAGACTTCGACATTTTTTCTGTAGATTTTTTTTCGTTCATTACATAATGCACTGTAATTGTTTTGGTTAATTCAACAAGTCACAATACTGTTTCAAACAGTTTATATGCGAACTCAGTTGAGTAGCAAAATCGCTTTACATTTGATTTCTACGAACAGGTACACATCCTATTTCATTAAATTTATTCAAGAAAATCTCAGTGTTACTGCAACTCTCAAATAATATGCAGGTATTTGTTCATAAACCACAAACGTTTACACAGTATCTAAACTTAATTAGAAGGCAGAAAGTGTTTTCACTGTAGCGAGTATTGACGAACGTGAGAATTGGCAACAATATCACCTTGATCAACGATGGCAGAATGCAATGCAAGAAACAGTGTATGCCTGATTAGTTAACAAGTTCACAATTGTCAGTATTATAATTATTTCATCAAAATAAGTTGTTCTATATTTCGACAATACGCGAAAAACAAATACAATAAAATCAAAATAATATGTCAAATAACGCTACAATCTCACTCTCATACATTGACGCCAATATTTCTGAAGGAGTAGTCAGCTGCAAATCATATGCCCACAGTTCGCCAGCCACGTTCGGGCCCACGTAAGTATAGAGCGTGAGCCACCAAGAGTCAGTAAGCTCCAACTGTCTTGTAACTAAGGTTAGTAGGTAGTAGTAGAGAGTGGCTACTCCATACAATATGGTACCTCACTACACCCGAAACATCCCTCTGTACCTACACTTGTATGACTTGCCCGGGAAGATATGCAGCTGACGCATTCTATGATGTTCCCTCATACCCCCGGGTACCTCATAAACGTATCAGCACCTCATAAAAGTATTGTAATAACTTAGGAGTCTCATAATAATGTAAATATTTTTAATCTCCCAAAGTAAAAGTGCCTATAAGGTATTCCACCTTGTTCAACCAAGGTTACCAAAGTGGAACCGAACCAAACCAAACGTTATTGTTGAAAAAATATATCCTGATTCAATTGTCTAAAACAAGGGTCACTAGGCTTACAGATATATCTTATAACCTATCTGTCCATTATGTAGTCATGCGTAAAATATTATTAGTTATCATTTGAAGGTTACAAGTTGCACTCGGCCGGGCCCGTCAAACCGTCGCTCGCCGCGACTCGGCGGTCCCTCCGACCCCCACCTTATCATCCCGTGAGAATAACTTCCAGATTTATGTGCCACGTAAAACTTTATGTCGTGCTTTGTTTCGTTGCTATTTTATTGTTATCATCTATTTTGTATAACCACACGTTCTGGTTAAAATAAGCTTTTGTCAAGTACGTTTTTTTTTCAAGCAAGAGTTACTAACTATTTAAGTTGACAAACATTTAAATAAATATGTAAATCGTTGCTTAATGCGGTGTATAGCGCATCATTACAATCTTCGAGACCCAAATGAACCTTACCTGCAGTACGGTATATCTGCTGCCATCGGGGTTGGAGCCGATCAGCCTCAACTTTTCCTGTCAATCAATCAATCAATCAGCCCACTGCAGTCCACTGCTGGACATAGGCCTCTCCCAATGTGCGCCATTTTCTCCGATCCTCCGCCTTCCGCATCCAGTCTGTCCCAGCCACCTTTTTCAGGTCGTCAGTCCATCTGGCTAGGAGGCGTCCTACCTTTCGTTTACCTTCTCGCGGTCTCCACTCTAGGACTCGTTTGCTCCAACGGCCATCGGTCCTTCGGCAAACGTGGCCAGCCCACTGCCATTTTAACTTGCTTATTTTGTGGCCTATGTCGGTAACTTTGGTTCTCTGTCGAATAACCTCGTTCCGAATTTTATCCTTCAGAGAAACTCCAAGCATAGCTCGCTCCATAGCCCGCTGCGCGACTTTTAAGCTATGGACCAGCCCCACTGTAAGTGTCCACGTTTCGGCACCGTAAGTCATAACAGGTAGGACGCACTGTTCAAAGACCTTTGTTTTGAGGCATTGCGGTAGGGGTGAAGAGAAAACTCGACGTAGTTTGCGAAATGCTGCCCAACCCAGCTGGATTCTTCTGGCTAGTTCTTTCTCGAAGTTGTTTTTACCGAGCTGGATAACCTGCCCCAGGTTTAACTGGTGGTAGAGATTTGACGGCACAAATTTGTCACAAATTTCGACCGGGTTGGTACCACCGTGCAATATTGCGAAAAACCCTTCATAGTAATTCAATTTCGGTTGGATTGCGTTCAGGGATCAGCAAATGCATAGCCGGGTAGGGGTGATGGTGGTCGCAGCACTAGTGGGACCAGTGGGTCTTGGCGTAGTCTAGTGAGGATGGTGCGGGGCGACGCGCCGGTCAGGGAGACCCGTAGAAACGGTGGTGCCGCTGGCCGCCCGCGGTATAGTACAGAGGCCCAACTGGGACTAACCACCCTGGAAGGCTGCCTCACCAGACCGCGCATAATCCCGGTATGGCTCGTCGTGCCGGTTGGTGACCGGAAGTGGGGGCCAGGCGACCATATTCGGGGGGGTACGGGGGCCCTTCCGTACGGCGTGTCGGCTCACGCCATGCCTCATAATCATAGACAAAACCAATATCCCGCACTTTGTCACGCGGTGCTGCGACGACAATCACCTCTTTTTTTCACGCCCTTTTCTCCTTTTCATCATGGCAGCGCATTTAAGAGTATTGGGCAACACAGCGGCTCTACAGACTCCCACAAGCTCGCTATTTGAGGTGGAGTCCACTAACATCTGTGGACTCCATGCGAACCTCAACGCCGTCCACCAACACCTTGAGACGGCGAAACCAGATATGCTCTTTCTCACGGAGACACAAATAGGCCGCCCTGATGACACGACCTACTTGCTTTACCCCGGCTATGTTATCGAGGAAAATTTCCGTGCAAAAGCCGGGGTGTGCGTGTTTGTTAGGGCGGATGTTTGTTGTCGCCGTTTGCGCTGCCTTGAGGACCCATCCTTTTCAACCCTATGGGTACACGTAGACCATGGCTCTACGAGTCAGATCTATGTGTGCCTCTACCGTTCCCATACAGGAGATGCTGAGACAACTCGACTCTTTGAATATCTGAGTCAGGCGGCAGATGATGCGCAGGAACGGTTTCCGAACGCCGAAGTGGTATTTTTGGGGGACTTTAACGCCCACCACGAAACCTGGTTGGGCTCCTCCAAAACAGACCATGCGGGAAGAGCCGCCCATGCATTTGCTCTGGCGCATGGCCTGACCCAATTGGTACACGAGGTCACTAGAATACCAAGAAGGTCGGGCCTAGCACCCTCTCTGCTAGACCTTCTGCTGACGAGTCACCCAGACCTGTACAGTGTTTCGGTACAAGCCGCTTTAGGCAATTCCGACCACTGTCTGGTCTGCTCCAAGGTGCCAATTATAGCGCCTTCACGACCCGTGCAGGGGAAGCGGCGTCTCTGGCACTACTCGTCAGCAGATTGGGATGGGCTGCGCAACTATTTTGCGTCCATCCCGTGGGTTGAACGCTGCTTTGAAGGTAAGAAACCCTCGGATTGTGCTACTGCTGTTGCCGGTGAGATCGGTCTGGGTATGGAATACTATATTCCGTACACTGATGTCACCGGTGCCCGAGGAGTGCGCCCTTGGTTCGGGCGCGAGTGTGCGGGGGCTGTTGATCAAAAGCAGTCCGCGTATCGCGCTTGGGTAAGGGCGCGTGCCACGCACGATCCCAATGTGAGCCACTTCAAGGCGGCGTACAACAGAGCCACAAAGGTCTGCAAGAGGGCTTACGTCAAAGCGGATGCCCTGCGCATTGCGCGGCTTGGTCAAGAGCTAGTGGCACATCCCACGGGCAGCCGTGGATACTGGCGACTGGCCAAAGCCGTGCAGGCCAACTTCTGTCAGCCTTCGCTGCCACCGCTGCGCTACCCTGATGGATCCCTGGCCCATGGACCGCAAGAGAAAGCCAATATGCTAGTAAATCTCTTTGCGGCCAATTCCCGAGTCGATGATTGCGGTATACAGCCGCCGACACTACCCAATGGTGACCACGTAATGCCTGAAATACGTATCAGGCAATGCGATGTTCGTGCGGTGCTTCAATCACTCGATGTCCGGAAAGCCAGTGGCCCGGATGGTATTCCAGCGGTGGTCTTACAAAAATGTGCAGCGGAGTTGTCTCCGATGCTTACGCGGCTGTACCGACTGTCCTACAGCTCGGGTACAGTGCCTTCGGCTTGGAAAGAGGCGAATGTACAGCCGATCCCCAAGAAGGGGGATCGCTCAGAGCCAGCCAACTATCGACCCATAGCCGTCACCTCAGTGCTGTGCAAGGTCTTCGAGCACATCATTAACAAACAGCTCATGCGTCACCTAGAGGATCACTCCTTAATTAATGACCGGCAATATGGCTTCAGGCCGAAACGGTCAACGGGTGATCTTCTAGCATACGTTACCCATCTTTGGGGTGAGGCTATGGACAAGCACGGCGAGTCACTGGCAATTAGTCTTGATATCGCCAAAGCTTTCGATAGAGTCTGGCACAAATCGCTTCTCTCCAAGCTACCAGCCTTTGGTCTGCCTCCTAGACTGTGCAACTGGATTGCTAGTTTCCTGCAGGAGCGCCGTATCCGCGTCCTCTGTGATGGACGGGCTTCGGAGTTCTTGCAAATAAATGCTGGCGTACCGCAGGGGTCTGTATTATCTCCCACTCTCTTTCTTCTGCATATCAACGACATGCTGTCCACCGGCAGCATACATTGCTATGCAGACGATAGCACCGTACACGGGAGTTATCACGGACAACCTGCGGCCAAACAGTCTGATATCGTGGAAAAAAGACAGCTTCTTGTCACTGAACTGGACCGGATCTTGAATCACATTTCTCAATGGGGCTCCGAGAACATGGTCAAGTTCAATGCCAAGAAGACGCAGGCTTGTGCGTTCACAGCAAAGGTATCTTCTTTCCTTCCCCTTCCCACTCTTCAGAGCACGCCACTTCCACTGCAGGACAATCTCTATATCCTAGGCATGGATATTCGCTGCAAACTGAATAACAGAAATTACATCGAGAGCATCATCAAAACAGCCTCGCGGAAACTCGGACTCCTAAACAAAGTGAGACGTTTTTTCACGCCGGAGCAGCGGTGTCTTCTCTATAAGACACAAATTCGCTCCTGCGTGGAATACTGCTCGCATCTCTGGGATGGCTCCGCGAAATACCTACTAGATGCTCTCGACAGGTTGCAGCGACGCGCGGTCCGAATTATTGGGAACCCTGAGGTCACGAACACCCTCGAGCCTTTGCAGATGCGTAGAGATATTGCTTCCTTGGCTGTATTTTACCGTCTCTACCACGGTGAGTGTTCTGACGAGCTCTTCCAACTAATCCCACCATCTCCTTTCCTACATAGGACAACACGTGCAGGCCTTAGATGTCACCCTCACACTGTGCAGAATATACGAGCAAGAACCAAGCGGTTCGGAGACTCTTTTCTTTGCCGCACCACCAAGACCTGGAATTCATTACCAGCACACGTGTTTCCTTCTTCCTACAGTCCCGGGGCCTTTAAGCGGGGCGTGAAAAAGCATCTGATGAGGCCGCCAAGCTGAGTGCCACCATTGTAGCACTTAGTGTCTGTAATGGTGACCCTCTTTCCTGAGACTTTGCCTTTAGCTTACCATCAGGCGAGGTGAGGTCAAGTTGGCGTGTCGTATATAAAAAAAAAAAAAAAAAAAAAAAACATATTTTTGAACAACTTCGAGTGTCGCCCCTTCGATGGCAATCGGTCTCGGTGCAACATGTTCGTTGAACATAATTTTGGTTTTATCCAAGTTTACACCAAGGCCGACGCGTCGAGAAGCTCCATCTAGGCTATGCAGCATTTCGCCCAGTTGTTCCAACGATTCCGCTACTATGACGATGTCGTCGGCGAACCGAAGATGTGAGATGTACTCACCGTTAATGTTTATACCCTGCCCAGTCCAATCCAGAGTTTTGAAGACGTCCTCCAACGCGTTGGTGAATAGTTTGGGGGATATAACATCTCCCTGTCTCACTCCACGTTGGAGGCTAATAGGTTTCGTCTTCTGGTCTTGGAGCTGGACGGACATTGTGGCAGTGTCATACAAGCATCTCAGCACCTCGATGTATCGCCAATCGACACGACACCGCTGTAGGGCATCCAGAACTGCCCAGGTTTCGATGGAGTCGAAGGCTTTTTCGTAGTCCACAAACGCCATACACAGCGGCTGATTGTATTCTTGGGCCTTTTCTACAATCTGCCGAACAGTATGGATGTGGTCCACGGTGCTATAACCTTTTCGAAACCCGGCTTGCTCCGGTGGTTGGAACTCGTCGAGCTTACCCGCAAGACGATTTGTGACGACTCTCGAGAACAGCTTGTAGACATGACTCAGGAGTGAGATGGGCCTGTAGTTCTTCAGCAAGGTCTTATCTCCTTTTTTGAAGAACAGTATCACCGCACTCCCGCTCCATGCCCTAGGTGTTAGACCTTGTAGGATGACGGAATTAAAGAGGCTTGCTAGCTCTTTCAGGATTGGAGTTCCGCCTGCTTTCAGGAGCTCAGTAGTAATACCGTCATCACCTGGGCACCTGTTGTTTTTCAGTTGTCTGAGAGCCTCCAACTCGCACTGCTCGATATCGGGTATCTCCTCGGTGTAATGGCGCGTAAGTGGGGCGCTGTGGTCTTCATCGCTGTGTCCCGTAGGTTTACTCGTCCGTGATGCATATAGCTGTCCATAGAACTTTTCGATCTCATCGAGAATCTCGAACCTTGAGGCAGTCATTTTACCATCCGCAGTTTTAAGTTTCGTCAGATGGGGCCTCCCCAACTGCTGAGCGAACACTTTCGACCCCCTATTTCGCTCAATCGCCTCCTGGACGATATGGGTGTTGTAGCGTCGGAGGTCGCGTCTAATCAGCTTTTTAATTTGTCGGTTTAAGGCTCTCTCATCTGACGAAGACGACGGTGTGGATGACTTCTCACGTCTCTTTCTCATAAGTTCGAGAGTCTCAGGAGAGAGCTTGGACTCTCGCTGTTTGCGTTTCCCGGGAAAGAACTTTCGAGACACTTCCTGCAATGTTTTGACCACTGTGTCGGTTTTCTCGTCAATGCCATTTGTGGTTTCCAGTGTTGCGAAACGATTTTGAAGTTCCAATTGGAACTTTTCGGACCCTAGAGTGACTTGGAGTGGCGTAGATCGGAGAGTAGACCGTATCATTCGGAATCTTTCAGCCTTGATGTTAATATTTAGAGAGCCTCGGACAAGTCTGTGATCGCTTCCGGTTTTAAACTTGTTGATCACAGAGACGTCTCTAAATATGTGCTTAGTGTCCGTTATCAAAAAGTCTATCTCGTTTCTTATCACAGTGTCCCGACGTTGCCAAGTCCACTTCCTGTGGGGCTTTTTCTTAAAGAAACTATTCATTAAGAAGAGCCCCTGCGCCTCGAGGAAGTTGACTAGCATTTGTCCCCTGTGATTTCTGCACCCCACTCCATAAGGTCCGATTTTCGTCTCACCGCGTTCTTGTATTCCCACTTTAGCATTGAAGTCCCCCATAACAACGTTGTAAGTGGCCTTGGCGGTGTGATTCATTGCCTTAGCAATATCTTCATATACGGCCTCGGCACTTTCGTCGGGGTGAAGTGAGGTCGGCGCATATACCTGTATCACCTTCAGCGAACGACTGTTCGTGATTTTTACGATAAGGTACGCTACCCTGTTCGACACACTACCGATTTCAACAACGCTGCTAATGAGGTCCTTTTTTACCAGAAAACCGACACCTCCCTGGGAGAGCTGTTCACCTTCTCTGAAGTAGAACAGGTCGCCTGACTCAGTGGTTGTCGTGTCCTCCCCCTGTCTTCGGATCTCGGACAACCCTAATATATGCCAATTTATGCGACCTAGTTCTACCTCTAGTTCCGCGAGGTGCCTGTCCAGACGAAGTGTACTGCAATTGTACGTTGCCAGTAGTAGTCGCCGTTTTCGGTAGCCTCCCGTAGCCCGGAGATTCTTCGCACCCCCCGTCCCGCCGTTACCCGAACCGCTACCTTGGCTGGGAATAGCGGGACCGCCGGGAACTGGGGGCCTTTTGTTGTGGCGTCTATTCATTTGGGAGGGTTTAGCCTACTATTGCCACGCTGGCCAGACGGGTTGGCAACGGGTTTGTTCTCGAGTTTTCCTTCTCTCAGGTCTTTCTGACCTCGGCAGAATATTGGCCAGGAGCCGCAACTCCTCCCCTAAATTTAGGGGAGGAGTTGCCGCTTCTGTTGCCCAGCGTGCACCGCGTGGAGGTTTTCTAGCCCTGTATGTATGTAATACTTTTCCTGTAAAATCCAAAATAACCTAACAAAAGCCAAGCAATTATTCATACAAGCAATCTCTCGAGATGGGGTTGGCCTTCTTCACTGAGAACCAATGCAGAAATAAATATCTAGAAATTGTTGCGAAAATTCAATGTTCTAAGGAATTTTTACCGTGTAACAGTGAACAACTGCCAATGTTCAGCTTTAAAAAACATTGAAAATTTACACCTGTCAACGTGTTTTTACAGCTTTATAAAACATTTTTCAATTTAATTCCATCGTTTGTATTATATATAAGCCAAAAGTCAAGAATGCGCTATTGAAATGAACATTTCACAAGGTCTATTGTTGTATTTTATTTCCTCAGGCTAATAAATTTCACGTAGGTTTTGCTAAATTTATGCAATTTATGCGCCATATGTCTACATGTTCCCTAGTTTATAGTTATTAGAACATTAAAAATAGTTTTTAAGACAACGTTGAAGAAACTCGTTAAGTGTAGGATAGGCAAGGATAGAAGCAGATGGCAGACTATTACCTCTGTCTGCCCTGGAAAGAGAAAGGTGTGATTTTATACTTATGTCTGTTTAAATAATAGTCTCTCATTTAGTAATATCAACTCCAAAAGAGGAGAGATATGTTCCCTTCTGTTTCAGGCAGTGACAGGAGCAAGTATTGTCCCCTCGTTAGCATTATTAGCGCTTCTATATGTAGCTCTGAAACACCTTTCCTTCGCTGAAACATAACACAAAGTTTTATTAGACTGCAATCTAAAATAGTATAAAAATCCCTACATTGCTGCATTTACCTTTTAGGCCGTCCGCTGCGTTGAGCGGGATCGGCGCATGTGCGCTCGTGCGGGTTCCACTTTTTGCAAATTATAGTATACCTCACTAAGTATTGGACCGCAAGACTGGCACATCACACTCACTCCTCCAATTTACTTCTGATGAATTTGAATACGGGTTCCAAAACATTATAACTCGCCCTGGGACTTCCAGAGGTAGTTCGACCAACCGGACTAGTGCAACTCACCAAATTACTGCTGTACCATCAGGTGGGGAGCAATAATACGATGTTTTTTGGCCAACTCAACTGATGCAACTGCAGAATTGCATATAATTCGGTGTTTTCCATCGACTACCCACCAAATTACTGCCGTACCCTCAGGTGGGGAGCAATAATGTGAGATTTTTTTGGATAACTGAACTGATGCAACTGAAGAACGGCACATAATTCGGTGTTTTCTTGACAGTCGGACTACTACAACTAACACTACTCACCAAATTACTGCTGTACCATCAGATGGGGAACAATAATACGATGTTTTTAACAACCGAACTAACTACCCACCGAACTACAGCTATACAAAAGTAGCAATAGTTCAATGTTGTTTGACAACCGAACTAATGCAACTGAAGAGTTGCTTTAGTCCGATCAACCAAACTACCCACCGGACTACTGCTACACAAAAGTACTACTGCAACCAAATAGTCGCAGTAGTCTGATCAACCGGACTACTACGACTAAAGGTTTTGTATTCGTGGGTCCCTGCTGCTAATACTAAAGTACAGGTGTTACAATAATGGAAATGCAGGTGGGATAAGTTCGAATTAAAAAAAAATAGTTTTTCAATCTATATACTAAACTAGCTGACCCACCCCAGCTTCGCCCGGGGTATATTTTGAAGCTTCATATCCCTTTGAGCCCGTATGTTTTAGTCTTCAAAATATGTATGAAAAATTGCCGAATTTGTTAACATTTATTATCAATGCTCCGCTCCCTTAAGTAGTAGCGTGATGATATATAGCCTAAAACCTTCCTCGATAAATGGACTACCCAACACTGAAAGAATCATTCAAATCGGACCAGTAGTTCCAGAGATTAGCGCGTTCAAACAAAAAAACAAACAAATTCTGCAGCTTTATAATATTAGTATAGATTTAAAAAAACACTGTTTTGTCGCTAAACATTTACCTTACCAAAGGTGCGCTCATATAGTCATAAGTGTCATAACACTCAATCTGTCGCCTACCACATCCAGGCTTTCCCAACTAACTTTTTCATCAAGACCATAAGCGTAGCTGAAACTAGTGGAACCGCCGGGAACTGAAGGCTTTTATACATTTGTAGTTTGTATAGGTACACTTAGTGATGTTGGTAAAAGATTTGATTTCAAGTTTTTCTTCTTTAACTCTCCACTGTGACCTGACAAATATTTTATCTTTATAAATGTCAAAGTCACAATGTTTTATGGAGTTTCGAGACACATAAATATAACCCTACATGTAAAATCTTTAAAAACGAAAAGTACTAAATCAATTAAAATATTTACACTCTTAGTTTTTTATGACCATAGCACTGACATACCTTCAAAAAGTCATTCGGCCTAATGCGGCCTGTTTTTAATGTGTTTGATTCTGTATGATAAAATGGACAGATTTTTTATAGGTATAAGTGCATTAATGTGATATAGTACATCCGCTTTATTAAGGTGCAGTTAGGGGTCAGGTGTTTCGTCTGCACTCTATATTTCTGCCCAGCACTTATTATTGCCAGTTCTATGAATACGAAAGAAAGGAAAAAAGACATTCTATTTAGAATATCAGCAAAAGAACATTATTTATTCTTAATAACAATCGGGCATTTTATCCCACCAAGATCTTTGATGCCATTCTGACATATGCCAGATATTGTAAACGTGATTTATAATATCTTGTACATAATCTTGTACTCTTGTTGGCAGCGCGAGTGTGACTCCCTTGGTGTTGCACACGTTCATAGGCCACGGTAACCACTTTCCATCAGGTGGACCGTGCGCTTGTGCCAACCAAGTGGTATAAAATAAATCTTGGACACTGCCATAATTTCCATATAATTCATATAATCGTAGGTACATCCGGTGGTAGAAAATGTTAATGATCAGCTCACACGCCTTAAAGTAACACTCCGCCAGTTGAGTGGACGATAATAGAGAAACATCTTTACGAGTTCGACACCCGCTTGACACATCAACACTAAATCGACATTGTGCTGATGACAATCACTCGAGCTGTGGACACGTATGACAAAGATGCCAATACTGTGACACATGAAATTACACTTATATTTATGTTCATTAAATTTTTGTTTTGCGTTTAACTGCCCTGCGATTTAAGGTAGCAATAATTCCACAAATTTATTTATTTACTTCTTCGTGCTTTTCAGCAATTATTTTGTTATATAACCTTCAGTTTTTAGTTACATAGCCATACGTCGGGGTTTTAACAGCTCCATATGAAACTCGTGACACCCGCCACTTTCTGCAATGTCATCGGTGCATATAAAAAGTTATGACCGTTGGCAATATTTTCGAGAGGCGGCCGAGCTCTCCGTAGGAAACGATATGCAGTAAACGGTCGGGCGTGCGGTCTCGCGGGGCCACTGCGCCCTTACTGACCCGCCCGATTTTATGCCAATTTTCATAAAAATAAATCTGACTCGCGTTGATTGAACCAGTCGCCGGGCCGTTCGTGATCGACTTTCTATTTTATTGTTATTAGCTCAGTCGCGCAAGGGTACGAATTATTGTTTTGCCATTTGTCTCCAAAAATAGAAAAGGTTATTCTCGGGTGAAGGTATAACTTTATATGACAATCAATTTATTCGATACATGCTTTTTCTTTACCCGCACTACATGAATAAGACTTTGGTGGCCATTTGACAATTTACATTTCTCGTCATTGGAAACAAGTTGGAAGCTATAAGATAACTAAACAGAATAAAAAACATGTTTACAGATATGTACCTCACATATAAGAAAACAATTCAAGCATCGCCTAAAAACTGTTGCACTGTAATGGACGCGACATGAATGGATCATTGGTCGAGTTAATAACCGTCCCGCTAAAGCTCAGAGCGATCGAAGCGCTGCTATCGCTGTTAACATCGGATGGAACAAGTGTTATGGCATCGTATGCCGCCTTATACGATTGAAGGCATTCCCGTAGAGATATTCTGATGGTTATCGAACGGCCACACACGGCAGCTTGCCACCAGTCAGAATAACTAGCTGACACCACACGCCAATTTGCGATACTTTTACGCTCATAATAGCTTCAGATGGCACCACTAATGTTCTTATTCCAAGACCACTTCGACTGTGTCTACTACAATCCACCATTATTTCTGTAACTGTAATAAATATCGTCGTACATAAAATCCCTTTTAGGTATTTTAGTTTTAATTGAAAAAAAATAGCTACATATGTAGAGAGATAAAATGAAATACAAAATGATACGTCTGAACAAAAGTGCAGAGTGTAGTCAAAGAAGCATAGCGGGCGATCGTGATTTATCGTCGGCCGCTTTTGAATATTAAATAATCTTTAATGGGAGCGCATGATCGGCCCATTAGCCGACGTTGCTCCTTTCACGTTTAATAAAGAGTCATTTATAAGCCAGCGACGCTTTTCCCTTATCTGGACGAAGTATGTCGCGCGACTGAGAGGTGCCGCCCTATCAGGATTAATTCATAATTTTATCCGTGTATGTTGATGTATTCAATGTTTTGAGTTTGGTGTGTACAGAATTAAAAACGTCAATCTTAATTACCATACAAAAGTGATTACCGGCTTAATGTTTTGAGGGTCTATTATGAAAAGCAATATCTATTACCTACAGTATAACTGTCCTAGTGTTAACCTCAGAAGTAGTCGTTCGTTCCCACGATGGGTAAGGATCAATTTATTGAATCATTTGGCAAATACCGTTTCCTAGCACCGGTACTGGCTGATCGCTTCTAATGTCTGTCATTTGGCCCTCGAACACACAAATTAGAAGTCCCTACCTACATCTTGTTACATCGATTAAAGCTTTACTCGGATTGTTACAGTAAAAATATTGATGATAATTAATGATATGAAGTAACAAAGCAGACTCGTCGGATCAGTACTCGAAATTAGACTAGTCGGCCGAAAAATCACTGCAGTAGTACAAATTCATGACAATTTAGCTGAGTGACGGCAATAAGCTCAACCTTTGTTCCGTGTGTGTGACGGAATATACATTTGACAGTACACTAACACATCTACTGGGGTAAACAGACGTAAATAGGTATATTATTTTAGAAAAGTCACCTTACTCGACAATTCCACAAACAAGTTAACATTTTGCTATTATTAGTAGATAATATCATGAGATCGAAGACCTTCACAATTATGTCTCGATATAGTTAAAACACTATCAAATAAGGCCAAATTATGAAGAAAAAATTCGAGTATTGCCATCCCAATAGGTATGCTTTGCAATTACAAAATATTACAACTAACCTTGTCCATACTCACCCACTGAATGCGCGTAATTATGAAGATTAATCTCCGCGGTGCGCGAGGGTTAACATAACTTGAGGGCGCACATCGTCGGTTACGACTTCCTAATGACACTTCGATCGAGCCCGCCGCTCATTATCGCAAAACATTCGATCGGCTCACACGAGTTATTCCTCTTAATATCGCGCCGACGATGGGTAAGCGGTCAGGATATTGTCACGTATGCGCCGCGCACTGACGTAATTATATCGGTGCAATTAAAGACCAACTAATATATTATAATCGTTCTGTTAACGTCAATGGTTTTTACAAGAGACCCGGGCACCGACCATCAGAGATACGGTTCACACACTCATCCTGTAACACCCTGCAGGAGCATGTTACATTGCAATATTTCTGATTGAAATGGCATCTACGGTGGAGTCTATTCTCATTCAATATTTATTGTTTAGCAACATTTCTCTTCAGGCATATCCGATGGGTAATCATATATATAAGTGATAATGCGAAACATACACAACAACAATATATACGAAACTTGTTGAGTAAAATGGCGAATAATGTATGCAAAGCATTACAATATAGAAGTTAAAAGGAATTTAATTAGCTATTTGAATGTTATTCAATAATACTTATCCTGAAACAGAAAATTTGTTTATACCACTTAGGTGGCAGACAAGCACACGGCCCACCTGATGGAAAGTGGTTACCGTGGTCTATGGACGTGTACAAAACCAAGGGTGGCACACTCGCGCTGTCAACCTTGTAACAGACAGTTTCTGTGCCGTCAGTGTAAAAGACGAAGCAGGACAAGCTTTTGGTCTTCCCACTGACAGCACACAAACTCTCTAGTGAGCTTTGACTGCCCTACTCACCGCCGGGAACACAACAAAAGGTTATTATGGCATTCTGTAGGGTGGAGGTACTTCCCTAGTCGGACTGCTCAATTGAACGCCAATACCGTCGTGTCCTACCTCTACAATCTTTATATCTCCATCCTACACTGAATTATCTCTACATAGATATAATTTTGTAACTAAACTTCTCAGATGTACCAATACATCTAGACTTAGAACTGTTCTTAGTAAATTCCAAAAATATTAGCCTACTAGACTTATAATATATTATCCGATTAAATTGAAAACTGGTACCACTGCCTGATTCATGAAGTCAGCCATTAATAGACATAATAATGAACTAAAATTGCACATAAAACCCATTGTTCCATAGACAAGGAAAACAAATCACAGCACTAAAGAAAACCAAAGATCGCTTACATAATCTATATAAATTACATGGTACACATAGTGATGTACATTAGGCAGTCAGATCATTGTGACTGCCTAATAAACGGGTAGGCCTTGGGGCAGTTTGATTTCCTCGCGAATCATGAGAAAATTATGCTGCGAACCAGCGATCCCTCTTTGAGAACGTCCGACGGATAAGAATAATTACTAACATTGATTGAACCTTAATAATCTGAGTTTATTTAATAGTCGACAGATGTTAATCGGTGCGCCGACTATAATTACACTTCAAGTCCTGTCGAGAAAAACGCTGAAGCGCACCTTTACCAGAAGACAACACAGTTTCATTCATCCATTTATACGAAAATGTACCTGTATAAAATTATTTTTTGAAATACGGCTTTCGTGAAGACAAGACGCAAAGATTCGCGTCAAGAAGATTTTAATTGGACATCAAATTCGATATTTTAAACCATATTACATATTAATCTCTTTTTGAGTTATTTAAGATCATAGCGCAATACAGTAGTTCCCAGGTATATATACAAATAATTACATACGAATACATCGATCGAAATTAACATATGGATTGACTTAATTATATCTACTTATTCCAAATACCAAAATAGCAACCGGAATATATATACTGATAAAAACAACGTATTAAAATTGACACGGTTGGTTCACAGTCATAAATATTACACAAAGTTTCAACATCGAGAAATGGGAAGTAACTATAGCTAATAGCTGTTTTAATTAGCGTTTATAGTAACGTGTCGGCTAGCGGAGTTCATTTTAACATTTTTCCATTGTATGTAAAGCAGCGTTGGAGTTCATCCATCACTTCATATTCGCGGCTTGCTGACAGCGCGGGGATTGCTCCGAGCCTGCTGGCGTGGTGCTTGTGCCGCCTCACTGCCCATACACACGCTAATTGGGATCAACATTGAATGAATACCTTATTTTAATTATCGTACAAATCCAAATTAGGTAGTAGGATTCTTTATCATCTCATCGTGTGATTGTTTCTTTTGCTTCTTGGTATGAAATTGTGCAATCAAATAAGGGTATCGATTATGGCTAATCAAACAGTTTTTGATGTTAAGATATGGACATCAAACGAGTCCATACAGTTATATCACACACTATATCAAATGCCCACTACAGCTTTTACAGTGTATTTTAATGGTTACTTAATCTAGACAACACGCATCCAATAATTTATGGTTAAAAATAACGAAAAATCGCGAAAAAGAAAGAATGCCGCAACAAGTTCAGATCTGTGAGTAAGAGAGAAAAATCTGTATCCTGATAATACCTAGTTCGCAGTTACAGGCAACGTGACTATCAATTACTTGAAGTTTTAAATAGATATTTATTTCATGAATGTGAATATCCCATTATTACATTTTCCTAACAATATTATTCTGTTCTAAAACTATTTAATTTTATATCGTACAGTAAATGGAGTTAGGTCACTATCTCCAAAATATAATCGCAAAGGCATAATGATCTTTCTTACCAACAGTAGACTAGGAGATGGCAATACTACGATTAATTTCCTTATTGATTTTCTTTGAAAATACCTATTTTTCTAAATAAAACTGACACTTGACAATTTATTCAATGTGCTATATGTGCTAAAAACCTATGCTCCTGTTATGAACGGTGGCGAAATATTATATTGGACTGTGGTAATGTATCCCGGCGCTGCATCGAAGAAATAGGACAGACTACGAGCGTATTCTGCAGACAATAGATTATCTTAGGAAAACACCTTATATCAATCAAAAGGTGACTCTTTTACCATATACTCTTACTGCGTTGTAAGCTCTAAACTAATGTAGGCTTTCAAATTAGGCTGAATTTTACCATTGAAGTTGATCATACATTTAACTAAATTGAGTTTTACATAATGAACTTCATGGACTAAGCCTTCTTTTCTAATACAGGTTAAAATTAAATTAAACGCGTCGGTAGTTTAGTGGTTAAGGTGTCGAGAGGTCTCAGGTTCGAATCCTGGCCATTACACTACCAACGTGAACCCACTCCTAACAAAAGCACATAACTTTAGCTGGAGGAGTTATAGGAAATATTAGTAAGTGCGGTTCTAATACTCCTTTTTTTAAAGAAGAAATTGTTCATGAGTGAAATTCAGTCTTAGATACCAGACTCATTTCTTAAAACAGAGCTAAATTGCTATGGCATTTGCCACTGCAGTTAAACTAATTCTTTTTAATTGGAATATCTTATTTCTCCACTCCCTAAATTAGATTTTTCTTTCTTTACAGGAGTGACTGCCGTGTAATCCTGTCATAAAAGTAAAACCTTCACGAGAGACTCATTAATCAATTAGCAGGTGGACCTTAGATGAGGTCTTAGATGAGGACTTGGACTCCGAAGTCGTTGGCAGGGTGCACCTATTATATGTACATATTTTAGAGCGATTTTATATAATATCTACGCAGATATGTATGTACATAGTAGGTATGCAAGTATCAGTCATAAATGCCATACGCGTGCTTGTTAACGCGCTCATGTATATTCTAATCCTTGTTGCATTTAGAACGGGGCGGCCTAGTAATTATGTGCTTTCATTTGTCTGTTTCTCGGAACAAACGAGCGAGGCTCGGCGTGTAAGCCCGCTCCATGTAAAGCAGTTAGCAGTACTCTAATCTCGCACTGCCATTAATTTAAAGAATACGTCTGCGTAACCGACTTTACCAGCAACGTCGAAACACAATTCTACTTCACATTTTCTTATTTGCATATTAAAATAATTTCGAGTAAACGCAATACGTAAGTCGCCTTCCACCCGCATCAGGTCCTTTCTGTAATGTCTTACACCATCATTTTGCGTCATGGGAAAATAAGCTTTACTCCTTTCAAATATAATTGATTGTAAATTTTACGTTGACCATTAAATACGCTAGTCTTATCCTGAAATACTCTAAAACGATGACAGATAAAGGCGGGTTGTGCGCCCAAATAGATAAACTAGTGTGGAAATTAATGTCTACATTTACTGGTGCATGAAGTTCGTAGTTAATTATAGGTTTATAGTTATTCGCTTTTTAAATACGTATAACAACCACAAAAGGTAACCATTATCATTTTAAAAGGAAGTGTATAAATTATCCATACTTAGTGGCTTATCAGCAGACAGACAAATATTTATCAAAATAATGTAGTGTTTTCTTTCGACCGTGAAATTGCAGTTTACCGTGAGCTTCGACTATTGTTAGGTACGTAAATTTAACTTATAAATTTGTTTATCACTTTTTACTGACAAATTGACCTGATATAACAACATCAATGATAAAATGGAATATTTTCATGATAGTGTCGCAGTGGTGAAGGCACTGAAGGTTTCAAATAACATGCTTCCGGCAAATACCTTGACAAATGATGAGTTTTGTATTTGAAGGTAAAAAAACATGTACCAACCATCAAGTAGGTATTTGAGTATAGGATTTTTTAATAAGTCTTTCAGCATACGTTATATTATTATAAGTGTCGTTGACTAATAGATCACAAAAGGTAAGTCGGCAAAAATTGTGTTGAAATTATATTTCCCACTGTAAAGTATATATTCTATTGACCACTAACTTCAGCATAACGCACACACTACAGAAACACGGTTATTTAGTGTGACATTGCCTCCAAAAACGACAAAAAATACCCGCTGTCTTGACTTGCACCTTCTCCTAATTTCACTTATGATAATTTCTATTTTAATATCTACACTAATATAATCACACTATACAAATTATTTAGGTGTAAAAATAATTAATTATTTTATTTAAAAGAAGGGTTAAGCGAGTCGCAGAAGTAGCATCATACTTACCTACTGCTTTGTACGCGATCAAATGCAAATACTTTTCCACTTAGATGCGTGTACACTAGCACCTAGTAGGTACATCTTATAGAACACGCTCTTTAAAATGCACGACATACACCCATATCATATTTGTTTAATAATCATAAACGTGTAAACGTAAAAATGAGCTGCACGCTTGAACGATTTCTCAGTCCGAGGGTAGCACTTAACACCATGGTGCTCACTCACCGTGGTCGGTTCGTTTTATGAACATATTAATAACACAGTACGCTACACTTGACATCACGATACACGATCTAAAAACAACACTGTTATGAATTACTAATTTTACGATGCTCATTATGTAGTGTAATTATGTGTTATAATTTTATGATACGTTCATTTAACAACTTAACACATTTCACTTAACGCCTTTTATACGGTAGAGTAGTCGTAACACAATTTATGCATGTTTCTTACGATCTTACACGTGTATTACATATTTACGTGTAAGTGCTATTTACCGGCTTTAATTGTTAAAAGCTTTTTCGAAGTAATACTTTCGTGTATCTTTTATTTATTTCGCAGCATTTTATTGCATACAAAAATATTAGCTTAAATGTTAAATTTTAAATAACAAAATATCAACTACTGCAACGGCAACCACAAAAATGCTTTTATTATTTTAAATGAAGGGAAACCCAATAAAGTAACCCTATCTGAAGGCTGGAAAACATCTGAGTTTTTTAACGCCTGGAGAGACAATTAATTTAACAATAACAGGGACGGGTGTCGGGAATAAACTAATAAATGCCCTCGATATCAGTCAAAAAAACGTTGCGTCGTTTCTTATGTCCGATAAGTTATATTCAGTTATTATCTATATGCTGGTAAGCTTTTTCACACATTCCGGGGAGGCGATGTGGCGTGTAGCGGGGTGGGGGGCAGGCACCCGCCGCGAGGTGCTCGCGCGTGAAATTATTATCATATAATACCCCGGGCTTTGAGCACACAGCGATTATTCAAATGCTCCTCGCTATACGCAAGCTCGCGCCATTTCTAGCAGCCGGCTTTAGCGCGCAGATTCTTGGATTCCTATTTCACACCGACTCCTTTCTTAAAATTTGTCAAACATATTCATGTATAATGCACGTGAATTGTCATGAGAACGATAAGCAAATGACAGAAAATGTTATGTAAATTCGAAGTGTCCATAGCCTTTAGTAAGTAAACACCTTCATAATGTGAGCTTGCAAGAGATAGCAGCGAGCGCGTGACTTACTCCTTTAGTTAAAATAATACTTTGTCTAGACAAACTATTATTGTTTTTATGAATGATTTGATATTATGGCACTTTAAATCCTTGAAATATACAATTTTTGTCGACAAGCACGAGATTTTAATGATTTATTTTGTGATATTAAAATGAATGAGAAAAGTAAGACTAAAATGTCAAGTGTGACTTTAGTTTTGATTTGGAAAATATTTATATATGTCAACTGTTTATTACTTCTATATTTTTCTATTGGATCCGAAATTTTAGGTAAGCTAATGATAATACACCTCTTTCTATTCGTGATTTGAGCGCACATTCAAGTATTCAAAAGGGTGAGGGTACGCCGTAATAACGGCTGTGTGTGGCCACATGGCTGCCTCTCGTACCGGATGATGCAGATTATCACCGGGCATGGGTGTTTCGGGCGGTACCTGCATCGGATCGGGAAAGAGCCAACGTCCGAATGCCGCGAGGACTCGGGGCTGCACACCCTCATCGAGTGCCCGGCGTGGGAGACGCCGAGACGGGAGCTGGTCGCGGCCCTGGGAGTGCCGGCGCCTCCTTTGGCGATCAAGTAATGGTCGTGAAGGAGACGGCGGAGCGGGAGCGAAGAAGACTCGAAAACCGTGCTGCTCGCGATCGGAGGCAAACAAAAGAAATGACCTCTGTCCCCCATGAACGCGGGACTGGTGGTGACGGGTGGAGTCGCCTGCCTATTACTGTAGTCCCCATACCTTAGGGCACGTAGAACGACGGCAAAGACGCTTGAGTCTGCAGAACATAACCATACTGAAAATTGGTGATGTATTGAAAAAGGTCATGTGATAAGCACTTGAAACTGGTGAGCTTGCATGAAAGGTTACTTTCGGAAGAGGCAACTATATACTAAGTTTTGCAGCATAATGGCGAGCTGCTGTCTCTACCTATGCTGTAACGAAAAAGGTATACTAATACTAATTACACACAAATAGTCTCTGAAAAAAAAATCCCTACATAATACGGCGGCAATAATAACCTTTTGTTGTGTTCTCGGCGGTGAGTAGGTTAGCCAGAGCTCGCTAGAGAGCTTTTGTGCTGTCAGTGGGAAGACTAAAAGCTTGTCCTGCTTTGTCTTTTACACTGACGGCATAGAAACTCTTGTGCTTACAGGGTCGGCAGCGCGAGTGTGACTCCCTTGGTGTTGCACACGTCCATAGGCCGCGGAAACCACTTTCCAACCTAGTAGTATAAAAAACTTGGGCCTAAATAGGAACTGAGTTCTCGCGCTTTCTTCAATGAACTTCATTGTGTACGACGTAGTACTTTACGCGTTTAATGAAATACAGTTGTATTACGAGTATATTTTCTAAGATGTTTGTATGGGAGGAATAGCAGTTAGTGTCATCATCATTTTAGCATTCGAAGACTTCATTAGGAATCCCAGGGTCCGCTTACTCCTTCTCCTCCTCTTGGTTTGGCCTATACAACTATTATGGGAGCTCAGTCTGAACTCGACGAGAAATGCCTAAGCTCCCATTCACCAAGGTACCATTTACCTCACATATATTTCGCTATTTATCATATTATTGTAGTAAGTAGCTTACGAGTTACAAGATGAAGTATGGGTTCAAAACACCTTATTAGGAACACAGTTAGAAATCGGTCATAACAAACATTAATGGAAAAATTAGTGACATGTGATAGTCAATGACTTCTAAAATGATATGAAAATAAATATAAAAGTAGAAGAAGAAATGGAAAGTACAAGTGTACTCGTATGTCAAGATCGTCGAAAATGAAAACATGTTGTGGTCTCTGCCTACCCCAAAAGGAAAGAGGTATCAATGTATGTATGTATGTTACGAAGAAAGAATAAAAAAGTCATGACTCAAACTTAACTATAGCCTATTTGAGCCCATTTTTATAATACTTGGATAAACTTCAGAGTTAAATTTATTTTGATGTTATCACACTTCAAATTTTACAAGAGTATGGTGTATATAAACAATAAGTTAAGCAAATAGCCTTTTATATACGTAAGCACCCTATTTATGTACTAAATACATTGTGTAAACAAAAATTTAATCGACATTACAACGAAGGTTGTTCCATCCATCTAAGTGTGGACAACGGCTACAACAGAATATAATTAAGCTATTAATTAAGTTCATAGACGACTTTGTATTTTTATATTCGTAGTTGTTAGTTACGAAAGGTCACAGTAAAATCTGATAAAAGCTATTTTATAAGCATTTGTACGTATACGACCGACGTAATTCCATCAATCTGTCCAAATGTGAGCTAGACAAAAGCGTTTTCCACTACGTCCCACACGAAGCAAAAAGAAATGACAGAATTTCAACATGAGCCAAATAATGTAGATATTTTGAAAATCGACATAGGATTCTTATACCTATTATGGGAAACACGGGATGCCCAATCTCCATAAGCTTTTAACCACTACCTGGTATGTAGTCTTCTGATTCATCACACCTCACACATTTTGAACCAGTTCCTATTGATATTATGGGCTATCTTACAGCTTCTTTATGAAAATATCTCGTTTTACAGTCTAATCGTCTAATGACCGGTAAAACTCATAACTAAGCACTTTTTAGCAAAAGGATTTCCTCGACTAACATTGAAAGGCATCGTAACTCGTTCACTGACTCGATTATAAAGTGGAAATTTAATTATAAAATAGTACTAAACTTAAATAAACTTGTAAGTTAACCCTCCCGACTTGATCTAAAGTTAGCAAGTGGAGAAGGGCCTGAGACGTAAAGTAAGCGTTATCTGCGAGTATATTTTGCTTTGGACTCTTTATGAGTTTCAAATGAGATCCGTCACGCGACGTTAACTCGGAATAGATGTGATAAAGTGGCCGCTAATCTGTCCTATTGGGGCCGCACTTAGTACACTTTATTAATCACAAAGCTTACAAATTACACTATACTTCCTGCGGCGTGACACCTCGCTTCGGCGTATGTTAATTTTATTGTCGACTATATTGGACGATTTGGTCACCGTCACAACTTTTGTTGGGGTGGAAAGTGCTTGAATAATATAAAAATAAATTGCCCTCTTACTTATAAATTAGAAATAAACAAGAATTATTTCAACATAGATATTCTTTGACAATCTCCATACATAGATACAAATAAAAGATGTAAGATTCCCAAAATAGTAGATTGCTCTCAGAATTGCTATCCTTCAGAATCCAGAATCTTTAGTGCTATTTGCTAACTCAACAGAAATGCATTAACTATGCATTAGACATTCGATGTCGATGCTCGCTACAAATAAATTCACAATAGCAATTTGTCATCGTGTAGGTAGCTTCTGTAGATAAGGACTAAACGAGTACTTAAAAATATATGGCTGAGTGAAACTGAAATAGGTTCAACATTAAAATAAGGTTACCTTGAATCGACCTTATGTAAACATACATTACCATTGCATATTTATTATTCTTATCAAGACGCATTTTGTTCAATGTGTTTATGCACAATTTTATTCTTTAATCGCAAAATTTACACTTTAAACGTGGGGTTCTCGACATGACGCCTTATGCAAAGCAGGTGCTACCTGATACGTGTGCTCACGTGCAGAGTTAGAAACGTTGTAAGCCTCGCTGAAAAGTTCCACCAATATTTATTTAATGCCAGATATATACAAGGGTGAATTTTGTATTGCTATTGTTTTAGTCTCGTCTTCCGCTTCGTATAGTACTAAAAATGTGTTACATTATGTTAATATTATTTTAAGCGACCGTAAGTCACACTTTTGTTAAGTTACCAGTGCAATTGTTGCAGTTTAGAGCAACGATATAACGCTTATCGCCTGTCTATCACGTAACGCTGTCATAAATTGCTGATGTCGAGGTGTAAATTTACAGAAGTGTAAAAATAATAAATTGTAATAAAAAGATTGATCAAGTAACCGCGCACGTAGGTAATACAAGTACTTATTAGTATTTGGAGATAAAATGAAGTTGGCCCCGCTTTGGGCAATTTATTGGGGTAAGTTATGGGCGGCGCGCGGGCTCGAGCGGCTAATTTATTCGCCGTGCACATAAATTACTTGATTATGAATTCAAGTTAGCTCCACTGAACTGTTTGTCTGTTGTTGTAAGCAGCGCTTTTGTGTAACAAACAAGGATATTAGAATTTACCAGATTCTTGTCTTATAGAGCCGTGAATAAATTTATGGTACACTGTTATATGTGGGACTACACACATGTATGAGAAAAGGTAGAGGTGTAATAAATGTATGTAAACAGGAAGTAAGTACAGTAGACAGAAAAAACGGTAAAATTTCACATTGCCATCAAATGTAATGTGTGAAAAAATAGAAATGAGGCGCTAAAGTAGAAACAATCTAATAAAAAGCAATAGTCGGGATTATGCAGAACACCAATGGTAATACCGAGTTGTTTTCCAGGCGGTACTAACGCGCCGCAAGTCGCTGCAGCGCGGAATAATCGCGGATACCCATAAAAGATGTAATTTCAGATAAGCTGAAACAGACGAGCCCCGCCCCCTACCTCCCGCCTCCCACCACGTTCTCCCTAGCTGCCTACTTTCTAATGACTAATTATTATGCTGTGCGTTCCGAGCTTTAACATCACCAAGTGAGGCCTACCTGCTTTTACTTGGTAATATTTTGCACCGCTGCTACCCAGGCCATAATATGTTCACTTGACGTGATAGTGATCAACTAACTTTCTTTCAAGATAACGCGTCCTTCATGCTGGGCCAGTCTGAATTGGTGGAATTTAAGTACATGCGTCTTCCTCATCATCATTCTCTCAAAGTAAATATTAGTCGCATCCAAACCTTTTACAACTTGCTACTCCTCGGGCGAGGTTTCTTACGCCTCTTTAGATGATCTGGTTTGATTGCGATCTGAGTCTGGACCGCAAACCCTGACTGGAATACTTGCACCAGAACCTCATCCGTCAGTCAGTTCTATTTGGAGGCATTTTTGACTTGCTACTTGAAAATTTGAAAATTTGAAAATCTTAGTTTGTTTATACCACTTAGGTGGCAGACAAGCAGGCCCACCTGATGGAAAGTGGTTAGCAACACTAAGGACGTCACACTCGCGCTGCCGATTCTGTAAGAACCTTCTAATGCTCTAGTTGGAGTAGATACACACAAGTCATTTTATCCAAGTCTACATCATCATCATCATCATCAGAAGAGTATTGTGTCGCGATTGCGTCCGAGGGTTTCATCTCAGAGCCCGGGACGCGCTAGCTAAGTCTAGAATATAACTAGTATAACCAATCCGTATGGTGCTAATCTTTTATTGTTGTTGATCATAAAGATTGCACAATCCACCTACTGGCAAAGTTAATATAGCACGATATAATAAACATACAATTAACAGTGGCGTAATGGCTAAGGTTTGCAATTAGGAGGTTATGGATTTCAGTAGATACACCACCGATGTGACCCACTGTTTCATTCGTAATTAGAATCAAAGTTTCAGTGGTTAGGTACCTAATGCGTGACCCACGCCACTAGTCGCCTTCTTTTAATAAAAAGATAACGTTTAAAAACGCTGTTTTTCCACTTCTACGATAATAAATTGCTCCATGATCGTTATAATCTTATCTTAGATTGTACATAAGTAATGTATATTTAATTATAAATTATTATTCCTTCAAATGCGTTGTGTTTACATAACGGTATATCAAATGGGTAAGTTCCGATCACACATATGGGCATGAATATTTTGTAATTGATAATGAGGAGAGGTGCTTATGAGGGCTGGTCGTGGTCGCGAGTGCCGGCGCCGCGTCGATGTCACCGATAGAGGGCGCCTCGCGTCCTCGCCGCGGCTCTGCGATGTCTGTGATACCGATACCACATTACCATAACATTCGCACTCTATAACTACAAATGTGTGCTACGCGCTGAATTATTAGCATATTACACGTAAATACATATATTACACTTGCACCTCCATATCAACTAGTAGGTAATATTACAGTTGCATAGAATTTATTTAAAAAATCAGATAACAAAATGAAATATGACAAAACTATTTTGTTATTTTTTTCATTTATATTTGAGATATAATTTTACTGTAGTAGGTTAACAACTCTGCAGAGCCTGTGATTGTATTTACTAATTATAACACATTTTTATAACTCACTTGTACTTTTCCACAAAAAAGAACAAGTGAGTTAAAGGATTGCTGAGACGAGTTCTCGGGTTCGATCCCAGGTTTTACCATGGTACACACCAATGACTTTTCGATGCTTTTTGAAGTTATGTGTGTATTTATCGCAGGTTAATAAGTGCCCGGTTAATGGCAATAGGCTCGCCACCTATTACAATGGGACCTAAACATAAACTGGCGAAATGTGGGTGCTAGCACCTCTGCTTACCCCTTCGGGGATATAGGCGTGAGTTTATGTTATGTTGTTATGTTATGAGTTATCAATATTGTAACAACAAATTCCACCAAGTGCCATCAATCAACAGTATAAATAGTCTACTAATTATAAATTGCTGTAAATGCTATTACCGGGGGGCTTGTATGACAGGTTTAATGACAGTAGAGGAAGCTCGACAATAAGGACAGAAGCAGATGCCGGGCTATTGTCTCTGTCTACCTCAGAGGAAAAAAGGCGTAAATAAATGTATAACTAAAGAATATCCTACATTATTATAGAATTTGAACATGCGTTCAAAAACGTACATTTCTCTTTGCTTGGTATAGTCGACAAAGTAGATGCGGTTGCACTTTTTTTATAAAGTTGCATATTAAGGTGCAACTGTATCTCCTTTATCGACTGAATATCAATATTTTATTGTATTATAAATACATATTGTAACATAGAAATGCGCTGAAAAGTTCTATGCGTAATTAAATACCCGCCGTTAACTAAATTTATCGATATTTTTGTTCATAGCATTTGTTTATAGGCATACATTTTTTAAACTTCAATGTTTTAAGACATAACTTGATTTCCTCAATGTGAAAAATGACTTGAAGTTAAAACTCGAAGTTATAGGAGGTAGGACACGACGGTATTCCCGTCCGAATTGAGCAGTCCGACTGGGGAAGTACCTCCACCCTACAGAATACCGCGGCTATAATAACCTTGTGCTGTGTTCCTGGCGGTGAGTAGGGTAGCCAGAGCTCATTGGAGAGCTTTTGCGCTGTCAGTGGGAAGACCAAAGGCTTGTCCTGATTTTGTGTTCTGCACTGAAGGCACAGAAAATCTCTGTTCTTACAGGGTTGGCAGCACGGATGTGACTCCACTGGTGTTACAACCACCACTTTACATCAGGTGGGCCATGTGCTTATCTGCCACCTGAGTTGTATTAAGAAAATAAATACAAATATTGTACCCACGCAATTTTTCGTAATATAAATTGCTAGGATTTTGATTTAATAAAATATGTTTACGAATGAAAGTACAAAATATCTAACTATTAGAGGGATTGACTACAAACATTTTTATTCGCAGGAATTAATGGATAAATGATGCAGAAGATATCAATATATCACTGCGAACATATATCTTCAGTTTACGCAAAATTCTGTTATGCGTAGGTATTTTTTGTTATTAAAATATTTTCATAGCAAAATAAACAAATTCAAACATAAACTACAGAATGCTCGTGCATATTGAGATACTAATAACAGATAGTTGAATTGAATAGCTATTTATTATCTAGCATTTTTAAATACAGATCCATAGTGAAAATTTGCGTACATTTTTTAGTTTATCCTAGGTTTAGGTTTAAAGACATTTATTTCTCATAAAAACATAAAGTTCACTTAAAATGAGATTTACAATAATGTTTTCCTCTATGATGCTTTAAATGATTGCATTTGTTGTACATAGTTTTTGAGTTTACCCTTATACACATTAAAATTATCAATATTTTTAATGTTGTTAAGTAGTTTATTGTATCGAAGATAAAATAAATATCGATGAATGAATGATGAATGAGAAACTATGTCTCACTAATGTGGGGAACGACCAAAGATGTACATAGATACAGGAGGTGCTGGTAGGACATAAAAATCCCTGGGGACAAAATCAACCTCATGTGCTTGTCAAAGTTCTTGCTAAACAACTTCGGAGGCTCTGGCGCTTTTCGGTCAGGTCTTAGAGGTCAGGTGGCAGTCGCTTTCATAAAATCTAATAAACTAACCAAAAATATTAAGAGTTGGCTCCAAAGGGTAAACTTTGGATGCGATCCAGCTCTCGTTAGGAGGATTTTTTTTTAAATTTTTTTTTATACCTCTTAGTTGGCAGACAAGCACACGGCCCACCTGATGGGAAGCGGTTACCGTGGCCTATGGACGTATGCAACACCAGGGGTGTCACACTCGCGCTGCCGACCATGAAGAAACCTTCTGATGCCCCTCTTGAAGAACCCCATATTGTAGGTGCAAGGATGATGTATTAATAGATATTATTATATATTTAACAACATATTTTACAGTTCTAGTAACCACTTCCGAAGCCGGCACTGTCATTTACAAATTGCAGAACTTACTCTTCACAATAAAGTAGGTATATTATTTTAGCAACGGCTTTGTTTGTCTATATTATATATGTCTGAAGTCATGTATGTATGTAGTAGGTGAGTAGGGTAGCCAGAGCTCACTGGAGAATTTATGCTGTCAGTGGGAAGACTAAAGCTTGTCCTGCTTTGTCTTCTACACTGACGGCACAGAATGTCTGTGCTTACAGGGTCGGCAGCGCGAGTGTGGCTCCTCTGGTGTTACACACGTCCATAGGCCATGGTAACCACTTTCCATAGGTGGGCCGTGTGCTTGTTTGCCACCTAAGTGGTATAAAAAAATGTACCTCTATCTTTAAACTTCGTATCTGTCTCATCTATTTCAGCATATGTACTGAAAGTAGATAATATGAATAGATGGTATACCTACCCGCGGTAGCCTAGTGGTATGGGTAATGGACTGCTGAGACGAGGTCTCGGGTTGGATCCCAGGTTTTACCATGGCACACACCAATGACTTTTCGATGCTTTTCGAAGTTATGTGTGTATTTATCACAGGTTTATAAGTGCCCGGTTAATAGCTTTAGGCTCGCCCCCTATTACATTGGGACCTAAACATAAACTGGCGAAATGTGGGTGCTAGCACCTCTGCCTACCTCTTCGGGGATATAGGCGTGAGTTTATGTTATGTTTATACCTACAGCACGATGTGTATTGACAAGATGGCGATCGGCAAGTAAATCGTCCGAATTATACAAATAGCGTTTGCCTAACTGCACCAACATATTGGCATATGTTCGTGACTAGTTTACGAGTGCCACGACATTGCATATTAATTGGTGTCGCTATCGAGCCGCGCATCGTTGCGACCTAGCTTCCACCATATCTACATATTCTACTTGTAAACCTTTTGCCATATATTGCATGTATATTCATCGAGAAAAATGGTGTTAGAGGTATCTATGTTTTTTTTATACCACTTAGGTGGCAGACAAGCACACGGACTACCTGATGGAAAGTGGTTACCGTGGCCTATGGACGTTTGTAACACCAGAGGAGTCACATTCGCGCTGCTGACCCTGTAAGTACTGAGTTTCTGTGCTGTCAGTCTAGTTCATGTCTAGTTTGCATCTATGATTAATATACGCAGTAGTAGTGGGTATAACTATAACTGCATAGAGGTTTAGATACAGGAACTTCGTATAGTAACAGTATGCGTGCAATCTCGAAGCTCCCGCTACCAGCGTATTTGTTTAAAAAAAAGGTACTGTGGATTACATCTGTCTGACTCTATTGTCCAACCTGGTCATATTTATTTACTAGCTAAGTTCGGGAAAAGTTCTCAGGACTTTTCGAGACTGCAAAAAAAATCGCCCTAGCGTTATACCGTTATGATCAAGCAATAAAAATAGCCTGGGCCGCCTATCGCTATCATAAAATACTTATGCTAACTAATCAAGTGTCTTAGGTGCGCTTATCAATATCCTGATGATAAAAGGTTTGCTCTTTTTGAAAAGACGTGTTTAATCTCGTAATGTAAGGTAAGGTAATGGTGTTTGAGGCCTGAAGGGCTTGTCAGAGAATCTGTAGTATTCACGATTGATGATGGATCCACAAGGCAAAAAATGCAGGAATTCATCATCAAAAAGTACCTATAAGTAGTTTTATTCGACCTTGATATCCTACGCAGTTAGCTTGAAAATTCGAACGAAAAAGCCCGTTAAATAGCAGAACATTTTATAGGTACGTTTTCTTAAAAGGGTTTAGCAACCCGCGCAGACTACACTAGATCTACAGTAGTACATATTATCTATAGTAGAAACTTGGAAAATCTAGTTTAGTTTAACTTCCTTCTATCTACAGAGCATAAATAAAAAGTAAAGTCTGAAGTTAATTACAATCGCTAGAAGCTGAATAAAATGCACAATCATTTAAACGAGACCTTTTTCATTGTTCTAACAAAGTTATCAGCGAGTAGCAACTGAACTCATCAATGCATTGGTCAGTACGGTGTGCGCTACACTCGACGTAGTACTGTGATAGAGCGGATAGAGCGAGCGCAGTCTAATATGCAAATGTATTTAAATGCTAAGCCCTCTTCATTACGTCGGTATCGATCTTAGATATACAATTTGTAACTCGATAGGTGCATAAGTCTAACGAATCTCTTGTTAATACCCGTTGTTAAAGCGAATTAGCTGCCGTTTGTGTACCGCTGAATTTGTTCAAAAGCCGTCTTTGAAAATTTACAATACTGTTGAGTAGATAGCGGTAATTTTCCCTCTAGGCAAGGCTTGAGTGGATACTATCATACATAAAGTTACTATGAGCTAAATTACATTGTTATACGAATTTGATAGGTTTGACTGTACTTGCCCCATTTCTTGCGGACTTGGTAAAATATGATACATAATTACATAAAACCCAGTGGCCAGCAAAAAACAGTTTAAAAGTATACGCTTTCAAACTTTTTTTGGTCCAGTAAGATCTATTTTATTGTTGATAACTATATTACATATTTTAGTGGTGTTTTTAGACTCCACGGAGATCTTCCGGGATTACTTCACTTACAAGCCAGTACACTTGCTGATTGAGGGACTCTCGATGTTGCAGGGTCAACTGAAAGACAATTTGAATAGCAGTTGTCCAGGGTTTAAGGTGCAAAGTAAGAAGCAACCGGGATACACACTCCTATGTAGAAGAAGACGTTTATAAGAATGACTCATGCTTTTGTTTTGTTCTTTTACCCACTAACACTGAACATGTCGAATTCCTATTCAATAAATTACAATAGATAATGATTCCTTGCAAATGTATGCTCACGAACGTAATGCTAATTAAACTGAATCTAAAAATCAGTATACATTCACATAAAATTAAAAGAGAAATTCCTACACAATTAGACATTGCTTTATGCACATAGAGTGCTGTTAGTCATTAGTATTCTAGCATGTGTTAGCGGTTCAATCAGATTAATCTTAAATATTTATTGCACATAGTGTATTGGCAGCCGGAGGTTTGTTAAATTAGTATGACGATGGCAGCCCCGATGTTGGAGAAAATGGTAAGCGTCGACGAACGTGGGTGGGCACTGGACTGCCAGCACTTGATTAAGACATGATGAATAACAATCTGTTGCCCTCCGCTGCGATTATCGTCAAGTTATTTGATTGGCGTTGTGTAGCTATCAGGAAAATGTATCGTCAAGGTAAGTAATTAATATTAAAATAACGTGCAATTCTAAATTCTTGATTGGAATGCGTACTGCATTGATAATGTTGATACCTTAGTTTCATTTCTACGTGTGTCATGAAAATCAATGAAAAAGACACACGAGGTAGAAATACCATCTTAAAACAGGCAAGTCAAGCTGATATGCGTTCTAAAATAAAAAGTGTAAATAAAAAGTATAAGACTTCGAGGAGGGAAAGGGAAACTTCTTGTAAAACATCCATCTCGTGACAATTTTCGCTATGGTGGTCTGTGTCAATTTTGCTACCGGCCCATTCAGAACATTAACGAATGTTACCGTTCATATAATTTCTTCCGTTGAAATCTAGAACCGCATACCTCTTATGAATTGCTTATCTAAATACTCACCAGTTGCGAGTACTCGATCTGATTGACATACGTACTCGTATAGCTAGGGTCGACCTTTACGGTGTTGGCCATTAAATACATTCCAGAATTTATTCAAAATTTCTCATTCCACTAAATATTAGTTACCTGTTTTATATTATCCTGAAGTGTCTGATATTGGTCCCGAAACAGTTTCTTTAATTCACATCCAACATGTTTCTGTCATTTCTCTTCTAAGAGTTTCGGTTCAAGGAACCATCCATTTTTCTTTATATAGGTTTACTATAGGTTTACTTCATCACAGTTTCGAATTTATAATTTTACAATCAATTATATTAATAAATAAGTATTTGGGTCAAGTTAAGATCAATTAATACATCTCTAACGTTATTATAATAAGCGGCTTGACCCACTAGATTACGATTGTTTGTTTCACAATTTAACTTTTTACAATGGTTCAAGCTATGTCAAGTGAAAATTTTTTTGTGAAATTTGTTCAACTGTTGACCACCAAACACTGGTTATTTTAGTACAGTGTACATCTTCATGACAGGCACAAATACATTATACAGAACTAGAATGAGTAGGTTTACCAGTACTTCCTAAGGAGTCAATCCTCCTTGTTCACTAAATTAACTCCTAATACCTAATTTGCATATCCTATTACGTGACGGACTTTATATATGTGTAACGTTCACATTATTATTTATCAATCATGGCGTTTAAATCATATATCAGATATTAGAGTGATCCTCTAATATTTTCTGTAATAGGACCCACTTTACTGGTAGGTATTCCCTTCTCTTAAATCTGTAATCTTCTTTCTTTCTAAATGTTTGAGTACAATAGGGTCTGCTTCGAGCTTAGATGAATATAATTTGTATCCAAAATGTAATGTACTAACTTTATACATCCTTTATGAAATCTTTCTTAGGTTAAGACATTTTTGGGAAGATTTATTTAATGTGAAACCAAAATCAAACGTGACAAGATTAACAAGATAATCATCTATTAATTTATTTTAAAATTCTTGTATAATTATTAAAACATTTTATTGCCACTTTATTATCAGACTATTTAGAATATCAAAGAGAGAATATAGATGTTTGTCGTTTTTGAGCATCAAACAGTCTTTCAAACGAATTGCTTCGTCTAGCTATAGATCATGGCTCTCACAAAACAACACTTCCCCTTTCCTATCGGGAATCGATTAGTTACTAGCTAATCCTTAACCTACAGCGAAGTTAAAAAGAATGAGACCAACACAGCTCCACCTGTCGAATCTGATAAAAGTGTTTTATTTAAATTTCTTTAGTTGGCGATTCAAAAACGAGCACAAAGTTGGATTTGTGTCTTATTAAATGAAATTTATAGTTTGGATATAGTTGCTGATTGACCTCGGTCACTAGAAGGATAACAGGTTCGCATGAATGTTAAAATTGAAGATTTAAACATAATATTTAAATAGTACATGTGTGTAGGTATATAATGTGCACAAACAAAAACGTGAGGATCTTTCTCATAAATTGAGATATTTATTCATTTCGTTTTTGTCGTATTTTGATGCAGTTATCTGGAACCAGATGAAACTTAGGGATATGCGATTGAATAATTACTAGAGCGCGATACGATACTCAAAAGAATGTTAAACATATTTTACCTCGAAACTGCGAAAAAGATCTCCTTATCTCGATTATATAGGGTATTACAAATGCCACTATAAATAGCGTAATACAATGCTCTATAAATAAAATACTACTTAATTTTATGTTGAAACCGAATGTTGTGCAAGGTGCGCGTACGCACGTGCCCGTCGCCTACGGCTCCACAACAATATCTGTTCCGAATTCAAATTCGTGTCATACATCTTTATGTTTAGGTAACAAAGTAAAATTATGTAAACTGGACTCTAGAACCCCCGCTTAAGGATGATTTGAATAATAATGTAAAAGGAAATGGATATTCAAAATAATATCACCTCGGGGTTAACGATTACCGGTGCGCGCATGCGCCACAGATGGCGGGATAAACCGACGTTTGTTTCCGCAGTGATATCTGAATTAATGGCGATACGAAATGCTCGAAAGGTGCTCATTAACATGATTTATGCAAGATAATAAGTTTCTTATGCAGACCCTATTGTCCTGATTAACGTTTCGAAATGAACAGTGGCCCGTAAATTGGTCAAGCGTTTTTTGTAAAATAGATAAATGTATTGTAGTTGGGCGAGTTGGATATAATTTGTGCGAGTATTAGATGGTGAGTACATGAATGTGTAGCGAAGTCCTCGGTAAGAGTATCCTGCAAGGGCGCCGTCCATCTCGCGGCTCGTTCGCTCACTGAGTACATTCCCGTGTAAGTTTTTACACCTATTATTTTATGTGTCGGCAAGTAAAGTTCGGTACGTGAGTTATAAACTCGCTCGCGCCTCTCTCGCCCCTACTTTATAGGTATTAACGACTTGTCCGAGAGTTTTCTTATAAATAAATTTGAAGGGTAACAAGGCTCGCTTTTGTAGGATTAGTAGAGTGGATCTTGTTTCACTTTGTTGCGTGGCCTCTTTATCTTTTTAATGGAAAATTTATGAGGAATGTCCATGGCCTTTCGCGTGAATATATAAAATTGTTTCATTACATATAATAGTAACAATCTAGACACCAAAAATATCGTGTGTTGTGGGAATGTTTTGCAGTTAAAACAAGGCACATGAGTGAGTTAATATATTTCGAATACGCTTTGCTAGTTCACATTAAGCATTAGAAATAAGCTCGTGAAAGTTCGTGACATCTATTTCATTGTACGAAGTTTTTAATAGATTAGATGAATTTAAAAAATATATCTTGCACAATACAAATGGAATGTTTTGTGGGGTAGGTAGAAATCAGCAGATCACGTGACATTAGCCCATAAGGCGTAGTGCGCACTATAAAAACGGGACGTATGGAAGTTAAGAGCACTACCTGTAAAATATCAGAGCAGTAAAGTAAATGCAGTGGTTGTGAGACAGAGGACGTGCTTTGAGCTCTTACTACTTACGACTACAGAATAGCCTTCAATCTCATTTTGACATACTGTTGTTTTTACTTGTGTAGTAATTTAAACCAATAAGCTTTTAAAGGGTATAGAAGTACTATTACTTACAACAATATTGCTTTTACAGTAACACCATTGATTAAATGTATACATACATACATACATATAATCACGCCTTTATCCCCGGAGGGTTAGGCAGAGGTAAATTAACACCAACATTTCACCATCATTGTATTCGGTCCCACGTAATAGGGGGTGAGCCTATTGCCATTTTCCAGGCACTATTGTTGCCTCGAGCCATGCATCTCTGGCTGAGTCTGGGCTGTATATATCTGTCTGATGTTAAACAGTTTTATCCCTAGTCGCCTTGTACGACACCGCATGGGAAGAGATGGAGTGGCCCAAATTCTATTACATATTACAGCCCGTATTACAGCAATAGGCTCACCCCCTATTACGTAGGACCGAATACAATTATTGATGAAATGTGGGTGTTAATTCACCTCTACCTAACCCTCCAGGGATAAAGGCGTGTGTTATATGTATATGTTTTGTACTTGATATTTTCAGATTATATCATCTATACCTAGATTTATGGTTATAAAGTAATGTTACTATTACTATTTAGTATTTTACATATTGGAGCGATTCTTTATGTATATGTCAATAGTATATGTCAAGTTTTTGTCCTTGCCTTTAACTTTTAACAGTACGACGTTTCATACTCCGGCAGATGTTCACACTGAACACTTGAGATTTGGTTAGTATAAGTTAAATAATCATAACAATAGCCATCTATTCTTAGCGCGTGTTATTACCAACAAAAGCGAATTTATGAGTGCACTTTCAAAGTTTCAAATATCCCTAATGGAGCAAGAGTGAGCCGTTTTACATGTTCCCCCACAAACTGTATTATAATGTCTGTACCAAAAATAACCGCACATAAATATAAAACAATGTGAAACCACTTAAAGCGAATAAAATACACGTCGACTTCAACTCAGTAAAATGAATTTATTAATAACAGAGACAATGAACGTCTGAAACAAACGTTTCACTTTTTGTATTTTTAATTGTCCTCCGGACGACAGCGAAGACGCATTAGAAGAACGAAAATAAACCGGGCATCATATAGGTGTGCGGCTGCACGTTCACCGCAGAGCCACGAGTCGCACCAGCGGCGCCCGTGCCGGCCGGCGAGCGCGACCGTTGCCTCCTGTGCCCGCACCGTGCACCGCTCGCGCTCGGGACTCACTCAGCGTCCGGTGCTTCGTGTTAAACAGTAATAAATGTGTCACTAATTAAAAGCACTTTTTAAACCACTGCAGTAAATATAATGATTGAATTGTAATTTAAGATGTGCTTCGTTTAATATGGAATGCAATTCTTAGATGATATCTTCTACGTAATTAAAAATCTTGTCGTGACATTCTGAGGAGCATCCCGCCTCCGCACTCCTTGGTCCCTTCAATATGCTTGGCGATTGAATCGCAATTAAATGTAACGAATCAAACTACACTTTATTAAAAGGGTCTGATAGCTCAAAATGGAGAGCATATCGTGAGGTAGAATCGAACGTGCTCCCGTCGAAATGCCAACCATTTTATTTATTCGCCTTAATTATGTATCTTGTCTTAATTTACGATTGGATCATACGATAATCTGAAACGTAATTTATAACAGATGCCTAGGTATTCCAATCGGGTCCATAACAAGATTTAGGATTACGTAGATGACGTCGCGTTCGGTGCTCGGTGTCGCGATTAAAATATATTATCGACATTCATTGGCATTTTGCAATTAAGTGCGCGCGGATAGCGGCGAAGAACGAGCAGCGAACGCTCGATGCGCGCGCTTCGATAGCGTCATCGCGTTTAATTTTGTTATGTGTCGATGGCATGACGGCAGGCCGACGTTTCGATACGGCGACTGTCCACAGATACCCCTTAATGAAAGTAATGGAGGTTTATTAACGATCGACGACAACTCTTCTCGTAATACATGCTATAGTCATAGATAGGACCGATGGTGAAACGTGCGAGCGAGAACAAAGAAAGCCACATTTTGCTAATTGCGGTTTTGCTCGTGTCGTGCGCACGGAGGCAGGATCGTGAGTTCCAGCGATATGACGATAACACATTCATAAATAATTAGAGCGAAATTTTCTCATTTGTAAGACGACAGTCAAGATATTTGGTAGCAGACTCACTGTTCTCAGAACACTAACATCTAGATAGGCGTAGTGCCGAAACGATTTCTCGGTTCTTTGATAGCAATAAAGAATATGAATTTTAATGTGTTTTTATGTACCTACTTAACATTTTAAATGATATCAATAAACAATGGTACCTACAACAAGTACAACCAGAAAGACCATTACTATTTCAACAATGCTATTTCAACCATCACGACAAGCTAACCGACCAAGCTTAAGAAACTTCAGAAAAATGCAATGGTATATTTGAAGAACCTACAAAGAGATGTAGAAGGAAAGTGATTCGGCTTTATTATTAGAATTGCATATTATGCCTAAATATTTAAAAACTAAGTAAATACTTGAAGTGTACCTACTTGTAATTGCGTCACATCACGTCACTTCAAAACATACCAATAACTAAAACACACTAAAAAGTCAACATAGCAATAATCTGGTGTGCTCTATGGAGCGAAGTTCCACAATAGACTATCTGTGGAGCAAACGCTTCTTTTTATTCTTTATAGTGGCAAGACAGTAATGGAATATTGACATGTATGGCTGGCTACTAACTGGAGCTATTTTACTTGGTTTTAGTACTTGTCGATTTATTTCAATGAAACAATTGTGTTAAATGATTCCTTCGGCTGCCTTTAGCCATCACAGTATTTGACTACAACAGAGGACTCACACTTTTAAACCAGTATGATCATCACTACCAGCTCTACTGTTTGATAGAAACTGTTAGACAGTTTAGATATATAATATGTTAGATAGAATAAGTTTTCACATTGCATAAACTTCTCAAATGATGAATGACTTCAAAAATGTGGCAACCCTAGTGCAGTGTTAGTGACATTGGAATGATCTATTAGTACATATCTATATTAATTTCCAATGTCTTATAGTCCAATTAATATGAACCAAACCATAGAAGAGAGACTGCAGTAATTCGCACCCAGCTGAAAGTTGGTAGGATTGTTCAAAACACCATCATAAATGTATTATAAAAATGCCTCATCGATCGAGGCTTTCGCAATTTTCAGCAATATAGTATTATTATTTAACCATTAAAATGTCATAGATAAAGTTAAAGACTAATCTCTTGGTCTATCTATACGAAACATAAATTGAGACGCTAACTTGTGCTACGTAAACAGCAATATACTTTGATTGTGTTAAAATTAAAGTTAGATTTTAGGGTACTTCCTGTTGAGCTAAAGTCATGAAATTTGAGAAGAAGCAAGGTCTTATAACGCAAGTAAAGGGAAGTGTTCGAATACCGTAAATTTGTAGCTACTCGTACCCGTACTACTAACTTAGATTGGTGAATTATGGTGAAGAGCTGATTCTTAGCATGTGCTAGCGAATTGTACTTATTTTACTATAAAAAATTTGCCATATAAATCTATCCGTTTCAAGGGAGATTTGGCACTCTTGACGCCAGTCTCCCTGAACTCCTTGAACTGTCGAAATTAACGCGAGCGCATCCATCATGTAAAAACTATTTTTTGTACATGTACCTAAATCGAAGATTAAAAGAGTTGTAGTTCAAGAACCCACATATTACTTCACCAACAAAATCTAATTCGATATTTTCTTACAAAATATCGTGACACTAAGTAAATCTCTAGGTCAACTATTGAAAGAGAGAACAATACAATAAGCAAATGTGAGGTGAAACGCTTGTGGGATCAGTCACGCTTGTCGGAGCTTCGCCATGACAAGGTTCAAATTTCCACTTCCGCTCGATCCATGAACAATCGATATTGTTATCGCCGACTCTTCATTATAAACCGAACAAAAATAATTATACGAACGTTGGAACGACAAAAAATAGTCGGGTACCTACGCATTCACGTTTTAATAACGACATCGATAACAAATTAAGCATGTTTAATTTCCCTACACCGAATGTTATTGAAAGCATCGTAAATCATCTGGAAGATAAAAGGCTTTAATTGAAAGAAAAAAGTCTGCAACACAATGTTTGGTTTTTGCACAGTCACTGCGCAGATTAGAATTCCGGCCGTAGCCAATTATTGCTGTATGAAATTTATTAGTTTCGGGTATCAATCGAATGATGTTTTTCTAATCACTAGCGAACCACTTATGTAGTAACTAGTACTTAGATGATCTGACGATATAATAACGTTATACAAAATAATGCTCGGATCTACGAATTACCGTTCATCGATTCACAGTTTTCTATTATTCGAGCAAAAGCAAATTTTTCGTAACTTCCCTGTTCGATTGTTAGTCAAGTTTTTTGGAACGCAAAAAGTGGCTATAGTATAAAAACAAACAATCTCTCTAGCGCATAAATTAAAATTTCCGCTTGCAGATCGCAGTGCTAAATCAAGCATAAACATGCCGAGGGATGGCAAAAATCAATATTGTGTTATAACAGACTATGTCTTGCAAAAGAGATATTTTTATTATAAGTACAGCAATGATTGCAAATCATCAGGATTGCAAAATCTACCTTTGACGCTGCTTTATGAATTCTATATCTTTTAAAGTTAATATTCCCGTTACATTAGGTACATGTGTCTGGTGGGTCCATCCGGTAGATAACTATCAATTACTTTTACTGCACATCATATTCATTTGAGAGTGCACTTGCCTTGATTAGTGGAATGCTCTTTAAGGGCCGAGGTGCCATTAAAATAAATAAACAACTATCCGAAACAATTCCAAGTGTTAAGTGTGTGGTGGCTATCAAAAATTACTAGATAAGAAGTACACAATGCTCGGTCGGTGACTTATGAAGTGATTAAAAAGTTGAGTACAGTCAGCTACATCTTTTCCATACTCAGATATTTTTATTGAATTTGTTACAGATGCAGAAGAAGTTTGTTAGTGCAATCGATACATCGTCAGCGCTTGCATCGCATCGTTACTCGCTTACCACAAAAGTGTACGTCACGCAAAAAGTGTTCTCAGATTACGAAAGTTTGCCGTACAATATAACGTGTGCTACCTGTAAAAGTTTAAGTGATTCAGCAAACTATTACTAACTGATAGAGATGCCATTGATTTTTATAAAAAAATAAATAATCGATGATTTCGAATAACTGCTTCGGTTAGAGTTTGGAGTTGCGTCTTGAGATTGTCCAATTATTTAGATTAAAGTTACCATTTACTATAAGGTAGGTATAAACTACACAAACCTTATATTTACTGACATTATGAGCCTGACTATACTTTTAAAATTGTTCCTTGAGGATAGAAGTTTAATTATTAAGCCGTGTTTAAAAGTGAGTTCGTAAAAATCTTTCAACGCGCTTCACTATCTTGCGACTAACTTTACGCGCGTCCTATTACGCCGGACCGATAGCCACAATCAGGTAACAGCCGCCATGACATCTTTATGATGTTTCAAAAACCATTACTAACGACACCTTTTTAGTTACTTGTGATAGGCGCACGCGCACACCAACACCTTAGTGACAAAACGTGTCGTGTCATCGGCACCCGCAGTGACCCGTCCGGTATGGTACCATGTCTCTCATTTACTAGTGCAGTAAAGTATCTAATGAATCTGTATTATACAGTAAGTAGGAGTATTTACATAGGAATTCGTTTCTATCCGTTGCAATAATATCCCAATATGAGGTAAGAATATTTTTTTTAAATGTAACGAATACTGTACTAACGAAAAGCACAAGAATATAATCGGTGTATGTACCCCGATTAGCCTGCTTTATTATATAGGATAATTAGATTTAGCCTCGCCGATGGTAAGCTAAAGGCAAAGTCTCAGAAAAGGGGGTCACCATTACATACATATACCATGTTATAATAGTGACACTCACCTTGATGGCCTCAACATATGCTTTTTCACGTCCCGCTTGAAGGACCCGGGACTGTAGAAAGAAGGAAACACGAGAGTTGGTAATTAATTCTAGGTCTTAATGGTGCAATAAAGGAAAGAGTCTCCGAACCGCATAGTTCTTGATCAGATATTCTGTACCGCATGCGGGTGACATCTAAGTCCTTCACGTGTTGTCCTGTGTAGGAAAGGAGATGGTGGGGCTAATTGGAATCCTACTTATACTTGCCTATAAATACTTGATTTTTCGTTCGCTTAGCGTACATTCGTTCTACGTGCCTAGAACATTTCATATACAAATGACAAATGTGTACTGGGCAACGGAGACAGCTGCGCCTCTCTCACACAAGGTAGGAGTTGTCGCCTAGTATAAATTTACCAGCCGAGGCCAGAGCAACCCCTTACAAGGCTGCTCGGAACTTCTTCCCTCTGATGTTTCACTTGATCTGATTTTGAATAGTGGTATGCCCCTCAGACATCATCCATAAGTGAAAATCTCACACAGACATAGTAAAAAGGCTAAGTCGTGATCAAGATCAGGCGGCGTTCGTCCTTGGACGTACAGACGGGGTTATTCAGTGAAAAGTTATGGGGGAAACTCTAGAGTGCCTGGCTAGCTGCCCTCCTTCTACTAGATATCCTACAGTACTCTTACTAGGTTTGGTAATAATATAGCTACCTGCAGCTGTAATTATTGCTTGAAAAAATTAATAATATTTTTATACATCATTAAAAAATATTTTGATCGCGAGACGAGTAAAAACGACATGCAAGAGGTAATAATGAATAAAATTTCAACTGACTGGTTTTGTTGGTGGAATAGATTTTAGCTTTCAACAAAATTTAAATAAAATTAATATTAATAGTGTTATCATATTTTAATAAGCGATATCTTAAGTGGATTTGTAAATAATACACTTAATTTACGGTTATAGAATAATTTAATAATATTATTTTGTAATATCTATAATAATCTCTTACGAAATATAGGTAGGTACTTGAATATCCATAATATATTATATTATGGATATTCAAAGTCGTAGGTAACAAAACACTAAACAAAATAATATTATTAAATTATTCTATAACCGTAAATTAAGTGTAGGGGGAAGTCCCGTAACCCCGGACGGCACCTACCGCCGGACAGTCGTACTATCCAAGCAAGTATAAATCTGTTCGATTCGAACTACTAGTGAAAGGGGCGAGGGGGGTACATAGCTACAGGATCACGCGCCGCAGCTCGCCAGTGACGCGCAAGGCCGCAGCGGGAGAGGGTGTTTGTTGTTTTTGGCGGGAACACGCGGCGTCATGTAAGATCAACGTAAGTAGTTCTGGCACATTTATGCATTTATATTTTGATGGTAATCGATAATTGAACTAGCATTTGTTTGTTATCGGTAAATCAATAGAATTTTATTTTATTTTTGAAACCATTTCGGTAGGTACTACCTAATGTACGATATAGTCTGTCCCTTAGTACCGGACATTAAGTCGTCCCCTAGCACCGGACAGTGATATTTTTTTTATTTTTTGTAACAACTTACGTTAATTAATTTATTTATTTAATTTTCTTGTCAGGTGTAGACAAAAGAAGAGAAACGAAATGGAAGACAAGGAAAAGAAAGGATCGTGGGAGCCACAGAGCTTGTAAACAGCTATTGATAAGGTTTTGTCCAAGGAAATGAGTTTAAAACAAGCCGCAATGGTTTATCAAGTTCCTGAAAGCACTTTACAAGACAATATTAAAGCCTTAAAAGTGGAGACGAAGTGTCGATGCCAAAGTTGGGTAGGTTCACTCACACCTTTTCAGAGCAGTATGAAAAAGTCTTAGTAGAACACATCAAAGATTTATCTAACAGATGTATGTATGCCGCTCTTGAAAAAAGAGTTTTTGAAGTTAGCCTACGACTTAGTAAAGGAAAGAGCATAGAGAAAGGAAAGCAAGCTAAAGGCGTGAAGTTCAAAAGAAAAAATGGAGGTAAAGCTAAGAAAATAGAAATACAAGAACAAATATCTAACACAGACACAATAATTTGTGTAGTTTGCTTAGAAGACTACATCGAAGACTGGATCCAATGCTTATCGTGTCTTGGGTGGGCACATGAAGCATGTGCAGACGTTCCAGAGTGTGGAGATGGCTACATATGCGATCGATGCAGACTCTTTTGAAATGTCCGGTGCTACTAATGCGGTACAAACACCCGTCCGGTACTAGGTGCTACATTTTAAAATTATATTTTTTGTGATCAAAGTATGATTAATGGTATTAATTATGTTTAGAGCAGAGGTTGCTTTTTTTAAATTTTATTTGATTTCTATCTTTGTTACCTTCTGTAAATCATAAATAAATATACATTCCTGAAAATAATTTTAATTTTATTCATAAGAAACCTTAGGTGTCCGGTACTAGGGAACTTCCCCCTATTATTTACATTATTGTCATAAACATTATAGTCATAGATATTATCTATAATAATCTCTTACGAAATATAGGTAGGTACTTGAAAATTTAAGTTATAGTTATTACTAATTGTTCAGTCGAACAGCCTCCGTCGCGTTCCGGTAGAGAACGCGGCCGCTACGCAGAAGCCGCGGGTTCGATCCCCGCTCAGTGCAAATATTTGTATGCATGAATATAAATATTTGCATTGGCCTGGTCGTGCCTCGAAGAACAGGTTAAGCCGTCAGTCCCGGTTGTCATACCAGCATCTATCGCCGTCATTACGAATAGTTGGAGCCGTAAAAAGTTCAACAACTGGTTTAGCTGCTATACTTCGATATCTCCTTTGGGCAGTGGAAGTCGGATGCTAGTCACTTCAAGGAACATATCGAAGTTTTAGCCAAATCCGTAGTTAGAATGGTAAAGATGACCTCATACTTCGAGGTGAAATCTTCGGATGCGACTAGGATTTACGCTAAGAGGAAGTAGAACAGTAATTATTCAGTCGAAAAGTTTAGAAGCATATCTACTGGTGTTGTCGAGCATATTGTAGGTGAAACGATAATAATTTAAAACCAATTCTTTTAGATGTTTTTAGATTAATACCGTTCATATAATTATTTAAAATAGAAATAAATGAAAATATATCTAATTTACTACCGACTGGGGAAGTACCTCCGCCCTACAGAATACCGCGGTCATAATAACTTCGTGTTGTGTTCCCAGCGGTGAGTAGGGTAGCCAGAGCTTACTGGAGAATGTGTGCTGTCAGTGGGATGACTAAAGGCTTGTCCTGCTTTATCCTCTACACAGACGGCACAGAAACTCTGTGCTTACAGGGTCGGCAGCGCAAGTGTGGCTTCTCTGGTATTACACACGTCCATAGGCCACCGTAACCTCTTTCCATCAGGTGGGCCGTGCACTTGTCTGCCACCTAAGTTGAATAAAAAAAAAATACACAACTTACGGCAGTGTTCAGTCAGTTTCTTTTGATAAATCTTTCAACTAAAACGATATAGCTAATAAAATAAAGAATAATATAACTTTATTACTTACCTTAGTTTAATTCAAAGCTTTAAAAAAAAGTTCAAAAGAAATATTTTTGAATTTGATTGTGTGGGTCATTATGTCGCATACTAGTGAGCATAGTATCATGTGTTAAGGTGTTTACGATCAAAAAGTCTAACACAGACACTCTCTGGTATATTCGTAGTTCGAGTACCTGGACATTAGATATCAATTACACTCATTTCGATGTATGTTAACTAACTTTTGTTTGTAGTATAACGTTATTAACACTTACCTGACACTGACACTAATCTTTTAGTGTGAAGTCAATGTGACCCTACTACCATCCTTTGTATTAATAGACAGTAGGTATACTGATATGGTTATTCAACTTTTACTGCCTTATAATTAAATCAAAACAACCATAAATATGGCTTTAAGTTAGCTTGCCCTTTAACGTTGACAGATAAATGCTTAATTAAGTCTTCTATTAATTAAAAATTATATTCATCTTTTATATTTGTGTGATCTAAATTTCTTGTCTCTTAACCGCATTCCATGTTAAAAACTGTATAGAATTTTGATTTTTGTTTAATTGACTAATTTATATTAATGTAATATTATTTATTAAAGCGTTTTTGGGTCAAGTACGTTTATGGATTTGGTCATATTTCTCCGTTTAGGTGCGCCGTGTGTTTCTTCGCATCACTGCCGTTGTGGAGAAGCCGTTGACAGACTCGGACACCATGGTCTGTCGTGCTGCAGGAGCGCAGGGCGAATTCCACGGCACGCCAGCCTCAATGACATAATCCGCCGTGCTCTTGTCACCGCCGGTGTACCAGCTGTACTAGAACCAAACGGTTTGGCGCGTGACGATGGCAAGAGACCGGATGGCATGTCGTTAATGCCATGGAAGTTGGGTAGGACTCTGGTGTGGGACGCCACATGCGTTGATACCATGGCTCCTACCCATATAACTAGCACGGCTGGCTGTGCTGGTGCTGCTGCTGCTTCTGCAGAGGCTCTCAAGCGGCGCAAATACTCCAATCTCATCGGAGATTATGAATTTGTGCCGTTTGGAGTCGAGACTTTGGGGTCATGGGGTCCGAGCGCTCGCAACCTCTTCCGTGAGATTGCGAAGCGTATGGTCGACGCTTCTCGTGACCAGAAGGCTGGCCTCTTTTTAGGTCAGAGAATAAGCATTGCCATACAACGTGGCAATGCTGCCAGTCTTCTGGGAACGCTACCACAGGAGGCATGCGATGCGGAGGAATTCTACGACGCATTTTAATTGTTCTTAGCTATAAGTTTTATAATAGTTATTTTATTTTTATTGTATTTAATATTTATAAATTATTTCTGTATAGATTACTTAGAATAAAATAAAATTAAATAATATATGGAGTTTCGTTTGAGAATATTGACAATAACTACTTCACGATACTAATACATACAGCCCACGTGTTATTACGTGAAGTATTTTGCAAATATTATCTAACAATATGGTTTTTTTTTTCAGAATAATTGCCGCCCTCAATGACTTGTTTAATTACACCAAGGGAACAATAATTTGCTATCACAGAAATAATAAACTTTAGATTTTAGATGGCTACGACGATGATGACGTTTTTACCAGAATTTTTAATAAGTTCACTAAGTAGAGAGAGATAGATCTTTGAGATTAAGCAGAGATAAGTTTTGAAATGGATACCTGAATGTTGCAATCAACAGAGAACTCATGACTGTTGAACTTACAAACTGTGTCATTAAAATCAGATGGAATACTATGTTTTATATTTTTACAAGTCTCTTTTAAACATTTAAGCTAAGCTAAAAAGTAAGTAACAACTAAACTTTATTAAACTAACAAAACATTACCAAAGTAATTTAATGTTGTAATTAACCGAGTACATTAATACAAAGCAAACTGAGCAATATTAGGCAGATTAGTCACGGGCGTTCATTCCTAGCACATTGAAATATCTCTGACGATGATGAATATTATATTTAAAAAGTATCATGACATTACAATACATGCTGATAGGTAAAACTACAAATAATAAAATGTCAAACGTATAAATCTGGTAAAATCAATAGGAGGTTCCTCTGGTTAATTGAGCAGTCCGACTGGAGAAGTACCTACAGAATACCGCGGCTATAATAATCTCGTGTTGTGTTGCCGGTGGTGAGTAGGGTAGCCAGAGCTCACTGGAGAGTTTTTTTGCTGTCAGTGGGAACTGTGGGAATGTCCTAATTTTGTGTTCTGCACTGACGGCACAGAAAACCTCTGTTCTTACAGGGTTGGCAGTACGGGTGTGACTCCTCTGGTGTTGCTACGTTCATAGGTCACGGTAACCACTTTCCATCAGGTGGCCCGTGTGCTTGTCTGCCACCTAAGCTGTATAAAAAAAAGATTTTGAAACTAACTATAATAAATTGTAAGTTACTGTCTAAGTGAACATGAATTAAATATTAATTAGCATATTTGATAAGACATGATATGGTAAGACAGGGATGTGTAGCGTCACCATGGCTGTTTAACTTATTCATGGACAGTTGTTTGCAAAATTTGAAAGATAAAGAATGTAGTTTAAGAATGAATGAATTACTCGTCAAATATCTTCTCTATGCTGATGATCAGGTCCTACTTGCGTAATCGGCAGATGAGTTACAGGAGATGGTAACAACTATGCATGGAGCTTTTGAGAAGAAAGGAATGAAAGTGAATGTTAAACCAAATTCGGGAAGTTTTAGAAAAAGGGCAGGTTAGGAGTACCCTAAACCGACGAGCGTGCACGAAGAATGTAATGAGAGTGAATGAAGAGTAGTACTTGCATTTCTTCAGGATCGTAGCAAATGGAGATCCGTGATCTCTGCCTACCCCTATGGGAAACCCTATGGGAAACAACATTCGTTGTAGCGACGCAATTCCTGGGTACACCGCTTACCATCTCCTTGAGTATCGGGATCCTTGGTGTCGATATCTCCAGCGACGTCCAATACCGAAGTCATTTGCAGGACAAGGTTAAGTTGGCATCAAGAAAACTCGGAGTGCTCAACAGGGCGAAGCAGTACTTCACTGCGGGGCAGCAACTCCTTCTTTATAAAGCACAGGTTCGGCCTCACATGGAGTACCTACAGCTGTAACCTTTTTTCTGGAGCACCTGCAGGTATGCATACCTGCTTGTCCCCTTTCTACTCAGTGCAAAGACGGGCTTGAGGCCCCTGGGTCGGCCGGGGTGCGAGGGATATGCCTGTCAACCTCACCTTCGGCAACCAAAGCGACCCACAGGCTGCGTGCGTTTTAGTCGGTTCGAGTCCGACATAACCTCCTCCACCGGCTCCGGTGGGGAGGTATCCGTGGGGATTTTGCGCACGTAAAAAAAAAAAAACACAGGTTGAGTGGAATCTCTTAGCCTTAGGAGAGATTTGGCCTAACTGTGTGTGTTCTACCACCTATACAATGGTTTGTGCTCAGATGAATTGTTTGACATGATGCCCGTAGCTACATTCTATCATCGCACCTCTCGCCATAGGCAGGGAATTCATCCTCACACATTGCGACCTGAGACGGTGCGCACTGTGCTGTATGAAAGAAACTTTATCCCACGCACACTCAAGCTGTGGAATGACCTCCCTGCTGCAGTTTTCCTAAGCGCCTACAATATGGGGTTCTTCAAGAGGGGCATCAGAAGGTTTCTTCATGGTCGGCAGCGCGAGTGTGACACTCCTTGTGTTGCATACGTCCATAGGCCACGGTAACAGCTTCCCATCAGGTGCGCCGTGTGCTTGTCTGCCAACTTAGTGGTAAAAAAAAAGGTATTTGATAATTTGCATGTAAAATATTTCACAGTCAATCAATCAATCAGTTAGCCCACCGCAGTCCGCTGCTGGACCGGCCTCTCCCAATGTGCGCCATTTTCTCCGATTCTCCGTCTTCCACATCCAGTCTGTCCCAGCTACCTTTTTCAGGTCGTCCGGTCATCTGGCTAGGGGGCGTCCTACCTTTTGTTTACCTTCTCGCGGTCTCCACTCTAGGACTCGATTGCCACTTCACCTTGCTTGCCCACTGCCACTTCAACTTGCTTATTCTGTGACCTATGTCGGTAACTTTAGTTCTCTTTAGCTCGCTCCATAGCCCGCTGCGCGACTTTTAAGCTATGGACCTGCACCACTATAAGTGTCCACGTTTCGGCACCATAAGTCATAACATTTCACAGTAATTTCATTAAATATGTTGAAATTATTACTTGTCATAAATTATTTCGTCGTCCAAATTTGTCATAGGTCATGGTTACCCTTACTATCACTTAGGCCACATGCTTATCTTTATTGTTTGCTGCCTTGGTATTATATAAACTTCGACTGAATATTTTTATGGTTAAGGCTTCGGGCTCCAATTCTGGCTATTGTAGTACTGACGTGAACCCACTCCTAACACGAGCAATTTACCCTTATCTGGCAGGTTTGAATCTCTAACTATCAATAATGCACAACAATTTATGTCATGCAAATATGTAGTAGGCATCTACCGTTTTTGTAGGTATTTAGTACAATAATATTTCTGTGGGTAGGTATATAGTAAACAAAAAAATCTATAAATAATATACCTAAAATGAAATTTACACTCGCAATAGTATTATCTAAACTTTATGGTCTTTCGAGCCGCTTAGAAATAGTTCAATACAGATCCATTGAATTATTTATATTGACTCCACATCGGCTGTTTACATTTGCAGTATCATATCACCTGACTTTATCCTTTAGTGGGTAAGCAAACATAACTCGTAGCGGTTAAAAGAGTAGTGCTATTTAAAAATGAATGTTGGAAATGAAATCAATACGTTTGAACGTTTGGCGGGCACGGAATGGCGCGTTATGAGGACATAAATCTCTGACCTTACGCCGACTATCTGCCCCCCTGCCCCACTCGTAACCCCTACGAGGTACGATGTACAGCACCACATCAGATGTGAAAGATACGACTCAAGCCATCTTTTTTAGAAGAAGAAAACTGTGCATGTATCATACAAGCAGTAATGTTAATAAGGTAAACGATTGTTTAAGATAGTGTATCATAAAATGTGTGCCTATATTACACTACATACACGTAAACTGCCGATGATACCACCGATAGTATTGGATATGTCACTGGTTCCACATAAATACTGAGTAATCCTGTGCCTAATTAAAAAATATAAAAAGAAAGTGCAGTTTAATTGTTTCACAAGTGTTCAGGTTAACTTCTTCCTTATGTCATTCACCAATACTTTTTATTATTTATTCTACATAAACTAAATTTTATGAAAAATAAATTATTTAAAAAAATAAAAAACCGGACTGCTGTTGAAAGATCGAAATAATTTTTTATTTTTATTTTTATTTTGAGTTATGATACGACATATATATATATGCTTATATTTTTGTCAACACACATTTCAGCAGCTAAAGTCCACCATAAACTTTTTACTGACTTTTATGTACCCGATGACACGTGGGAGATAAATATTTTGTATTTGAGACCCAACTCATAGAAATCCGTTCAGCCATTAGGCTTCTACGGGGAAACAAAGATAACTACATACATACATGCGCGCTTAATATATTGCCCACGCTGGCACAGTTGGATAAAAAGTGAATGCTCAGAAAAGACTTGAACCCCCAGTACGTTACAGTTACTCCAATCTCAATCTATTTGAATAGTTAGCAACTGCTTTCAAATTTCATTAAACTGAAATTACTAGTCATTAAATATGTTCCAAGAGAGTAAAACCTTTTCCTTCTTCAAGCTCAAACAGTCCTTTCGCTTCAATTCTAGTACTAAACTATTTTAGGAATTACTAACGCTAGGATTTTAGAAACACTTTCAAAATTATAAGATTTTCTCTACTAAATTCCTGATTGCTTGCATTTATTATTCCAATAGTAGTTTCTTAAGTAGGTATAGCATTAGTTACTTGCAGTGTATTATTTGGTACGCAGAATAGAATAAACTAATCAAGAAGTTAATATTTTTTACAAACAAATGCATCGATATATTAGGTACTTACCTATTTATCTAAAGGTTGATTTAGACAGCTAGAGCTAGAACTAGCAGAACTAGAAGACCATTCTTTCTGAATATTTTATTGTAAACGAAACCTTGTTTTCAAGAAAGAACAACGAGCGAATATTCTGTCACTATTTACAGTTAAAGAATTTGGCAGTTAGGGGATGGAATGAGCTTTCGCCCGCCTGATGTAAATCAGCCTTAATGCGACGACGGTATACTACTAGCAAAAATATCACAAGTGATTTATTCACTAATAATTTCACATACCAAATCCAATGAACTAATTTCGAAATTCCTTCGAATATGTCAACCGTGCTAACTACTACTACATATTAATATTAATTACCTACTAATCAGAATAATTTAAATATATAATTTTTAAAATAATTGATAAAAATATAAGATTGTTTGATAATCAAAGTTCAAACGTAATATTTTAATGCTCGTGCATGACAAATCTGATAACAAATCATCCATTATATTAAACACTTGCAAACATACCAAGAAATAAATATTTTTAGCCCAATATAAAAATTATAACCTCCATTCATAAACATATTGATATAAATTTCTCAAAATCCCTAATAATTATATTCACACGAAGACATCATCTTCCAATTCGATGATTCGAATATACCTTTTAAACTTTCACTTCTATATTACGTCGGGAATCAGTGAAAACATTTTTTCTTTATCTTATCTTGTCATAATAAATCAGCAGCCGCTCAACCTGTGTCATAACTATTAACAAGTAAGATATTACCGTTATTGATTATCTAATAAGCAGAAATGATGGTTCTTCTGGGACGTGAGTACACTAGGAAAGCTTCGGTCGTTCATTCGACAGATATGAGCGGACGAGCCGGTTATATTTTATCGGAAGTAACGGCATGTAACGTACGGCCAATTTCATAATGCCTCGCGCGCCCGCCGCGAATGTGCCTACTTATCAATTTGATATCTCGACGTGGAAACATAATATGCCACAGATGAATTGACACGGAAATATATGGAATGGAACATAATTGCTTAAATGTTCACTCTTACAAATTGACATGATTGCTTCATCTACTTTTGTACTGTGTGTCTAAATATAGTATTTGTTACGACATCTTACCAATATTATCCAACCAAGCTTAACGTAAATCAGGAAAGCAAACAGTTTTTGTCAAATTCTGGTGTATATTGGATATTCCTTAACAATCTATTGCTTAAAAAATTAAACTGTTTCATTACCAATCGAAATTTTTCGCCTTAATCACAACTATGTAATTAACTGATTCAATCGTGCAAGTCATGTCACAAAAGACCTAATTTCACGCGTGACAATAAACTCTAATTAAAATCTAGTTTATAAACACAGCACGGGAATAATAAACACATAAACTAATCCCTCGTAGATTATGATAATACACAACGGTAAAACAGACGACTCACTCTGTCAAATAAGTCATCAGTATGTCAGTTAACTCAATTACATCGAGATCAACACACGGCTACCGTACATGATTAACAAGCACAGTTCACAAACGAAATTATACTCAAAACCTCTTCAAGTAACACACAAAATGGTTCGTCAAACCAAGCTCCTGGTTATCCTGCTTCATAAATCATTTAATAACACAAATGCATAGCCACACACTGAGCTATTCCTTCCGTTGTTGCTGTGATACAAACATTCAAACAAAATCCGACTCTAATCCCTACAACTTAAGTTGTAATTTAGTATAACAAACGCCCATGTTTTGCTTTTCGAAAAGTGTCAGTAAAATTATCCGGTACTGGAAAAGCAATATGTGTGACATGTAAACTATCTACAAAGCGAGCTCTATGCGGACGTAACAGAACGTATTTTAATAGTAACAGTTGACCTGGCCTATATTGCGGTGGCTTATCCGTCGTCCGGAGCGGATGCCACGAACTGCTGTCAACCCTTGACATTCGGGATAAGTTTGACAGATGATGCATGAAAATGATATAGGAGTTAGGACACACATATGTTAAACAGTGTTTAACAAATGTGTGTGTGTAAAATTATTTAAATAAAATTCACGGTTATTGAGTCTATTTCGAGAGATATCGTTTTTTAATTCGAGTTATGACGACAATATTAACATTATATTTGTTTTAAAATTATAATATGTCAGAAAATATCATATTTCACACACATTATATATTAATATTAATAACATGCCACGAGACATATCATCATATCTCCGTCGAAACATAATATCGGACGATTTTGTAATTCTATATCGCGACGAGCTAATAGGGCCTGTTAAAGCAATGTCGTTGACAAAATCGTTGACCTTTCAATCAACGCTGAGCAAATATTGGCATTTCAAAATATCAAATGTATACGAGAACCGGAAAGTGGTCGTTAAATTTGGACAGAGGCGGCCATAAAAATAAAATATTAATAATTAGTGGTAGGAGGTTAATAGTCCATTAGCAACGTGTTCGCTCGTGGTTGTCACTCGGTTAGTACATCAACACTGAACACGCTCAGTTCCATAATGACTTTACTGAATCATGAGAAAGTTTACATATCATCAGATTACCATAACGCGCTTATGAGTTGCTAGAAAATTAGTTTGTTCCTTCAAATTAAATAATAGTTATTTATATTTAATATAATACACGACGACAAGTGTCATATTTATTTTCGGTTGACAGATTCAACCTATCGAGTAAGTAGCCTTGCCGAGCACCGTAGGCAATCCGTAGCACTTTTATTAGTATGCAGAGTTTTATTATAATATACTAGTATATTATACTTTGGTAAAGCTAGTAAAAACACTTGTATACTTGATTACAAAATGATAATCCGTTATTCCTTAGCAACTGTAAATCACGTTTCATAACTCTGTTTACAGATACTTTCATATTGATAGTGAAACAATAAAACTGATGAATTAAAAAATAAAGCAACGCTCCGGTGCATATTGTTTAAAAACGTTAGCAAAAACATTGTCGTAATCAATGAGGTGATCTACTTCCCTAGTCGCAATATTAAATGTTATAAAAACAAGAGAATAATTAAAGCAACACTGTACCGATACTTTCGTCTGCGGAGCGCGGACAGGTGGCTACTGAATCAGTGCACGGTCCCCGGTCACCGGTGCCTTGCCTGTGCCCAACAAGACGAGCGCAGCCACGTTCACTGATAGGGAAAAACTACACCATCACGTTGAATGTAAAAACAAATTATCAAATAAGAAATAAAAATCCATCGAGGAAGCGGTCACAGTTGACTGTATTCACAGATTATCCACAGCTCTATGAGTTGATTTCTTTCTTAATAATATCTCGGTAGAACGACGGAAACTAGCAGTCCTTGATTGTTTGATCAGTTTTCCAATAATTATTCCCTATAAAAACACCGGAAATGGAATGCTTAATCGATTCCGGACCGCGCCTCGTAGTGACGTGGCGTTTGATTACTGAAATTATATGGCGAGACGAATCGCGCAACTTTGTTTTGTGTATTGTTGAACATGGCCTTCGACAGCGGCGAAAAATAAAAACTAATACAACTATTGTTTTAGTCGTGTCATTATTTTATCGCCGCTATGAGGAAGTTAATTGACGTCTTCAAGGTAAACGGTTCTACCGACGTCTTGTTTGGATGATTTAATTTATTATTACCTAAACTTAATAGGTTTGCTAGCCCAGTCAACATGAAGTTACCCTACCGAAAACTTTAATTAAATACCAAAATTGTTATTGCGTGAACGGTTTATCTGTATCACGCTGGGCCTCAAAGTAAAAGCTTCATACTTTGTACACAAATAGTATTAGACACGCCACGTATAGAGTGTACCCCGTGTTCACATTAAAGATTGATGTCAGACGAAAAGATGGGGCCACTCTGCAAAATTTATTTCACATCTCCACTCCACCAATGACAAGAAAACTGTTACGGTTTGCAACGGTCTGAGTGTAACATTAAAAATTCAAGTCGTCTTACCCACTTGTGTGAGGGATTGCCGCATATTCGCCTTTGGACAGCATTTATATTTCCTTTGGCTACGGTTATACTCAGCATTTCGTCAAAAGAGAATTCTGTATTCGAGATTTATCTTTCTACCCGTGTGGGTTATAATTTATTCATAACAAGATTCTTTACAACAATTTATAGAGGTCCTGCAAATAGCAATATATTTTACATCGTCCGCTGTGCAGCAATGTAACAAACGGTGTGATATGCATCAAAACTATCGATTCATTTATCTTTATGGTATTATCCTGACCTCATTAATTCTAAATACATTAGAAGTGCACAGAAACAGAACTGTTAACATTTCACATACGAACCTACAAGCACATACAATAATTAACATGCTCAGAATACTGAGCATTAACGCATAGAATGGGAACTCTTGGCACCTGTAAAATATTCTCATTGTGTCTGATCTGATACGTTGTTAGTTAGTGATAGACCGTCAGCAACTTTAACTCATATTAAATGGGTGGATACTGTACATATTTCGATAGCATATATGCAACATTGAAAGAATTCAAACCTAGACGGTCTCTGAGGTAGGTAAGCGACCGAGATAAGCGATAGTGTTTCTTGTCGCTCGACCTATTTGAGGCAGACGACAAATGCCAATGACAACCAGCTAGTCTGTGGGTTATTATTGTGTCAAAAAAGCGTAAGCCAATTTGTGAACTAGACAGTGTTGATGAGTTAATTGTATTGATTTCAAATACTACTCGATCAGTCAGCGTATCTCGAAGATCTACTAAGTATTTATTACACTACGATCACATTATAAGTCGTTCTAGTCTAGTAGACAAATCGTTTTCTTTCTCTGCTTTCTGTTATGATTTCATTACTTCGAAGCACACGCAAATTGCACGACTTTGGTCAGGGGCTCCATTGACCTTTTTTTTAATATACGGAAATCAACTCGCCTACCCCCCACTGAGGCCAGCGGGGTGGATCCGACTAAAACCGCACGGCCGTCTTGGGTCATCTGTTGCTGAGAGTGAGGTAGCTTCTGGCATATCGCGTGCGCAACCCGACTGACCCAGGGCTTTAGAAGGCCCCATCAGGTGTGGGCTCCATTGACCTGCTGTCTCACATAACGCAATCGCCTTGAGAATTCTTCATTTAGGGATTGACGCGTTCAATGTGTACACAAACACTATCGTGCTTTAAATACCGCTAAACAAATAGCAACCTACTCGAATAGTCAAATACAACCAAATTTAGAAAAGGAGGATACAGACTGGCAGATCGGATACCGTGCTCCGAAGTGTGTGCTTCGGATGCAATCAGAATTGATATTAGGCTGAAGAAGAATATGAGCACGATACAAAGTACAAATTTAAAACCGATAGGTATTGTCATATTTCTATTACTAGTGAATACAATTATACTTTATTGTACACCTTACTGAGTTACATTAAATACAAACATGAATATGTAAGTAGATACATTTTTATATCATGCCATAAAATTAAATTAAAATTGTACATTAAATACTTAGGTGGTTTAATTTAATGTCGAATATTAAAACCAACCTAATGTAATAATGTAGCATCATTGCATAAAATAAACGATCAAATAATACGACCTTTTTATGAATATAATGGCGTCGACGAACCCGATATTTCCGTTTGATATTGTGCTTGTTTATTATTCGTTCTGTACAGTCAATCACATAATACTTCTGAATTTAATATGCGATGCTCTCATTTCACGAAAATACTACCTACTGTCTAATAATATGTTATACCTACTTAAAAGGTTACCTGTTTCTGTTCGTATAACATTTTATCAACATTTATAGCAGAATTTGCATGAAATATTTAGATGATGATTTATATGATGGCATTTTGCACGGGCGATGTCAGGCTGACATTGGGATCCCGGACTCTAATGTTCAGGCCTTGAATGCGACCGGTACTATCTCAAAGATGATGAAATGATATGGCAATAAGGGAAAATCATAACTTTTTGTCACTGAGCTTGACCACGTCTTCATTTCTCAAGGGGGCGCTGAGAACCTAAAGACTTTGCCTCTTTCGCAGTATGTAACCGCCTCTATCACAGTGAATGTTCTGATGAGCTCTTTTAATTAGTGCCACCCTGTCCTTTCCTATACCGAACCACACATACAAAGCTGAGTTGTCACTCTCTCATGGTGCGATTACCTTCATCGAGGACCGATTCATCACAATCTTGGTATTACTAGCATGCACGTTTCTCTCTGCGTTTTCGTGCAACACCAGGTCTAAAAGCATTTAATGAAGACGTCAAGCGGAAGGCAATTTTAGCATTTTTGGTATATTTAATGATGATCTCATGAATTTAAAAAATAAATTGCATTAAATTTATGAAATTCTTGAACTTATATCTATGACGAACTACAACTACCTTTGCAATAGGTCAACGTCGATTAAAGGTCATATCAATAAAAAATATTAAATATTCTTCTGTCATATTTATTATTACGATCACAAACAGTAATTGCAAAATTTTGCTCCTAACTGGCTATGTTCCAATAAGATGTCACTTGTCATGCAAAAAGTGTCTACAAATAAATTATCACAGTATTATATTGTTAGAGTTTTTGTCTGCGAGTGTACAATGATGTACAAGGTGTCGCACCTACCACAATGTCCGGTGGTAACGTTACGAGCCACTGCACACCTAGGCACAATACAACAATTGGATTCAGGTGCTTTTTATTAATATTTTATAATAAAAAATATAAAGAAATTTGACAAACCTGACGCAACCTTTAAATTATTACAAATTGTAATTTCATCCTTCAGGCATATTTTAATCAATTTATATCTTTAAATCGAAGTTACCATTACATAAACTTTGAACACAATGTTGTCGATAATAGATATTTGCGGAGTTATGATACAAAATGATAACTGTAACATTGGAAGTAAAATGAAATAGTAGTGACGATATTTGTGTGCATGAATATCGATTATTTCCGGACACTGTATAATTTACAAAAAAAAAAAAATTCTATCTGAACTCTAGAACCCATATTACACGCTTCCTTTAGTATAAAAATTGATGACGCTGTATAATTTCTCTTAGATTATTTATTAATTAATATGATCTACTAATTAGTATGATATCATGTATTACGAGAAGTAATACCACAGAGAAACCAAACTAGAGAATTGTAATGAGAAGCAGGGGTTAGTGAATGATCTATGAGGAGCGCAAGGTGTGCGCACACGCCGCATGTTGATATTGACGGTAGAAGATCGAGCAGCACACATAACGCCGGCGCGGCCGGGTGATGGCTTCCGTTTCACAAACTTTAATGACGTGGTTGACCCAGCTTTGTTTGTTTTACATGACTCCACAACTGCACCATTCATACTCTTTCTGGTTAGTTAGTTACAAGCAAACGCTTGTCGTGAAGGGTCACATATACAAATAAAATACAAACAGAACTTTTTTTACGTGTGATAAGTCCTTACGGATAACTCCCGCCGGAGACGGTGGAAGAGTTAATGTTGGACTCGAACCGACTCGAAAGCATGGCGCCTTTGGATCGTTATTGGTTGCTGAAGGTGTGGTTGACAGGCATATCAACCTAACCTTCGGCAAAATCATAGATAAATATATTATTTGAATTGATATTTATAATTTAGTAATATATTAATGTAATGTAAAACGATACGATGACGTTGCGCCGTAACTACCTACTAGGTATATTGCGTTTCAAAAATAGTCAAATATTCAACGCAGGTACTCTGTCTTGCTTGTCGTTTCCTTAATTAACAGAAAATCCTAACGCACTCGCGTTCACAAAATATCAAGGCAACTTAATCAGAGGATCACATCTCTTAATATACGGGCCGGCGACGAGTGAGATCTGACACGAAATTCCCTAAAAATAATATTTAAAATGGTAATGGGCCCTGGGGTTCATAAATTGCTGCGTCATATGTCCCGTGCGTTGCACCTACTGTATACATAAATATGTCAAGTATTGAGAAGACTACTGCTGTATTATAATGTCGATAGACAGTCTTGATATTTCGTAAATATTATATTTGTTTTTTTCTTTAAAAATAAAAGATGTATCGATGTAGTGATAGCCTGACCTTCTACTAAGTTACCTTAAACTGGTGTGAACTAAATAATATAATATTGCGATGTTATTACATTATTTTTCCTGAATTCAAAATAACCGCCGAGTAGAATTTGGGCCACCCCATCTCTTCCCGTGCGGTGTCGTACAAGGCGACTAAGGGATAGGGCTGTTCAACATCAGACAGATATATACAGCCCAGACTCAGCCTCAGATGCATGGCTCGAGTCAATAATTGTGCCCGGAATACGGCAATAAGCTCACCCCCTATTACGTGGGACCGAATTCAATGATTGGTGAAATGTGGGTGTTAATTCACCTCTGCCTAACCCTCCGGGGATAAAGGCGTGATTATATGTATGTATGTATGAATTCAAAATTAAAATACATTTATCATCCAAATAGAGCTCTAATAAATATACAACATTAAGTAAAGTTACTTTTAACAATAATAATTTAATAACGTTATTGAGCGAGTCGTTGAAGAAAAAGCAAATTTAATACAATCTATTCACATATTGATAACTCACATGTACTTTTCCACATTATTGCTTATTACACCTGACCGGTTTCGTCTTACGGCATCCTCAAAGGTTTATAATGACATTTAAGAACTTGGACCACATTTAAGAATTTAGGACCACATATATATTATTTCCCTATATTTTGGGGAACAAACTTATACTGGTATACATAATTTTACAACTACCCACATGTGTAATATGTTTGATTGTCGCAATGTTTCTAATAGGAATGTTCTTAAAAAATGTCATTATAAACCTTTGAGGATGCCGTAAGGCGAAACCGGTCAGGTGTAATAAGCAATAAAGTAATGTGGAAAAGTACAAGTGAGTTATCAATATGTGTAACAACAAATTCCACCAAGTGCCATCAATCTACAGTATAAACAATCTATTCAACTTTTCTTGATTTTACCTTTAATACTAAAGCGCTTTACAGTCATACTTTGAACCTTTCTAACAACATTAGCCTCGTCATTTAACATAATATGTCCCTTATATGACGCCATTCACTGGTGAATCTTTCAAACTTAATGAAACCTATAAGAAAACAAATATCACCGCGTAAAATTAAAAATATCGCAAAGATCTTCTCATAAAATTTAACCTTAACACTCTTAAACCTTAAACTCTACTCTCAACTTAACACATATTATCATAGGTCAAACAAAATATTAGTGAAATAATTATAGTTATAAAATATAAAACATTGACTTTTATTATGGGCTATAGAAGGACAAACTATATGTGAGATTTCTTATTGAACCAGTTTGAAACGGTAGCAGAAGCTGACGCTTAATTATGAATCGATGTCTCTTATAATTTTGTTGTTGATTATGTCCCCACCGAAAGTTAAAATATATCAGAAATTTTCTGTCGTCAAATTCCTTTCCACCCACGACATATACTTTTTAAATGGCTGCTAATTTATATAAACAATGACAAATGATTTCAATATAAATGTACAACGTCCCAAAGAGTTCATTAGCATTACACTTACTGACCAGTTCTTAAAACATTCGGTGTGAACTAAATACCATTTAGTAGTAGTGTTATTAATTATTCTTCATTTATTCAATACAATTATTTCATGTCGTTTCAAATATCCACCTGGTGAACTGTGTACACTTGTACACCTGTAGCTAATTTGCTCACATTCTTGTCATTTACTTGAGTGACCTTGCCGTTGAGTTAAATTAGTTACCATTATCGTATATGGTGTTACTTTCGTAAACACACACATACACTTTGATTATTATCAGTCATATTAATAATCTAAGCTTGCGATATTTGCATATTTATTTCGATTGTACAATGAAGTGTTGGTATACCAAAATTAAAAATATTTCAAAGTATCAAGATTGTAAATCGTTGTTCAAGTGAGTACATTGAATTGCAGACAGAACGGCATGCTTCAAATAGATTTTGGACACCAATATTTTGCGTTTCCGGGGATATGTTTTAAGTATGTTACAAATAACTAGGTAATAAACTTTTTATCTGTACCTATCTTCACTATTTTACGCGAAATGCGAATTCAATTCAACTTCTGTTGACATTGGCAATGAAACAAAATAATATTAAATTTCGTAATAACTAACAAAATTGATGTCTACTTATAAGTTACTACTTTGAATTATCATATAGAATACCTTCAAAAGTTCAGCGGGACAAAGGTCACACAGATAGATCTGTGCACATTTACTTAACACCAACCAGCTGTCGCAAACGCAGGCATGATATTTTAGCATAAACATTCAACATTATTTTAACATTATTTGTTCACACCCTCATTCCATAATAGCAATATATAATCCTAAGAATATTATGACTACCGTCTTCACACGTGCGAACCTCAAAAATAGATCACTCTTACGCACAGAGCTTATAAACATATCACTTGCCAGGTGAATTATGATTTGAAAAATTGAAATCTTTGAATTAAATATGAATAGCTTGTCATTCATATGTATTCAGCTATATATTAGCGTGACCACTCAAATACTGCTAGTATTTGTAAAAAGACAAATAAATAAATAACTCGTCACACTTTCTTTTTTCTTATACCACTTAGGTATCAGAAAAGCACACGGCCCACCTGATGGAAAGTGGTTACGGTGGCCTATGGACGTGTGTAGACTATTTACTGACTATCGACTGTCGAGTTATAAACAGTAACACGACAAAAAAAACAATAAATTTTGAAGCTTCTATAATACACTCATGGGGGACCTTAGCCAGTTCTTGGTCAACAATAAGTAATCTTAAAATCCGTATAAGGACTCTTATAAGAAAGACCCCAAACTATGACCAAAGAAAACAATAAATCGTAATGACGGCGTGCCCCGAGGGCACCCTCAGATGCTCGCTATTTTGGACTATAAATAAATGTGTAGATGGATTGATAAATATAAATATTAGGGGCGAAACGAAGAAAAACAATGTTTATGAAACTGGTGTCGTTCGCATCATAACTGTGAGTTACGACTTCCGACGCCTGCCAACATATGGGTCCCGTGCGCAATTTTTTCTACTACAAGTTATTGTAAGATAAAAATAGATATTTAGACTAACTACGGTATTATCGAATAAAGCACGCTAAATAGGTACTTTCGCATGAAATTTATGAAACGAGCATCATCTACCACAGGTTTGTTAGTGCGGCAGTATGCACATACAGAAATAACGAGTTAGTCCCAGTAACTTCCAAAGCTGGCAATTTGAGCCTAGAAACCGATCTGCTATACTTTATTTTGAATTAGATTATCTTGACTTCTATGAGAGCGGCTGCGTCTGATTTCTCCAACTCCGATATTAAATTAAAACCTGCGGCAGTGACAGGTGTGTGCAGGTGAGTATACCTTGGACCTCGAAGGTCTAGGTGGGCCCTGTACATACCCATTTAAGATAATAATAATAATATGATAGAAATTTTAAGCCCCAGGCTGCTTTTGTGGGTACCTCTTAGTCGTTAAGAGTGAGTAATTATGATAATCAAATAAATTTATTTTATTTCATACATCTGTATTGTAGTATACTTAAACAGACTCTGTGGCGTGGCGGTAGAGAACGCGGCCGCTAAGCAAGAGGCGCGGGTTCAATCTTCACTCAGTGCAAATATTTGTATGCATGAATATAGGTATTTGCATTGGTCTGGTTGTGCCTTGGAGAGCACATTAAACCGTCGATTCCAGTTGCCATACGAACATCTATGACAGTCATTACGGATATTTGGAGCCCTAAAAAAGTACAACAACTAGTCCAATTGCAATACTTCGATATTGCCTTTGGGTTGTGAAGGTCAGATGGTAGTCGCTTCACGGAAAATCGAAGTTCAACCAAACCCGCAGTTAGACTGGTAAAGTGGACCCCAAACTCCGAGGTGAAAGCGTCGGATGCGAATGGAAGTAAGAAGATACATTTGTATGGTTAAATATGTATGATGTATATACCTATGTCGCATGAGCATTGACATTATGGTCAAGAATATGTATTTCAATCAATCAATCAATCATGATTTGAGATTGACATGGTCAATCACATCACTATTGTAAGCACACAACACTAGTAATCAATCAGCCTTTTGCAGATCACTGCTGGACATAGCATAGATCGCATACAATGTGCGCCGTAGCACCCGACCTCTCATGTTCCAGTCATCATCAATTCTATCCCAGTCTAAAATATTCATTATTATCAATCGTACCTGATGCAGAGTCTGTCCATCACCATTCAAAAAGGCAACGCAGTTAGCGTGATGGGCACCTTCGCGACGGGTACAGGTCTGGGCGCACCCTATTTTTTAAGGACGAGCACGGATGCGTGTAACTGTTTGTATATTGTAGCTAGATTTAATAATTGACATGAATTTTGAATAGATAATTAAATGTTTGATTTCATTTTTAAATTAAAGGAGTTTTGTTATTAAATGTTTCATACATATTAGATTTGTACCGTTCTTTAATGTCGCTTAAACTGCGTGTAAGCTATTGGCTAAAAAGGGGAAACAAAGTTTTCTCTTAGATAAATTAAAACATGCCCTATCATTTTAACCGCCAATTGTAGTAATTATTATTCACAAATTTATTACATACATACATATAATCACACCTTTATCCCTGGAGTGTTCGGCAGAGGTGAATTAACACCCACATTTCACCAATAATTGTATTCGGTCCCACGTAATAGGGGGTGAGCCTATTGCCGTATTCCAGCCACTATTGTTGACTCGAGTCATGCATCTAAGACTGAGTCTGGGCTGTTAATTTATTTTATTAATGTATTTTTATTATTATTACCAAGTTAATTTGTGATTAATAGAAAATAATAAGTTTATAAAAAACTTAACATTTTTTAATGTTCATATCTCATAAATAACTCTGCGCTCGAGAGTAATCCCTGTGTCTTGGGCAAATTACAAACGGAATTCACGATCACAAATAACGCCTAGACTGAGAACAATTATTTGTAGGTCACAGAAATACTTGTGCCGTATAGTAAGCTATAAAAACCTGCAACATACTGGCCATGACGAGGTGATCACTCAGACTTTTACGGTATTCGTACTGTTAAACAATTACAAAATCAGTACAAGAGTTTACGATGGATGGATAGAAATAGGTAAGACTTCAGATGTCGAACAGAATCCGTGGCATTACAAATAAAGTGTCTTTCCATAATAAGATTAACAGAGTTGAGCATGCGTGTACCAGCCGCGGTGGACGGGACGTTAGTCACGACGACTCTATACTTAGACGATTGCATTGTCTTCTGAAATATCTATTAACGATTATTGACAAGGCATCGGCACGCGAATTCTCCTCGCAGTAGGTGCGACGAACTGCTATAAATATATTTTATGTGCAATGTAGCACGACGGGCGTTGCAGGTATGTGATGGATAGGTACACGTACGACCAACAACCAAACCAATACTTGCAATGATACCTCAGTAACCGTAAGTTGCCTGTAGATAAATAAATAAACCTGACTTCGTGTACCAGGAATTATCTAGAGTCAATGTCAGGTTCTTTTATAGCCAAAGAGCACAACATAAAGATATCCAAACCACGGCGGTGCCGCCTAACAACAAAACTAGTACTCGCAGTCATACCTAAGTAACCTTAAGTAACCACAAGTTGCCTGTAGACAAATTGAGTAAACTTGACTTCGTGTACCAGGAAATGAGAGTACTTTCAAACTTAGAAACAACGACTCTTTACGTAGTAAGTAGAATCCGTAGTTAATAGTGGGATCTTCACTTTTAACTCTTACTCTCTCTACTCGGACTCTACTTCGAATTTTAACTAAATACAAGACGAATTTCTTTAAATTTTTTTTTCAAGTTAATTATATTCCATCAATAAATTTAAAAATCTGTTCGAAGATATTTCACTGATTCATGAAGGTCGTCTTTGTACAATATACACAGGAAACAACGGAAGTCCTGTGTAAGCACATACATACTAACCGACCCAAGCTTGTACGGAACCCTAAAAAGTCTGACAAAAGTATCAAAACATGTCTTGTTGTATGTTGGAAATGTGAATCAGTATCATTCTTCAAAATAAATATTTTGAAAAATGATACTGACAATTCAACTCTTTCTAGAAGACGTACAGTCTGTTATGCATGTGACTATAGAAGGTATGGAATTAGTGAGACATGTCTCATACTGCGACCAAGGGTTAATGACTACTAAGAATAATTTCCTTTACGAACCCTAACTGACCAAACCAGGCTGCGTAATGGGAATGGGATGATTGCGTATGAAAGTAGGTATGCCTTTATTTTGAAGGATATTATAGAAATCATTGAACTGCGATCAAAATGACTTTCAAAAATATTTCTGGTTTCAATGCATAATGCGCTAGGATGGAATGGAAGCTAAGACTACTTTACTTAGCTTTTGATATTCTAAAACAAGTTTATAAAAAAATATAGCAACAAACATTTATCTGTTATGCCAATATCCGGTTGATATTTAAAGATTGACTTAATAATGATGATTAAATCTGGGGTAGCTGTCCCCGGAAAAGCCGTCAATTAAAAATCAGGCAAACCCCAAACTCTAAGTTAAAATCCGCGGATGCAATTGGGACCCACCGCTGTTATGATGTTGATCAATGATGATTTTTTGTATTGACTGTCTACATACAGAAATAAATTCAATTCTTTCGTGAGTTTCGTATATACCCACTATTAGGGTACAAGTATAAAATGAAAAATTCTATCATTCATTTTAATATTGTGACAGTTTCACATTATATTTCAGAAAAGAACAAAAGGTACAATATTTTTTAACTCTTGATATCGTTAATCTTAAATAAATAAATAACATCTACATTACAACTCTACGAATTACCAAAATGCTTTAATTACACTCCCGTAACAACTTAATTAAATTCGTGTCAAAATTGCAAATTGTGTATTCAAATTGATACAATTCGACAATTGATTACAATATGCACACAAAGCACTATCGCGTCCACAAACACAGACGAGCAGTCAGCCAGCCGACATCGATTCATATCCAACGAGAGTGCTTTTCATTTTGTATGTTAAATTAAATTTCCATGAAACAAGATTGAATTTTTCGCAATCAACGCGCGCGATACTTGCACGAATTAATTCAACTGTATCTTCACTCATGACTCATGACTGTTTATGCGTTTTTTTGAGTACAGTATTAATTTAGAAGAATAATTATCAATCTATCTCCTATGTACAAGGTAAGCAATACACCTGTCCTTTAAAGAGTGAAAATAATATACAGTCATTGAAATAAAACCTTGAATTCTATCCCGATTTATTTGGTGGTTTTGTTTCAAAGAGTGATTTTCACGTAAACTTCCTAAAGTATCAATTGATACAGTGTTTAATTGTAGTTTTAGTCAAAAGTATCAATAAACAGAAAACCACAGATGTCGGATCGGCAGAAGCAAGCGACCGCATCACGTCGAACCGCACTGCATAGCCACGCGCCGGCGGCAGCGCGGCGGTGAGCTAGCATCAGCTTAGCTAATTTACAATTTAATTATCAGTCGGAATGATGCATCGTTAGCGCGCGCCAAACCGAGTTTATGCGACTAATCAATTGTTTGACGCGGCCACTGCAATCACGCGCCGTCCGCCCGGCCGCGCTGCCTCCCGCCCGCCCCACGTTCGCTAGGTACGCGCCGTTGCCACCGATACTACTATTGCAATATAAAACATGAACCAATACTTGTTCTATCGTGTATTATGTTACGGTGAACAAATCGAATATGTCTCTAATTATTTTACTATATTATTAACAATAATTAATCTCTGTCATACCTCATAATATAAGTATCGATAGATGGTTCGGCAATCCAATCGAGAGAACAATGCGGCGGCGTGTCGCGCCGGCGTTGATTAAATATAGCTCAGAATCCATCAAGCGAACGGAGCCATCAAGCCGTTACTATGGATATATGCGCGAAATATTCGACAGGTGCCAAGTGTGTCAATTGTAGAGTTCGATCGCCGATGACTAACTACGCCCTAAATTTTATTTCAAATGTCAAATAATTTGAGCACCTGCTCTGCGCCCAGGGACCAGCTTACACTTCAATCAAACACTACCTACGAGTGGTCAGTGGTCAGTGCAAATGTCTTATTGGATATTCCTAAGAACAGTCTCACGATGCGGTTACTCTTTTCAATCAGCGTATATCCTGTGACAGTGGTTGCGGGCAGTAAATAAGCGTTCGCTACTGTTATAAGATAACTGTACAGGTACACTAAAGAGCGCAAACATCCGTCATTAGAAAGTCACGCGCAGTTTTCATTAATTTATTAAGGACGGTTAAAATTAACCGCTCACGAATGAGAATCGTGCGACACAATGTAATGTGAACGTTCACAATTCGCTAATCCCGCGTCGCTACCGTTACATAAGACAGCTGAGTTGAATATAAATGTAAAACACAATAAATTTCATGCCCCGTAGGAAATGAATATTCATCACGAAATCGCCATGCATATTCTCTTTTGCTACAGAATTTCATGCATCCGTAAAGTCGCGCCCGCCCGATAACAAACTAGACCTTACATCCTTCACCATCAGTTAGTATTCGCATGCATGGAATAGAACGGTAAAGTCGGGGTCGTCGGTTCACCGAACGAGCTCTCGTAAATTTCAACATATAGTAAAGTGATTTACGAATAATTGTTGTGTTGGCGTATAACTAGAGAAATCTTTCCGCTGTTTGCCGCCGCTTAATTTATATATGAGGCTTAGGTAATTCGCCAGCCGCGAGTAATTGGTGTACAGAACAATAGCTTTTGTCATACCCTTATCTCCTGAGCCACGTTTGTCTCACTTCAAAACGCCCTCGTAAGCACAATAACGTTCGCATCAACCTTATCTAAATTGTGTACATATTTCTAGTCCTTTCATTCTTCTAATATTTGTGCTCCTAATGTAAGTTATCTCCACACTGAAAAGGATCAGTCTTCTAGAGCTAAGCTCCGTAGTTACGTATTTTAATGCAAGTAAGTATGAGATAGGAAAATACTGTATGTGTATGTGAATGTTTTATTTTGTCGTTTAACATAAGCTTGTACTTATTTGTATAAATTTCTTCTCTATAGTATCCTATGTGGAACTATTGAAAACTGAATATCGTAACCTGAAAAACCCTTATTAGGGGTACTCTGTTATAAAGAGTGTATTTATAATTATTTATATGGCGGTATTCCTAAGGTTTTTATATTCAATAAACGTATTTAACCTAATCGTGAAAGGGGTGAGTCAGGTGGTTGAGGAAATAACAACAGAAATGTAGAAAAGCAATTGTTGCGCGCACTCATGACTCGGGTAGGTAATAAGTACGGGACATTAGCGTAACACTTAATCGAAACATGTGTTTATCGTAACATGCGAATCGGCCTAAGGCGAATTAGTTCTCGCACAATGCAATTTGAATGCACATTACACAACGGACGAGGTACGAACGCTTTTTATTGCGGCATCGTGAGATCTTATCTCGGAACTGCCACTTCCAGCAGGCAAATTTCAGATTCTGTGCAAGCCTTCGCCGGCTTTGCACTCTACTGCGTTTAACCGAAAGTAAGTAACCGCTTGACATGACACGAGCGGAACTGGTGTGTGTATGGACATATACGCACCGCGCGCACGCACCCTACTGTACATTTTTAAAGAATTCAACATAAAATCAGCAATAAAATTGAAAACATTTTGTTACCTTTTAAATAAGTTTTGTGCTGTCGAATGGGTCGCCATGCAAATTTGGTCTTTATATGAACTCCTAAGTGTACATTTTCTTGTAAGGTGTTTAATTCTGGAATCATTTCTCGATCGATAAGAAGCGTTAATTTTACGAGCGAGTGATAATTTGCTAACTTCCGACAGAACATCGCCCTAGTTGAATTGTTCCGAGCACTTGCTTCTTAAAATAATTTACATATTCCAATTAAGTAACATATATTAAAAAAGAACGATTAATTGTATAAATAATAATTAGAGTTTTTGTATCAAATACCCAAATTCGGACGAATCTGGCCATTACTACTGACGTGAACACTATTTGGCTGGAGGAATTAATTTCTGTTACTTTAATTATTTATTTTAAAAATGCAATCATACATAAATACATAACTTATCTAAACAGATCTAAAATATTAAATTAGCATATAGGCCACCCAAGAGTCACGTGCCTTCCGGCAGAGAAGAATTTGGGCCACCCCATCTCTTCCCATGCGGTGTCGTACAAGGCGACTAAGGGATAGGGCTGTTTAACATCAGACAGATATATACAGTCCAGACTCAGCTTCAGACGCATGGCTCGAGTCAACAATAGTGCCTGGAAAATGGCAATAGGCTCAACCCCTATTACGTGGGACCGAATATAATTATTGATGAAATGTGCGTTTTTATTCACCTCACCTTTGCCTAACCCTCCAGGGATAAAGGCGTGATTATATGTATGTATGTAAGTTTCACCCAAATTCTCCGCGTCTAGTAGGCATAATTTCTTCAGAAAGTTGTTGCCCGTTAGCATGAAGCTTCGCTCATACTATTATATTCACCAGCGTGCCAACAAGGCTTTCATGCCGTTATGCATAAGAAAGTATCCCCAGTCCTACAACAAGTAAGTAGAAGATATTGGCAACAGTGATCTGTAGAATGATTATAAATAGATACAGGTGTATGCAGATCACGAAAGACACGTACAAGACTACTGTTGTATTGTTTGATCTATCTGTTTCTTTTACTTTTTTATTTATGATATGATTTGAGTTAATTTGTTAAATAATATTGATTTTATTGATTTTAATTATCTGAATAGTTTTCCACTTGCAATAGCAGACGCTATCAATAGTTGGAGAGGGGACCCTAGGCTCCAAAGTGTGAGTCGTACATACACTTTGAAAGACAAATATGTTCACCAAAATCCATACAGTAGTTTTTATATAACTATAATGTGGTCGGATATATAAACTAAGATATTTACAATAAGACGTAGCTCTCAGAAAACTACGAAGTAGTATTCGTGAAAAAAATATTTTGCAGCTGTTACATTAATTCAATTAACGATAGTATTGTCTCATGTCATTGAACCGAATAGTTTTCGATAGTCAAATTAATATGAATTGGACGCCGGCGTCCATGACACAAAAAATACTAAAATAAATTCAATACTTAATTATTTTCATTTTTGGTTCCGTAATATCTTTTAACATTCTCTTAAATATATCGTAGAGGGTTTACTAATACGTCACAACATGTAGGTAGGTAGGACACGGCGGTATTTCCGCCCAATTGAGCAGTCCGACTAGGGAAGTACCTCGGCCCTACAGAATACCGCGGCTATAATAACTTCGTGTTGTGTTCCCAGCGGTGAGTAGGGTAGCCAGAGCTCACTGGAGAATTTGTGCTGTCAGTGGGAAGACTAAAGGCTTACCCTGCTTTGTCTTCTACATTGACGGCACAGAAACTCTGTACTTACAGGGTTGGCAGCGCAACTGTGACTACTCTGGTGTTACAAACTTCCATATGCCACGGTAACCATTTTCCATCAGATGGGCCGTGTGCTTGTCTGTCACCTAAGTGGTATAAAAAAAAAAGTTGCAATCTTATAAGAAAATGTTATCTACCATAACCAAATAATTTAACCGATGTTTTCGCGAAAATTCATTGCAATGCGTAAATTTATCCGTGTATCACATCAAAACATTAATTACAGCCTGCAATGAATCAACAAATACAAAACACCACACGTGTAGATTAGATAATCGCAATGAACGCGCTGCCACATTTATTGGCCTTTATTCGATCCCATTTTGTAATAATCACATTACACAATAATGCATTGGCTTAGAGTAGGTACGTACCTAGTTTCAATGATCAAATTGGTTTGAACCCTCTGTGACAAATTGAATGAAATTCTGAGCGAATTGCTATAAAGACGATTTTTATATGGCAACCATCTGCATCCTATAGTTCTATTTTATTATTTGAAGTCCTTACATATGCTATTCTTGAAAATACCTAAATAACCAGTTTGTAGGTAGGTACAGAAGTTAAAGAGTTGCAGCGCCATTTTATGGCGAGTTACATCAAAGTGAGCAGCACAAAACCTTCTAAATAACAAAACGGATTCGAGTTTTTAAAGGGTGTAGAAGTTTATCGATACAGACATTCATAATATTTAAAAGTACAGATTAGATAATGTAAATAATTTCAACGAAGTAGGTACTCGGTTAATTAATAGGTTTTTTTTTTTTTTTTTTATATATAGGACACGTCAATTGGACTTCGCCTTGCCTGATGGTAAGCTGAAGGCAAAATCCCAGAAAAGAGGGTCACCATTACTTACACATACCGTGTGACAATGGTGACACTCAGCTTGACGGCCTTATCATATGCTTTTTCACGCCCCGCTTAAAGGACCCGGGACTGTAGGAAGAAGGAAACACGTGAGCTGGTAATGAATTCCAGGCCTTAATGGTGCGACAGATGAAAGAGTCTCCGAACCGCTTGGTTCTTGATCGGATGTTTTGCACCGTGTGCGGATGACATCTAAGACCTGCACGCGTTGTCCTGTGTAGGAAAGGGGAGGGTGGGACTAATTGGAAGAGCTCATCAGAACACTCCCCATGGTACAGACGGTAAAATACAGCCATGGACGCAACATCTCTACGCAGCTGTAAAGGTTCTAGGGTGTTCGTGATCTCGGGATTCCCAATGATGCGGACCGCACGTCGCTGCAACCTGTCGAGAGCATCTAGTAAGTACTTTGCTGAACCATCCCAGAGATGCGAGCAGTACTCCACACAGGAGCGAATTTGTGTCTTGTATAGAAGACACCGCTGCTCCGGCGTGAAAAATCGTCTCACTCTGTTCAGGACTCCGAGTTTTCGTGAGGCTGTTTTGATGATGCTTTCGATGTAGTTTTTGTTATTCAAGTTGCAGCGAACATCCATACCTAGGATATTGAGATTGTCCTGCAGCGGCAGTGGCGTGCTCTGAAGAGTGGGGAGGGGAAGGAAAGAAGATACTTTTGCTGTAAACGCACATGCCTGCGTCTTCTTGGCATTGAACTCAACCAGGTTCTCAGAGCCCCATTGAGAAATGTGATTCAGGACCCCGTCAAGCTCAGTGACAAGAAGCTGCCTTTTCTCTGCGATATCTGACTGCTTGGCCGCTGGATGTCCATGATAACTCCCATGTAAAGTGCTGTCGTCTGCATAACAATGAACATTGCCGGTAGACAGCATGTCGTTGATATGCAGAAGAAAGAGAGTGGGTGATAAGACGGACCCCTGGGGCACGCCAGCATTAACCTGCAGAAACTCCGAAGCTCGTCCGTCACAAAGGACGCGAATACGGCGCCCCTGCAGAAAGCTAGCAACCCAGTTGCACAGCCTAGAAGGCAGACCAAAGGCAGGTAGCTTAGAAAGAAGCGATTTGTGCCAGACTCTATCGAAAGCTTTGGCGATGTCAAGACTAATTGCCAGTGACTCACCGTGCTTGTCCATAGCCTCACCCCAAAGATGGGTAACGTATGCCAGAAGATCACCCGTTGACCGTTTCGGTCTGAAGCCATATTGCCGGTCATTAATTAAGGAGTGATCCTCTAGGTGCCGCATGAGCTGTTTGTTAATTATGTGCTCGAACACTTTGCACAGCACTGAGGTGACGGCTATGGGTCGATAGTTGGCTGGCTCCGAGCGATCCCCCTTCTTGGGAATCGGCTGAACATTCGCCTCTTTCCAAGGCAAAGGCACTGTACCCGAACTGTAGGATAGCCGGTTGCCAAACCTCACCAACAATGGCTAATTATTTCGACCACGATGCTTTTTATTAATTACACAACTCTCAATGATCTTTTGTATTTTAATTTCAACAAAATTCACAGCTTTCCCAAGAAGTTGGTCACTGAGAATCTCAGTTGTTATTCTAATAAGACAATACGAAATCCACTCGTAATGTTCGCTCCGCCTCTTACATATGTATTATACCTAATGAATTTCTCAAGTTTTTTTCTTGTAAATTAGAAAGTTAACTGCGCGTAGTTAATAAAGATAGTGCTTATCAAATTAAAAATTAGTTACGTGGCATGTAATTTGTCGGTCACGGTCGGTGAGTGCCTTTAACCACTGAGATTGGTTGAATTATTCACTTGTGTTCTTGCTTCATAATACTTACATTATACATACGGTCTTTATGTGCTCTTGTAATGTATTCTAATGTACCTTTGAAACTGTTCTAGTTAGTTTACGATGAGATGGTAGGTACTAATTACACGTCTCACTGCCGGAAAATCTTACCTCATTTATTTTGTAAAACATAATGCGTACTAATAAACTTACTCCCAAATTGGTGGTAAGGAATATATAGACGCATGAAGTCTCAGGAGTATCACTCAAGCGTTGAAAATATAATTTTGCTCAAACCATAAAAAGGTATAGACAGCGGACAAGATGAAGATCCTCTGATAACAGAATAGCTTTAAACGGTTCTATGTGGAAAGTATCACAATGTTATTCACGGCAAGTGAATCTTTTATAGAGCAACAGTAATATTCCTGTGAGACAGTACTTACCTAGTTTAAGTTTCTAACTGCATTGTAAAGTATCCATTGACTAAATACTTATAAACATTTATGTATGAAAGCTGCATTTGATTTGAATGTCAAACAATCACCAGTAACAATACTGAAATAATAATGAGTAAGTAGTGCTCTAGCCTTGAAAGCTGCTGCAGTGATGAACATTATTGAACCATAAAGTATTTTGTACTACAAGTGTTCCATAAGTATTGTAAAAATCCATTACCAGTTTACCCCATTCTAATAGCAACCATTATCCAATAAGAATTCATAAGCATCAGATTACTATTTCGAAATCACATAAATATGAAAGTTCTCAACACAGCAATAACAAGCTAATAAGAATTTCCATCCACTAAAATATAAATCATGAACGCAACATTTAAAATTTCACAAAAGCATGTTCTAAACAATCGGTGATTTATTAGAAACAAAATTAGGCCACCCGCACTGTGACTAATGTATTAGAAATGAACAAGTATACAGCAATTCGCTGAACACGCTTCTTAATTCCAGTGTGTAGCTGGCTGAACACAGAGGAGCACCGGTAGCAGCGACAGTACGACACGGGTGGCGATCAGCCGCGCGGGGCTGGTTGGCTCCACGCCAACAAGGTGAATGCCACGATCCGCGCATCGGGTCGTCCAACCCACTTTACCCAACACACGGAAATATATCCTGGCCTCGATACCATAATGTCCGCTTATCTAGTCATACTATGCCATCGTGGCATCTTAGCGCTGTTGTCCGCAACAAACACTTGTCTAAGACATTTTAGAGCTGTTGCAAGTATTTTCGCAGTAAGATAACGTTACGATATCTATAGGGACGAAATATGTCGAAACATGGTGCGTGTACAACTGGAATAACTCGACATCTGTCTCAACACCTTTGAAATAGTTCTTTTCTGTTATCGATGTATGATAAATTAGGCACTGTTAATCATGTTCGAAGTACAGCGACAAGGTGCTTTAAAATTATGAGGATTTTTATCAGACCCTATACACATGAATGACATAAAAATAACGTGAATGGAGCACTTGATATGGACTAATTTAAGTAGAAAGTAACAAACTTAATTTTTATTTACTTTTAATTCATTATAGTACGTATCGTAGTTTTTAATGTATACTGATAATTTCAAATTATTTTCTGGATCAAGCACCTCGTGGAAATCGTCTCGTCGACAGCTATCTGCTTGAACCAATACAAGGTGATTTGTTTGATGTAGCTCGGGCACAGAGAGATAGACACACACACGCCTTCAAATAAATATATCTTTTAAAAATTGTGTTGCTACAGTTTTAACATAACCTACTGTAATATAATTTGGTCGTCTGGAAGTAAGTGAGAATGGGAAAATTTAATTAAATTGAGGGTAAATAGGTTAATCTAGACAGCCTCTTTGGCGTGGCGGTAGTAGCTACGAAGGAGGCGCGGGTTCGATCCCCGCTCAGTGCATTTTTTACCATGGACGTGTGTAAAACCAGAAGAGTCACACTCGCGCTGCCGACCCGTTAAGCATAGAGTGTCTCCGTGCCGTCAGTGTAGATGACAAAGCAGGACAAGCCTTTGGCCTTCCCACTGACAGCACAAAAACTCTCCTATGAGCTTTGGCTACCGTACTCACCGCCGGGAACAAAATACAAGGTTATTATCTATAATCATGCAAATATTTGTATGAATATCGATATTTGGATGGCTTCAGGTGAAGATTCGCTGGCTCAGTGGTCAGAGCGTTCCCACTGTGAGGGATATAGGGGTTTCGAATCCCGCCTGAACCGTTTATCTATATTATTCGATTTAATTACGTTTATTCGTCTATAGTATTGACCTTCTAGACAACATGTGACAATTATATTAAATATTTGTTGAATATTCTGTCATATCAATTTATTCAGCGTTAATTAGTGCTATAACAATATATTTTTCTTTTCAATGACCGTATGCTAGATTTATTACCACTAGGAAGATTATCAAACTAGTTTGTTTTCATTCTATATGCGAATCTTTTACGCGCTTCATTCGACAATGACATTGAGGGAGTAAAAGAAATGTTATTTCGGTTCGGTTTGTTTGAAAAGTCGCAATAGCCATGATCAGTGTATAGGTAGTACACACACTAGGTAATTGTTTCACCATTTTTTTAATGAGAGTACTTTTGTTTGAAGATAAGTAGGTATAGTAAAATGGTTATTGTATATGTATTTATGCATATGTAATCCCCCATTTTCATCTAGATTTATTGTGTTAACCTACTCTTTACAATTAACCTGTCTTCATACTGAATAGACGATTGCTTATAGGCATTGTGCATTACACGGAAACCAATGAAGAGTACGGCTTGCGCCAATACATGCTTCCGACTAAAAAATATATGAAAACAAATAATAATGATTTCGAAGATGAAAATGGTATTTTATAGGATTAAGCGAGTAATAGATGTTTTTAATAAGTAAATATATTTTTTCTATCGTGTTAGGTGTCTACTAAAAGTTTAAGGTTTACGACTTTTTTCTTCACTTGCAATTATTTACAACTGTACTTCTTTTTGTCATGAAACGAATCTGTCGAATCCAACAATCTGAATCTGTTTAATCCACGAATCTGTCGTACACCGAGTTATCGTGAATAGGTACCTAACTCTAATCATATCTATTGGTTACATACCATAGTCCTTATGTCTACGTAATTAATATCTATAAACATTGATACTAATTTCACTGTGACTGACAGGTGGAATTCTCCCAGATTTATCATTACCACAGCGTTTTTCAGTCGTATCCAAACTTTGAACTTTAAGCTTATTGATTTAGATTAGTGTGTCGGCTTTTCTGGTAGCGATTGTCATCTGATCTCCCAACCTACTGCCTGCGGCCTCACCCCTTTCCGTTGCTATTTTTTCAAACTCTAATCTTCATGTACCTTATATCCAATAGGTATTTGCGTAAGTTTAGGAATGTATCTGAATAAATATTGTGACAATGATGTCAGTGTAGTGAATGAAACTGATGTAAATACACGCTATGTGTACATATTCAAGCCGTGTAGGTATTGCAGCTGAAATGCAAATTGATATAATGCAGGAAACGTCTGAGTGGGCCTCATAGCGGCAGCCTATAGCCGCATGAGTAGCATAAGTTCGTTTACATACGAAAGTCAGGTGTATTTGCATCCCAAATGTTCGGAGCGACCGCTCGTTCCCTCAACTTATCTGGGTACCAAACCAAGCAAAATATTACAGTTTGTGCATCTTCACTCGCAATGTGCATAACTGAATGTCAATATAGGAATAAAAAAGGCCACCGTAGGCGTTCCCGCGCAGTCAAGGCGGATGTGCTGTAAACCAATGGGCGAGCAGAGCTCAGCATATTCATAACGATATTACCGCCGACGGAGCCGCGGCGTCATCATAATTCATATATAATAACCCTTCCGACGACGGCGCGCCGCGGTGCGCTACCCTGCGTCTCATTCGCGCCTTGGTAAGCTCCGTGAGATGAACAGAGATACTCGATGCTCAAAATATCATAATTCATAATTTTATTTTTTACGACCGAGACGTCGACATACATATAACAGCATCTTCAATACGTACTAAAATTTTCCGTTTCACTCTCGCTCCGCGATTCACTCACAAGGGGAAAAAGCAACGCGTTTGCCAGTTTTAATTTTAATCTGAAATGTAAAATTTAAAGATATAGTAACTGGGAATACGAGAAACAGAACATGTTGGGCATGTAAAGACGATGACAGCTATTTGTAATTGGAATATGACGAGAAGCGTGCGCGTGCGCTCGGCGCGTCTCATTCGTCAGTTTATAAATAGAGCTCGGCGTCTGTGCCGTGACGACTCGCGCCATTAATTTATATGAAATAACTGTCGGCAGACGGAAAAATAAGTTCGATCGGGAATGGCCTTCTCCACGATAATATTTATGTTTTACGAAGTGGAAGACCGCTCCTATGCTGTTGATATACACGCGTCAGAAACAGTATGTATGGAAGATATTAACAGGTATTAATGCTGGATTCATACCGACACCCACACACAACACTCAATAAATAAACCCATCGGTTCCTTTTCATTTCTAGTGAAGATATTAACACACTGTAAACTGATTTATTAGAATTTACATACAAATGTACAGATGTTTAGTGTATTATACTTTGTAATTCCTATTGGCTCGAGACTAAAGAAGCTATCTGAAAAAATACTTTTTCCTTCGCTTGAACATAAGATTCCTTCGTAGTCGGAGGTAATGTCTAAAAGTTAGAGTTACAGTTATTAGCAATTTAGCATGTTTCTTACTGGTTGTTACTAATTTACAGCTACTAGGTAGGTACTAAACTCTCCTTCACAATTCTTTTGAGATTTAATAAACATGTTAATATACTGATTTCGGACGATAATAATGTTCTTGAAGTACGCAAAGACGAGTAGGGCATAAATTCGTTAGCACGTGTGTAATCGTCAGAAATATACAACGGACAATAACTTACGCCAGTAAATTTTAAAGTTGACATCAGAAAGAACATCTTATAAAGCGATAATTCAAGCACATTCTAATGAGTCATCGTCTTATTCCGACTTGTACCGTAAGCTCATATACGCTATGTTCACACTTTTCTGTGATTATGCAAGTGTATGGATTTTATAATTAACTTAATTTAATGTTAACGTAAATGCTTCTTAACTTAAGTAATAAACCTAGGAGATTTAAAAAGTGTAGGTGTTATGAAAATTATTAAATTTCCTTCCATAGTAAACAAATCTATCGAGGACCTGTGATGGGCAACGGACAATAATGTGATCGTAGCCAAATATTAGGCTAACAAATTTTATGAGCCATCGACTGAATGAAGAAAAAGAAGTAAACAGTATAAAAACCGGTCAAGTACGAGTGAGACTCGCGCACTCAGGATTCCACACAAAACTGAATTGAGGGACGAACTTATGCTTCATAAGCTGCAATATCTCTTTATTGCGTATACCTAGAGGTATGACTTTTTCACAGCTTCAAGACATTATTGACTTGAGTATGTGGTATAAATTCTAACTTGATACCTACACGCATGCCTGAGAAAAAGGTCTAGACAGACGGACAACGAAGTGATCTTATAAGGGTGCCGCTTTTTCTTTTGACGTATGGAGCTCTAAAAATAATAAAACTTCTATAGGTATAATACGTATGTAGCTTGCAGCTGTAGAGAAAGCAATAAGTTGCCTACACTAAATTAAAATCATTATATTTTAAATCTAGGCTAGAATGGCGCTGAACTTACTGTTCTAACTTATAAAACTGATTATGAAAAAGAAACTGATTTAACTTGGCAGTCATCTACCAAAACGTCATATTACAAAAAATATTATTATTGATTTGAGATTGATTACTACCACGTTTATTATTTTCTAAACGCATTCTTTCTACGCACGCCTAAAGACAGTTTTCCCTTAGAACATCCGAGTGTTTATAAAATTGACTGCAGCTGTGGGACCTCCTATATAGGCCAGACCAAACGTACTGTCTCATGCCAAATGAAGGAGCACATCAGGGCGGTCAAAACCAACGAGCCACTGAAATCAGTTACCGCTCAGTACCTTTTGGAGGAAGAGTCAAACTGGATTGAGTTACACAACCCCCAGATTCTCTCGACAGAACGCCACTACAAAAAATACAAGAACTTCAACCGAGAAGATGGGTTTCACCTGTCGAGTATCTGACATCCAATGACCTGAGAAAACCAAATTTTCATAACCTGTGCGAGTCGATTCAGTGAGTGTTGTGTGTCGTGAATAGTAGTAGGGGCGATGCGCGAAACAAACGAGTGCGGAAGAGGGTAGGCCGATATGGTCTGCCCAATAACAATTAGCTCGGCGGTCGTCAGTACACCGTGATCATGGCGCAGCGCCGAAATATCGGTTAAATAATAAACATAGTCAATATTTCTGTGAGTTTTACACTAGGTACATACATTATTATTGAACTAATCACTAATTAGGTACAAAACTGTTACGATATGCAACTGAAAATACCGAAATAAAATGTAGTGACAGCGCTCATTCAGCTGATAGGAATATTTTCGAAGTGTGAATTGAATAACAAAGAACAAAATTTTAAATAGGTAGGTACTTGGTGATGGTGTCACAGATATTGAAATAGACAAAGTAAATAATAAGCTGATCTCACCGACCTTAATAGGCGCTGTTCAACCACACAAAATGAATTAATAAATGTAATGTTGTCACAAGTAAGTATTTATTCACAAATACAAACTACTATTCATAAAATGGCTAAGCTACTTTCTTTTCAAAAACACAAACTACCTAAGCTTAAACCTGCGGGACGCAGTCAGTAAAGCCGTCAATTATCCTGAGAGACTATAAATATGTTGTGCCTTTATAGTCTCTCCTAATTAAACATGGTTAAAGTAAGCCGCACTACAACGTTATAAATTCGATAAATTAATTTAATTCAACAACGAATTCAAAGACTAATCTATACAAACGATAACCAATATTAACCTAATGGATTCCTTAGCTACTCCAAGTGAAGTCGTATTTAAAATCTAAAGATATTTAAACACATCGCCCTCGCGCTCAGCTCGCCATAAATAAAATAAATACAAATATTCTCACGTAAACGAGTACCTCGAAAGCGTTCATTTACATTTGTGAATGTAATAAATGGGGCATCTTCTAAATACAAAAGTAAACTGACGAAAATATTCTATTTTTGAAACAGCATCGAACTATCTATGATTAGAAACTGTCTACAAGGAAATATATAGCAAATCCGCGTTCCACACATATTTCTGTAATGTAATTATAGTCATATCTATAGAATAGAACATAAATGACTTGTAATATACCGGGTGATATAATTATTATGTCTTTATTTGACTTTATAGGTTAGTTACGGACTATTGTAGAACGCAGAAACCATTGTAAAATAAAATACATATAAGTACAACGTACGTGGGTTAAGCAAAAGGGTTGGCACACCTGCATATTCATTCTCTGATTTACGACCAGCTATTGGACCAACAAATAAGATCTTCCAAAAAGTTTCTCCAAAAAATATAATAAGAGCATAACAAAAAGCTCACCAAGACATGTCAACGTCAGCCGCGCACCATTGGTTGGGCGAACAAAGAAATATTACCAAGCGTTTATTTGTTCTGCTCCACGCCATATTTGCTATTAAAATACTTCTTTTGTTGTTAATTGTTTTCGTCTTCAAAATTCAATAATAAACATATCTAGAGCATAGCTTTATAACCAAAGCTGCAGTTAAATATGTATGAGAAAGAAGAACTAATAAAGTTGAGAATGAAGAAGATCGAACTAATAAAGTTTTCGTAATAAAACATCCCCGGAGCGCCCAACTACAGAACTTAACACAAATATCATGATACTAATTATACGTTAGTTTATTTAGATTATACTTATCTAGTTTATAACATATTTTAGTGCACCATAAACAAACATAGCAAGATTTTACAGCTCCTGACGGTCTCGGCTCACATTCGAGCCATTGTGCCTCTTATAATTTTTATTAGGGGCAATCCGTCCGTCTTGATTTACTCCTTCCCGAACTGACGGATCTTTCATTTAATTTACGATTCTACCCCAGTGTTCCAAATACAATAAAATGTTACAAAAACAAGCAAAAATTACATAGGTTCACTGTGTGTTTTACATTTTTTATCGATTTTCAAAAGATAACGATGTTATAGAATATTGTAAGAATGGCATAATACTTATGTCAAATTATAGATAAGTACCTACCTATGTACATTATAATAGACAGAACTTCGTATCTTCTACTCCGACTCTGTTAGCCACTTAAATTCCCTCATATCGATACTTGATTTCAGAAGGCATTCACTACTATCAATTTATAATAATAATATTTATTTATTTGCAAACTAGAACACAATAGAATTGGCCAGAAAACCTACGTAAATTGCTATTAATATTATTAATTACTTATAAAAAATGTAACATTGGTTCATCTTTAACTTACGTAATATTTTATGATTTAAAAGAATTATAATTCTTTTATAAAGTAAATGGTAAAAAGTAAACAGACAGATTTTCTATCAAGTATTTCTTTGCATAAAAAAGTCAAGCCGTTAAAAATATATGATTTACGCTTAAAACAATCTTAACAAAAATTTACTGTTTATATTTTCGGTACAAATATTCGTTGGAGCGTCCCACTCCGGCTCTCGTCGTATCCGACAAGTATTTGGCAACGATTCAGAGATTGTTAATATCGTAATGACTCTTTTACTCATAACACTATGGAATGGCAAATATCTTCATATTCATAACTCGTCAAAACATTAAAGTCACACTTTGCTGAATATCAAATGGATTTTATTTCTTACAAGTATTCGCCAGACATCTATTTTTATTTAAAAGAATAATAACTTCAACATCACAGGTACTTATAACGAAATAGTAAGTTTCAAAGGCAAAAAAAAATATTACAGTGGCAGCTCCTGAAGTTTTAAATAAAATAAAAATGCAATGAGAAATTTTAATTATTCTTAGGCTACATCATGACCAAGCCAACACTAACATGTTCAGTGTGTGTCTCATTTGCAAGTAACAGGATGCGTATTATAGACCCACGAAGGCAATAAGATAAAAAGACGCTCAATAAGGCGCGATCAGAGGCAAAAATGAAATAAATTGCCGGTGAATAAGAGTGCTATGTGCAATTGAGGCGAACATGGTTGCTCATTAGACGGGATGCGGGGATGGCAAGGCTACCGGAGACCTGCCGCACTCCGCCCGCCCGGCTTCACCAGCTCGCCGACACGCACCCTCCCACAATCATAATACAAAGGACAATGATAATAAAGATTCATCTGCATAAATACCAGATCACTTTTTGCTATTGAAAACAAAAGTGTTCCAAATTCTGAGAACGTTTAGCATATCAAACTGACCGAAGTCAAGTAGTGACAATGAGTTCACTTGCAGCCCTTTTCCGAAAAGCTGTAAAATCGACGCGTATTAGCATAACAAAGACGGTGATTTAGAATGACAGAGCGTTTGGTCCGCACACGACATCACTTTCACTTTTTGTGAGATCTATAGCAAAATAATAGTTTGTTATTATTGTTAAAAATTTAGCTAGTGTGTGAGTCGACATAGAATTTGTTAGAAACCGCAGGCTCCCAGGAACAAAGTGACACGCCAGCCTCTGAGGCGGTTTAACATAAAAACTTATTTTTCTCGGATATGGAATCGAAATAATGAAAGGCATGTCTCAGTTTGCAATATGCGGCTAATTAAATAAATTTTCGGTTCTGTCAAACCACAGAAAAAGAAGTCGGTGAAGACGTTGCATTTATCGTTTTGCTAATAGATATATATATTCAATTGTGTATGTGATATCTTATTAGGCGAATACTTGCACAGCACAAACTGTGTCTACATACATGAAAGATTTCTACAGGTGGCGATTGTGTGTAAGAACTACAAATATGTGAGACATTTTCAAAAGCCAAGTTTTTATCATCACAAATCACGAAACTAGTGCCTATTTTTTTTATAAGTAAAGGACATGATATTCTTAATTAGAATTCGGTGATTTATCGCTTAGGGCGACTCTAAAGATATCTATGTTGAAGGTAGTTAGAGCTACGTGGTAACAAGGGTGGCAGGAGCACTGAATCTACGTTACACATCTCCACGCACCATTTGCATGCACCCGGGTGCATCACACTGCATCCCGCAAGGGACACGGACGCACGACCGCGGCTACAAGAATAGCATGAAGTTACATCAAATGTCTTAAAACGAGAGAACTGACAATATACATAAACCGTATGTCACTGACATAAACGCATGTCTTTCGACTTGTCTTATAGTATTTCAATATAACGACAACAAGGTTTTGACAATTACTTGGATAAAAAATAATCTTACCTGGGTTCACCGCAAGTTTTTTTAGCAGGCTGTCTATCTTTCCGCAGAATTTGTGATAATAAAAACGTTTCTACAAAGTGTAAAAATTTTATTAACATTTAGACAATAGCTTAAAAATGCTTATGACCGACAACCTAGTCATAAATTTTGTAGCAGTGTAATTTTTTGCTTGTAATTTCGAATAAATTTAAGTTTTTGTCATCTTGACTAATTGGTCTCTGCTATAGCTCGTAACAACGGGGTGCAGGACACAATTGTTTAGTTGGGTTTTGCAAATATAATAATAAAATTTTATTACCCCGTTTTTGAAAGGGTTTGTCTCGAGCAGTACTGAAAGGGTAGCTGTAAAACCTCACTCCGTGACATGGTAAGTCAAAATGGTACTTACAATTGTTCGGTTGCATATCGCCATAAATCAGTTTTAGAAAATATTCAGTGAATGGCAGACGTCGTTACTCAATACAGGGTCATTATACAAATATAGATTTTTGGCATTTGTGCACGCACCGCTGTGGGAGGTATAGAAGCTTTGCAAAATTTCAAACTGAGTAAATGATTCTGCGAAAAGAAAGTTGTGCTTTAGTTTATTTATTTTGTCACCTGCTTCAAGTTGTGTGAAAAAAGTGACATATCTATTTTTAATGAGTGATTGGTTGCTGTTTGTATAAATATATAAATGTGAGGTATAAAGCGTAATGTAAAATCAAAAATAAACAGCTGCATTAAAACTCAAAAATATTGTCTAAGCATGGACTAGGGAAATTGATTTATCGTAATGTTCGAATAATACCTACCTAGATAGTTATATAGGTTCAATGACTGTGACCCCAACTCTGAGAAGACTTTGACCTTCTAGCGTTAATCCCAGTCGCACCGAAGCTTTCATCTCGGAATGTAGGCTCTGCTTTACCAGTCTAACTGCGGATTTGGCAGAACTTCGATATTTCCCGTGAGAAGACTTCGACCTATTTTGATGTATTTATCATAGTTTTGTGAAATCAGAAAACGATATTTAAAGATAATTCTAATTTCATAATAGTGAGGCATACGTTGTTGTAAATATTACAAGTCAGAGATGACGTCATCACCGTGTTGATAGAAGAGTGATGGAGCGGGTCAACGCCGGGGTCAGCGCCGCCATGCGTCATCGCTAACGACGACAAATGACGTGACGTGAGTGACGTGACTGACGTGACACAAGTCACTATATCTACATAGCTTTACACATATGTCACGAAGGGAAATTGTATAGTCGTACGGTTGACTATTATTGAGTGTTTGGAGCTTTAAGTATCAATCGTCGACATTCTCATACTCACAGGCAGTGTGGTGTGAGGAACTCTCAGCGTCGGGAGAGATTTTACCTCTCTATGTGTTCTACCGCTTGGATAATGGTGTGTGTTCGGCACAATGGTTTGACATGATGCCCACGGCTACATTTTTACGTCGCGCCACTCATTGAGTGACCGAAAACGCTCACTGAGCGAAATAAAACCAGTCGTAAAAAATCTACATCGCGAAATATAACGTCAATCAAGTTTTCGACAGTTACTTTTTTTGTAAAAAATATCTTACCTGGATTCACCGCACATTTATATATCATAATTTATCTATGTTAATTTTGTATCCACGGCTACATTATCTATTTGATTTTGTGTCTATGGAATTGAAAGATGTGGTAGCATTCAACCGTTACTATTCCCCTTCACGGGTACAAAAATAATAGAAAATCATACGAGTTTTTCTATTTCAGAATTCCCAGAGGGCTTCACGAAAGGGTAGCTCCACACAGTTTATCCATAAGCATAGAAACATTAGGGACGATGCCACCAAAGGAAAACCGATTTAATGAAACCGAGACAGCTTGTTTTATGGTTTAGGTGACGACTGACAAGAGATCTCAAGTGCACGTTTTGAAAGAATTGGACTTATTTTTTATAAAACACAAGGAAAGCGTCACTCGTCACCACTATCCATCACAGATACGTTTCCTGTTTCTTACGATCATATAAATTTGTTTTAGAACTTGATAAGTCATCGTTGAACTTATCATTTAATTTAATTTTTTACTAAACAATCTAAGTAAAATTTAAGTTTCTGGTTGTAATGTTAAAATAATAGCTTTTTAATGAATGTATAGGTACACGAAGCTTATATTTCGTCTGTTTATTCTAGCTAATCTCCGAAATGGTTGGACTGATTTTTACGGATTTTGACTAACAGACAGATATTTGAGTGTGATATAATTTGGCCCAGCCTATACTCACCAAGCCACGAACTAAAGTCTTCCAGAACCCCACTCAGTATACGGGTTTAGTGGGTACTTAATTTTTTTTTACTATTTTATTCACAAGTTTACTATTTTCTATAAAATAGAACAAGCACTAATAACCGAAAACCTCTCTGGCCAAGCTAAATTACTTATGATAGGAATGTGTTGACTCACGTCATCTTTGAACAAAAATGCAGGTACAATTAGATCCATTTAAAATTAAAATTAAATTAGGGGTGAGGATAACATTTTGTAAAAGTATCAAGTCTTTAGCCGAAGATTTGCAGCAGTGTTGTACAAGTTTCCCACAGAGATTTAACAAGACCGCACGCCGTCTGCACGCGTGACAAAAATAGCCGACAGTGGTCGAAAAATAAAATTTTCCCTAAATAGACGGAAATATACAAAAATGTGAGGCAAAGAGCGAGGGGCGAACGTGATGGCGTGCCGTAATGTGCGCCCCTAATTAAAACGTTAAAAACCGACCGCTTCTGAAAAACGTCAATTTCGAAGAGAAATGTGCCGTCCAAAAGATCCCCTTTCATACTTTTGTTCCATTTATTTTTATCATTTGAACCCAGAAGAGAAACAAATTGCAAAGAATAAATGTAGCATAACAAAATTAAAACGGTTATTTTTAAACGTATTGCATTTTGATGTTATTTCCATATGTAGGTACACAAGACTCATTGCATTGCAATTCCTCTGAGCATTCCCGGGTTTGCTGAAAGAGAACTCAGCCTTGTATTAAGCTCGCTGCACTAATTTTTTATTTAAAAAATGACATGTAAGTGTAAATAAAGAATAAATAAGTTGGAAATAGTATTATTGGGTCTAGAGAACTCTACCAACATTTATAAGAGAAAAGCCAAGTTCACCTGAAATTCTGTGCAATTAAACAACTATTAAAAAAATACAACGCACATTGCTAAACTATTCTTCTCCTATTTTTTCCGTCCATCCAATGGTTGCCTGTAAGAAATTGCCGCAAAACAAAAACAAACACAAAACTTAATTAATCTCATATTGTGATGTAAATATGTTATTGATGTACAATAAAGACTTTATTATTATTATTAACATGGCTTTGGTGCAGGATTTCCTCTCAGGGTTACGGTCAGACGGCAGTCGCTCCCGGAAATGCCTGAACCGGTTCACAAAAGTGGAAAATCTTATGATGACGAACTTTAGTCAGATAAGCAGTAATGGTTTTCAATAGAATTAGCAATTTCTTAGAATTATTTACTTTCTGGTGATAAGGGTTGCCAGAGGTCCTGAATGAGTATGCTCAAATAAGTGAAGTCTCTGAGATGTTGAGTGTGCTTATAACATCTTCCAGATCTGGCATCCTGCACTTCAGATCCAAAAGGTTTTGAAAGTCTTCTGTTACCATTCTGTTACATCAGTTAATTTTCGCCCTGGTGCTTTTTCGATGTTATGACGCTGCTATCAGAGTCCTTTACCTGTATGATAAGTACAGAGAATCCTGCTACCTGTTACTCTCTCTCTCGCTCTCTCTGAGTATTTTCTCCCAAATCTGGAAGTTACTCACTACCAATACATTCATAGTGTTGTGTTCCTACTGGTGAATAGTAGATAATAGTAATAGTGAAGTAAGATGAGTCGACAACGCATTAATGGCGTTTCTGCAGTTATAGTTTAGACGTGACACTCTAACTTCTTACTGTGAAATTACAAGAATAAGGTATTATTCCTATCCCTATATACAAAGCTATCTTAGGATACGATAGGTCACTATACAGCAGTTCGTCCAAAATAATTAATGACATTCGATGGTTTAACTGCAATGGAAGAGAAATTGTTATGTCTCAATTGTCTTAATTGATAAATAGTCAAATTGGAGATTTAGTTGGCATTTCAAACGCGGACATAGAGCGAAGGGATAAATCTAGCCGTTAAATCGATATGCAGATCTGCATCGACATTCATTACCTAATTAAAATCGCAAGCCCCTTCCGCTCGCTACATTTCTCCAACGCGCTGCCAATAAATTTCATCCGCCAGTCGCCCCATAACGATAACCAGTTCCTCGGGAACTATCGTTCAATCTGGCGTCGATGCCGTATGTTGATCCGGTCGTGTACCCGCTCTTCGCAGACGGCGCTGTCGATACCTATGTATTATTTAGTGGCAGCACTAGGCCCGCGCCCTCGGTACACGCACAAAGCCAGTGTGCACTGCAGTACGCCGCACAGAGCTACGCACACACCCGCCACAAATGTCTCGAGCCACGTCAGCCCACAGATAACGAGCTCACATATTCATAAAGAATAAAGAATTATCCTACAACCTCTTCACTCTCCTCACCCTCCGCCTCCCTTTTGATCGTAATGCTCTCATTCACACTCTCCGGCTGATCTCGATCTATCCGTTCCCCTCTAAGGACTTCATAAGAACGTCTCTTACGGCGACCAACTTGAAATTGGATTATAGACTTTAATTTATTCCTAAGAAGAAATATTTCATTTATCGTCGGCACACGCTCATGAAACCCTTTAACTCCCGGCGAGCCGCAGTCGAGTCGTTTCAAAACGATCATTCTAGTCTGAGATGTAACGACCGGTTTTAATTCTTACATCCATGATACGAGAGACCATTTCATCGGTGAGTTGGATCGGACAAAAGATCATTGTAAAATTAACAAGTTTCAGGGTCCAACCCTCGAGTCTGCATCTTTATGGGCGACATATTTGATTCGAAAACTTGTTATGCTTCGTCCTAAATAAATTATAACGAGAAATTGTAATCATTAAATGAATATATTTAATGTGGGTAGATAGACGTCGCGAGCTCGCGGTGCGGCAGAGCAGCCGCGCGGGCGAGCGGTCGGTGTCCGGCGCGCGTATCAGCCTACACAAATGCGCGCATCTCGGAGATAGCTCGCACAAATCTTCGCGACCTTTGTTGCAGCTACTTTTATATGTCTGTATAATGATTTATTGCTCTCACTCGAACTTTGTTAGTGTAAAGTAGTAGACCTCAGCGACAAAACGACTGTGAACAATGTATAATAAAGTAGGTATGTGGATCAAATACCTTTCTCATTATTAAGAAAAGTTAATCTACTTTATACTTAAACATGCCTTATTCTCGTAAGAGTTTGACTGCCCACGCGTCGGAATGTTTACTCAGGGCACAATATTAATTTAAGACATTAAGACAATTTATATGAATATGGAAGCAAGCAACTATTTCATTAATTAAAATGGAAATTGTTTATTGGCGTAGGCAGCGGATCCAGTTTAAACGAACGCGGTATTAAATACGATCGACTGTAGAATAATTGTTTATCTGTTTCAAAAACATGCCAAGCTTTTAAATCAAATTAATTTATATTATTACTGTTATGTTAACATTTTACGGGAATATTACGATGTAATAAATTTTCTAATTATATTAATTCTCCTAGTTCCTATTTTTACATTAATCCTAACATAAAGCTAGTAAAGCTACTCAATTAAAAAGATAGACCTTTCGTTAATGAGTGCTAAACGGGAGGTTTAGCGCTCATTATGACACAGTATTAATAGTTTTCATGGACATTTAGTAGTATCCATGACTCAATATTAATGTTCCTAAATGTGATTTATTTCAAATTCAATCCACTACAAAAAGCTCTATGACATCAATTCGCTTAACGGATCCAAACTGAGCCGAGATCATCGTTATTAAACTAAATCACATATAAAATATATGTCCTTCATAGCTTGTTACTCAATGTTTTATAATTTCATTTATTTAATCTCTAATCTAAATATCAACCCTCAATACAATAAATTCACCATTACTGAAATGTTATTAAGTTATCAAAATAAATCTATTTAATATATAGATCACATTCGTAATGCAATCATTAAAATTCAAATACCTAAACATACGTTTTTTTATATATTTAATAGACATAAAGTATACAGAGTTTACATACAAGTGATTAATAAAAAGTAAAACCAACGATGTGTTGAGTACACAAAAAGCAAGGCGAGATGCGTACAAATAAAATTTTATATAGTGATCGTTAACACTGTCCCGTCCGATATTAAATGGACAGCGGCGAAGGAGTAAAAATTAAAGACAAACATAAATATCAAAGAAAAAACCTTTGAATCAAACTTGGAGCGGTACAACGAACGACGACGCAACGAGCTCTTTTGACGATTCGAAAGAAATCTGATATTTTCCATCGGCCGTAGTTTCATTGTTACGTTACAAACTGAATATTTATCTTTTATAAGATTATTTTATGAATGGATAGTTGGACGAGCGTTGTTATTTATACTAAGGGCCTTTACACTATTTTATGTACTATGTACAGACATAAAATTATAGGTTGCTGTTGTTAGCGCCTTATAGCTCTGTGTATCGATGCAGGGCTAACAATATCTTATCTCATATCTATGAAGTAGTGAATATAATTATATCAATGCGTAAAATATGCATAACGATGCGGAGGTAACATGGTCGATACTTCTTTGGCCTAATCTAAATATTTGTCTTTTAAATGTTATTACTTCACTTCTTACCCTTTATGTTTTTATACAATTAGAAAAACAAAAATAGGGGAATACCGAAAAAATTAATGGTTGAAAATTTCGGAAATTGCACTGCATAATTGCATTTATTCTGCTGTGGAACAACTTTGAAAATTTGTTTTAAAATTCAAATTATTTCCGTATCTTCGATCAATCATGTTAATGAATTCATAATTAATAGGTCAGGTAAAATTAAAATTATACAATGGTTCGGGACTTTTCGCGGAACGAATGGAACTTACTATGTCTGCTGACGATATTCTCTAGGTGCTGCAACGCATCCGAAACGTCGGCAGAAATAGTAAGTTCCATGATTTAATCGCGAAAAGTTCCGAACCATTATATAATTATCAATTCACACCGCGATAGTTTACAAATTCCAGGTAAAATTACATTTGAATTTATGTATTAAATTAAAAAAAATGTATCAACCTACCTGCTAATGATACTCTACATATTTACTGTAGGTAGGTAAAACTAAATTTCATTCAAAAAGTAAAAAACATAATATGTTTATTAAGTAACTAATTCATGAAAAAGTTATAGGAAAGTTAGGTAGGTAGGTGTTATGTAAAGAAATATTTTTATCAAAAATTTGAAATGAACTGAATTTGGTACGAGGAAGGCTGCACCGAAACTGGATTGTAAATGGAGATGAATAAATTAAAAGTTAAGTTATGAGCGGTCCGATCTAACAACATGAATGAAACCGCACCCCCCTCCCCGACCACCTGCACCCCGCGCTGACCCGCTCGCCCCGCGCACCGGCCGCGTGTGGCCTTCTACCTCTGCCAGTACAGGTGCGGACTTGGTACTCAACAACTAACTAAAAATGTACATATTTTATCAAGTTACAAATTAGGCATTTAACAAAACTACACTAAAGGTGGTAATTCAGAATCATTATAATTTCGATTATTCAAACGAATGTCGGTAGATGGCTCTCAACCGTCACCGCAAAACAGATATATGTAGAGAAAAATTTGGATGGTTTCAGGTGAGGGATTGGTGGCTCAGTGGTCAGAGCGTTCCTCTTGTAAGGGAAAGATCGCGGGTTCGAATCCCGCCAAATTTCCCGCCGATTCAGTTTTTTCTTCCTTAATCGATTTGAATAGTTGCTTACTAAATGCTTCAAATTTTCATTAGATCAGTGACATTTACTCAAATGCGGACATTACGGCTACTTGAGGTTACCAGCAGCCTCAGCATGGAAACATAGACATATGTCTTCGAAAAATAAAATCGCGGAACAAAAGTGTCATATGAACAAGACCGTAATTAATAGAAGTTGTGCGTGTATCGTCATGCTGAGGCACAAAATTATTAGTCGAGATCAATACCAAACATTCTATTTTATATTATTGTAAATATGAACTACATCTAAATCTATCTCAATTAAATGCGCTTTTAATTAATTCTAAATCTAATACGTTCATTCAAAATCATATTTACAAACTCATTCAGAACTATAGAGTTCTGTACTATAAACTTTCAAAACAAATCGAATACGTCCCTGTTAAGAGGTGAGATGACGCGCTATCAGCACTGGTAATCTGAGCCCAAATTATTACGATTCAAAACTTGGTCAGGACCTTGCCTCGAACGTCGAGTTCCACCGGTCCCGAATAAACTAACAGTGGGTACTATTAAAGGGAAAAGTCAACATTTATAACTCAGACCCAGAATATTTTATTTGTTCACTCATAATAAAAACGATGTCAATTAAGCCCCGTTGAAAATTAATGTGCGGTCTCTTTTAGTATAATTAATGAGTTATAGTCTATGAGATGCAAGGTTAGAAACAAATATGTTAGCTGTTACTTATATATCACAAATAAGTCTCAGTAATGACTTAATATCGATAACTAAGATACACCTCCAGCCTGTCAATGACTCAACTTTAATGAGATGTCATCAATCTCAAAGTATCCACATAACTAATAACTCTTCTATCTCATGTCAAGACTTGTATTTATATATGTATACCCATTATTTTAAAAATAAAAAATTAAAGATAGTATTAATTAATCTTGATTAAAACGAGATAGTACTTTCACAGTTTTATCGTAAGATCATAAAATTTTAAATTACATTTTATTCTATTTGTACTTACTTGCATGTTGGACACAGACAAACGAGTTCTCAGATTCTGAGTAGATATTGCCTTATTCTGAGACAAAATGTCTGCCATATATTGAGCGAGTGTGTAAAAATTCTGCTCCTCGTTATGTGTCGCAATTTAATTGAGATCTTATATTAATTAGGGTGGCGATGTGATGCACGAAGTCGAATGTGGCCGCCGCACGCAGCCTCTGCACGCAACTAAGTACCTCACCTACATAAATATCGGTTTTTTCATCATTTTTAGTATTCAGCAGGACACATGCAAAGAACCATTTCTGCGCAAGCTTCTGGTTAGCATTAAATTAATCAGCTGTAACCATAACTGATTAATCATTCCAATTAACAATGTAAATGTTTGCAGTTCTATTTAATATTTTATTCAATGTTACGAAGATATGTAAATAAATTAATTTAAATAAAGGACTCACGTTTTAATTTATTTTTTTATTTCTTGTTTCTACTTATCATTGCTAAAAATTCAACAATTAGCCAAATAAGTACTAACTGGAGAACTTAAATTAAAATTGTTTTTCGTTGTTCCAAAAGAAAATACTGTGCGCGTGTTTTTCAATATTATCTACATATCTCAATATAATTTAAATACTCATTTAGATAGCAAATACCTAGTTCCAAACCAACTGTAGTTTCGTTTCGTTACTTATTGCACATACCTACCTATTTGATAGCGAAAACATTAAATGATTATTTTCTTGGTATCTTAATAATAATTACCTACTATGTCTTCCAGCTGGGGCTTGTGGCATCTGACAACTCGCACCAGACCTTTGAGGTAGACTATATGACCGCATGCTCCTCAAAGTTATAAAAGGCCCATGCTCACATGGCAGATTTGAATATGCATCACTGATAGACCAGCACTGATCATGGCAGACCAAAAACTGATCGCACTGTACAATTTACTTGAAAAAACGCATCCTTTAGCGTGATTTACTGACAAATAAACAAATACAAAGTTTCGCATTTATAATTGTATTATAGGGATGAGGAGAGTGAATCCATCGCGCGTTCGCGTGCGCGATGACGTGATATCGGCCCGTCACGCGTGTTTACACCGCTTTTATAACAAGTTGTAAGAGCCAAACTAACAAGTAAGCGCTATATCTTCACCTATACCATTAGCGATCGCGGCATGCGAGAATTTTCATGCCTACCTACCTACTTACCACCTCGCAATCTCGACTACTTATCGCACGCAGTCAAAATCAATTTTTAAAGTATAATATTCAAAGACTTATTATAATAAATTTTGAATAATGAACGCTTAGATAATTAACACCTTTTGATTTACATAACTTAGTTTAACGTCAAAACGTATGATCCGAAGTTATCTTCAAAGAAAGTAAAGTTTGATTTGATTGAAGTTTGATTTTGCTTACAAATTTACTTCCAATTAAAATGGAGCCGAGATAGATTTCACTTATCGTTACATGTATCTCCTATCATATCTATATCTATAAACTTAATTTTCTTCTTTTAGAATTTACTGATTATAATTTTTAAAACCTAATAAGCATAATAAAACGTTAATGTAACAATAATGGCTCATAACATTTACATTAATTTCGAACACATTACATTCGCATTAGGCGCACATTAGACAATTAACACAAATTTACACTTAAGCATTTACAATTTTTTACACTATAGAACTGTCTTGGAAAGGTCTACCTATAAAAAATCCTTTGATGAGCGTACCCTTTATTTCTTTGAGTCTCAGTATGATTCTAGTTCATACAATCGAAGTCCTTCCCGTCTACTTTCACGATTGTTGCGCGCATTAAGCTCTCGAAAATTGCGATCATTTCTTTTATTTGTACACTTACATCATACATACAAGACACAAATTCGCTCCTGTGTGGAGTACTGCTCGCATCTCTGGGATGGTTCAGCAAAGTACTTACTAGATGCTCTCGACAGGTTGCAGCGACGTGCGGTCCGCATCATTGGGAATCCCGAGATCACGAACACCCTAGAACCTTTACAGCTGCGTAGAGATGTTGCGTCCATGGCTGTATTTTACCGTTTGTACCATGGGGAGTGTTCTGATGAGCTCTTCCAATTAGTCCCACCCTCCCCTTTCCTACACAGGACAACGCGTGCAGGTCTTAGATGTCATCCGCACACGGTGCAAAACATCCGATCAAGAACCAAGCGGTTCGGAGACTCTTTCCTCTGTCGCACCATTAAGGCCTGGAATTCATTACCAGCTCACGTGTTTCCTTCTTCCTACAGTCCCGGGTCCTTTAAGCGGGGCGTGAAAAAGCATATGATGAGGCCGTCAAGCTGAGTGTCACCATTGTCACACGGTATGTGTAAGTAATGGTGACCCTCTTTTCTGGGACTTTGCCTTCAGCTTACCATCAGGCAAAGCGAAGTCCAATTGACGTGTCCTATATAAAAAAATAAAAAAAAATTATAATATTATTGTTTCAAAATTATTAGATTTCTCGTTTGTCGTTAGAATCCTATTATGTCTTTACGATAAATACTTAGGTACGTTCAACTTATATAACTATTGATTAATCTTGCTTCAAAAGATTAAACGATGCTATTGTACATTTTATAATTAATTAAACGTCCCGACATTGAACGAAGGATGTATTGTTCGTTTGTTTGAAAGGCTCACATGAAAGCTTCACAAAAACTATGTCACCATTGTCAACCGCACTAATGCTTCATAATTGTCGTGATATTTCCTTTTCATTGAGTCCAGCCCTCCTTACCAATAATTTCTCTTGTCATATTACGTACAAGTACCTGCTTGCAAACAAACGCGTTACACACAGCATGACTATTGTCTGCTTTGTGAAAATAAAAGTTATTTGGAAGAAATTATGAACTTTCTAATCCTTGAACTGTCAAGTTTTAGTGCTAATTTATCAATTAGCCGAGTGCCAGTTGCCTATTAGCCAAAGATTAATTAGGAAATTCATACGATATTTTTAAACTTCCCGGAATTATATCTGGTTCTTTTTTATCGCATTAATTTTGCAAATAAAGATTTTGTATTTTACTCTATTACGGAATCGCTATTCAGTCATTTAGCCCATATCAGTCCGATGCTGGACATAGGTCTCTTCCAATGTTCGAAGGCTTTGGCTTACTGTTTCCACACTAGCCTAATGGATTGGTATAGGGCATTATTTCGAGTTTTCCTTCTCTCTCAGTGATATCGTCTGCGTTTTTTTCCGTTATACTCCTCTTACGATACCCATCAGATGACATTTGATATGATGATGGGGGTGATATTTGTATTCTTCCTCCGTCACCTCATGGAGTCGTTATTACGCACGCTTCAAATGACTAGGTACTTAGTAGATTACTATAGTCAAAATATTGGAAAATCTTATAACCGTTGGGCAGTTCCTGCACAGGCATGGTTCCCACGTTGACAAGCCAGCAGCTTCGGCCTAATGCATGATCTACAATACTAAGTAGGTACACTGGAGCTACCATCTTCTATAGGTTAGTACTGAGTCTTCCCCAGTGGAACTGCAGCCAACATAAACAGTAATTAGCCTATGTTCCTACTTTTGGTTTTCAGCAAATTTCTTTAAAACGAGTGATCAAACTTTAATATAAAATTAATTATCAACGCAGCGAAATTTCACGTAGTGAGAACCGACTCATTTGGTGACATAAACATGGAAAGGAATCACAAACAAAAGGCGGAATAATGTCCCTTAAATAATATAATATTACGCGTCACGAAACTAAAGCTTTATGAAATCGGATATTTTTGTCATATCTTGTTTTATTGCGTCTCAATAGAGAATTACTGCCGTCGGGACTCACTGGAACCTTTCAATTTACTAAATGTATGGGGGTGGAAACATCTTACAGAGAACAACGAACAAAAAATGGAAATTCATATTTTTATCACCGATGCTATCAATTTAATAGTGACATAAACTTTCATGTCTGGCGCGTTAAAAGTAATGATAAGTAAAAATATGTATTCACTCAATAAATAATCACCATATTTCAAATTAGCTCAACCTTTGCTTTTAAATTACTTAAGCAGGTATTTTTACAATAATGACATGTTCCCACTGAATGCACAAATTCGTCTGATAGAGAATCAAATTAATCCAATCGTCTAATACAAAATCAGTGTGCGTAACAATTTCAAATTTTGCACAAATCTAGCAGTATTTAAAGTATTGTGTTACTAGATGTATTAAATAGCCGGTTGACAATGTCGTGCGGATATTATCCCACAAAAAAATGTCCTCAAATGTCCCGAGGATTTTCCGCTTCACGCAGTGGTGCACTCTCTCGGCCCGGACTTGGCAGTTGACAAAATATTGCATTGTTCCTATTATCTACGCAGTATTTATTTATAAACGTTATTTAAATGGATGATTTTAAGCTCATACAGTTGAGGGAGCCATTGTGCTCATCTTTAATATCGTTACACATTGATGCAGCCCACGGCAAGTCTTTTGACGATATAAATAATGTCATCAACTGCACACTCAAATTTTTATCTTCTAATATAATAGAATGGATTAACAACTGACTAATACTATCACTAATTCAACACGCTAGGACCTTAGCAAATTGAAAGTTGTAATGTTGTAGAGAGTACTCCTACCTCTATATCGTATCCATAGGTACTTAGCGGCATGAGACCAAATAATAGCCCTGTGAAACCAATTTATTACCATTATTACTTCGTTCACTTTGTTCTAGTCATTCACCTATCACCCATATCGCTGACCATAAATTCAAATTCACTCAGTGACTTCCAATAAAGGTAATGAAGGCAATCATCGGCGACCAAACCAATAAAATAATAGAAATAAATTTGATATGACCGACATATGGTGACTTTAATGCGCGGCGAACCCTGTTATTGCTGTCAAACATGCGACAAATAGCTCAGCTGAATTCCATTTCATTTTGTCCAACCGTTGATTACACAGTATTGGTCTGTTGAACGACAATGAAAACAATCTACAGCGAGCAATATGTTCACACCCCTTTCAGTTTTTGATTCACTGCGATGACCAAAAAGTAAATTCCAGTTTATTATTATTCCATTACCCGTCACCCCATTTTAAAAAATATGTCAGCAGATGACGAGTGGGGAAGATCGGAGTAATCTGCGAGCGGTGAGAGAGGTCGGGGAGCGGCGGAATACTAAATGTATTTATATAAAATAATTTTCATGTTCGACAAGTCGCAACACAATACCGTATATTTTTTGCCATGCCGATAAATTGGTAGGATTATCATTTAATGGAGGGCTCATGTTTGCTTGTCGCGATTGCCTATGACTGACATGATTTTATTAACACCATATCGATGTTTCGGGTTGGGTTGCAAAATTTCACACCGACAGGAACACCGCGTTAATAATTCAGACGGTTTTATTTCAGAAAGTATCAATGCCCATTAAGTGAGATTCAGATATTACTTCAATTTACGAGTTAGATAGACAGACGATAAAATATTCAGCGTATAGAGGCTTTCTATCGCATGGCACATGAGTAAAATTTAAATCACAATCAAGTATTTATAATTGTTTGAAATTTGTTTTCGCTAATGTACAAACCCTTTGTTACTTATCTTGCCTACTCAATTGACAGGGTAACAGTAACAAATAATAACAGGCACATTATTATTTACTATGCAAACATTAGGGTTGATATTATAGAAGTCTACAATCACAGCATATTTGATACTAGCTGTTGCAAATCATGAGAACCTATACCAGAGATAAAAAGTAGCCTATATGTTACACCAGACTATAATCTATCTCGGCACCATATACCAGTTATATCTAGCTTCAACCCTCAAACGGTTGAAGGGATCTGGCTGGCTGATTGAGTAAACAACATCCATGTAACTGCTCCTACTTTTACATTTGAAATATTAGTCCAGTATTAGAATTATGAATATTACGATAACCTAACATTAAAATGCTGCTGTGATTAAGATACAAATCTGAAATATCCCTGCAAAGAAACAACTGTTAAAAATAGCAATAAAAACACGAAAAAATAACGTTTATCCCATTCTATTACCAGATAAAGAAATGTTGTCAAAATTATTCCACAAAGTATTGTGTATGTGACCCAAATTTTAACGTATTTATGGTAACAGGGCTTAATCTTCTTTATATCAGCACAAATAATCGCAAATAAATCCCTTATTAGCAAAGTAAAAATATTTTTTCTGCGGCATAAAAATGTGTATTGTAACGGGACGTGCACCGGATCTATGAGATGTTATCTAGTCGGAGTCTCCCCGTGTTTACACAAAATATTGTACGACACAATGAAATTACATGACATCTGTAGTACAAATAACGAGAATATCTTTATTCATACCGCGGCGCGCAAATACGCTCCCCTCGCGTTTGCATTGTCACCGCTACGACCGTCTGCTCACTGTCGCTACAACGATACTGTAATAAACTATATTATTGATATCGCACATTAGTGTGAGATAGCAATAATGCAGTTAGTGTGTTTGGACATCGTTGTATGAATAAATTACATATAATTATATTACTATTACATTATTAGAATCAACATATATAGCAGGCCGGGGTTGAAATTTAATAGATCGGCGATTCATTGATTTAACTTACATTTGGGTTTCTAACATACCATAACATTCACTCATGCCTATATCCCCGAAGGGGTAGGCAGAGGTGCTAACACCCACATTTTGCCAGTTTATGTTTAGGTACCAATTTAATAGGTGGCGAGCCTATTGCCATTAAACGGGCACTTATAAACCTACGATAAATACACACATAACTTCGAAAAGCATCGAAAAGTCATTGATGTGTGCCATGATAAAACCTGGGATCGAACCAGAGGCTTCGTCTCAGCAGCAAAAATTGAACCTAAGCAATAGCAAAATCTTAGTATGGGTACTAAGATTTTGCTATTGCCTAAGTTCAATTTTTATTTTTAGTATCACTCCATAATTCACTACTCTAATTAACTTTATTCACTCCTATTCGAATAATCGCATAAATTACTGTGAATCTTTATTTTCTGTGCTCAAGTATTAGATACAATATTTATTATGTAGGTATATCAGGGAAACAGTGATTGAAACGCTCAAAATTTATTAAATCTAATCTGTGTATTATGCCTTCAGAGTACTCTATTCATTTGTCACTACACAAACTCACTAGTTTTAGGTTCGTATTCAATTTATGTATCTTTTAACAGTTTTTTTTTTTACGTGCGCAAAATCCCCACGGTTACCTCCCCACCGGAGCCGGTGGAGGAGGTTATGTCGGACTCGAACCGACTAAAACGCACGCCGCCTGTGGGTCGTTTTGGTTGCCGAAGGTGAGGTTGACAGGCATATCCCTCGCACCCCGGCCGACCCAGGGCCATCTCTCGCGATCTGGCCCTCGTCTCGGGTGTGGGGACTACAGAGTCCCCAACTCGACCCTGGAAACGGGGAGGCGCGCTAGGCGCGCCACCGCCGCGGCCTGCTTCTGCCAGGTGGAGCCGCCTGTCACCCCCAGGCCGGCGCTCGTGGGGGGTGGAGGTCGTTCATCGACCTCCGACGCCCGAGTTGCCTTCGTACGCGGGCAGCTTGGCTTGCGATCCTTCGTCGCTCCCGCTGCCGCTCCCGCCCCGCCTCCTCCTTCACGAGCATTACTTGCTCGCAGAAGGAGGCGCCGGCCGCCCACGCATCCGCGCAGCGGACCATCGCCGCGAGCAAGGTGGAGAGCGTGAGAACTCTCACTCCCAGGGCCGCCACAAGCTCCCGTCTCGGTGTCTCCCACGCCGGACACTCGGTGAGCATGTGCGGACCTGAGTCCTCGCTCGCGTCGCAGTGATGGCACTCGGACGTTGGCTCTTTCTCCATCCGACGCAGATACTTGCCGAAGCATCCGTGCTCGGTGATCATCTGCGTCAGACGGTACGAGAGGCTGCCGTGTAGCCTCTCTAGCCACTCCCCCTAGGTGCGATTCCCGCTCAGTGCATTTTTGCGTACAATATTTATGCGTACAAATATTTGTTTGTACCCATAAAGATGTATATTTGCATTGGTCTGGGTGTTAGTATTTACAAAAAAAAAATATGTTTATCCGCAGTCTAGATCCCAGAACACAAGCTGGTTATACTATGCTTAGTCCGGGTCTAGATAGTGTTGTGTAGAATGTTCTAAAATATTTATTATTACTATAATGATTTAGTAAAAGTCTGAGATCCCAGAGTCCGTTTTCCCATTAATCCTAAAATTTGGTTTCATTAGCGCTTTCAAGAAGATAGGCTGCACCAGAGCCTCTTCTGCCAAAATTAGTCGATGTACCGGCTTGCAGATGAGGATGGTTCGGTCCCGGAAGATCGTTATGGAGATCAGGATCAAAGAGAAGTTCTTATGAGAATAATGATGTTGACAATAGATGATGCTTTTAATGGCTAAACGTATCCAACCTAAGAGCTAACCTAAGGTTCACAAAAAAGCTACGCATAATAACAGTCTATAAGGGAAACGGAAATGCAGAAATTGTTCTATCGCAGGAAAGCAAAGGAAACGATTTACAATAAATAACGTTAATATTAGAGTTACTCCCCCATATTGATATCGATAGTATGAAGGAACCCCACGCGCCTCCGGCTAGAGCGGGAGTGCCCAACATTTTAATATTTTGCAACTCAAGGATCTCGACAGTATAAGTATATTATTATTATAACTGAAATATTACCTATACATATAGGTAATGTGTTTAATAAAGGAGGTAGGACACGGCGGTATTTCCGCCTAATTGAGCAGTCCGACTGAGGAAGTACCTCCGCCCTACAGAATACCGCGGTTATAATAACTTTGTGTTGTGTTCCCAGCGGTGAGTAGGGTAGCCAGAGCTCACTGGAGAATTTGTGCTGTCAGCGGGATGACTAAAGGCTTGTCCTGCTTTGTCCTCTACACTGACGGCACAGAAACTCTGTGCTTAGAGGATCGGCAGCGCGAGTGTGGCTTCTCTGGTGTTACACACGTCCATAGGCCACGGTAACCACTTTCCATCAGGTGGGCCGTGCGCTTGTCTGCCACCTAAGTGGTATAAAAAAATAAAAATATACAGATATTCCCATAAAGTACAAATTTTGTCATTAACATCTATGAACATTTCCATACATAGGTATATATACTCACGCCCATTAATCAATATGCAAAAATTTCAAGCCTTACAGTAAAATGTTTAAAAGGTTAATATTATAAAAAGGTAAAACATAGTTTATAACTGCTACAAGTTACTGAAACGGCAAACAAGAAATCATTGAAAAAGTAATCGCGGAAGTAAAAGCCACAGGTAATAAAAACTCGGTGTAGTCCAACAGTTTGTGAGCCCTGATTTGACGTAAAAACAGTAAAATAGTCGTAACGGAGGCAAAGAGCGCCACTATTAGTTTTCTTTACAACTTTTATTGACAATACCGTCTAATATCTATTTGCAGTTTTTCATACATGACATGATTTTTGGGTTCACTTTTCCAATTTAAATTCTGTAAACGTCTTAGGAAATGTTTCATACACCATCAACGAACGAACTAAATAAACAAACGAACTTTGTAAGTTATTGGTTATATTTATAGTATTTCGTATATTTATTATTCGTGATATTGAGCTTGGATTCGGACTATGCATCAATAAGAGGGGTTAGAATAGCCCCTTAGTTTTGTGTCCTTGACTTAATAGCCGATTGTGTTGGGTTTTTAACTATTTATGCTTAAGGTTATAACCTCAGCATCCTCCATTGTCATTAATTATTTCACAGAAACCGGTGGGGGGATGGGCTTGTGATCTACAATATTTAAACATAATCATAATCATAATAATAATCATAATCATCATTTATTTGTGGAACAAGTTAATTACAGATCTTATAATAATGTTAGAATGTCCTCTATATTCTACCACATTGTGTGATGTACAAATATTATTTAAAAGTATGTCAATTCATGCAATGTCAACGAATTGTTAGTCTCAAAAAATGTCAAACAATTAAATAAGTTATGTCAATGACAGCAGTAAAATAATGAAATAAGAAGAAAATTAAGTCAGAAATTAAAACATAATAAAAAATTATATTAAATTAAATGTCTTCGTCACTGAGACTTTAATATTCTAAGATAATGACCATTGAGATCTTTATCAATATTTTATGAAAAACTATTTTGACAAGCATTTCTAATTTAAATGAACCCCAACGTAGCAGTTCCGAAAATACAATATGATCTCACCAGCTTCCTGTGTCAATTACTGGTTAGAAAAACAGATATTTATTCTTTGTAGGTCACGGCTGATAAATTGTACCAAGGCCTTGTCGGCCTCCCTACTTAATATATTCATTGCAATTGCACCTAGTAGTTGCAGTATCGACCTAGGTATTCAAAAGAAATATTAAGTTCCTGCGAGGAGCTACAGAATACCACGGCGAACCTCGTGTTGTGTTCCCGGCGGTGAGTAGGGTAGAGCTCACTGGAGATTTTTGTGCTGTCAGTGGGAAGAGTAAAGGCTTGTCCTGATAGTTTCTTCTGCACTGACGGCACAGAAACTTTTTGTTCTTACAGAGTCGGTAGCACAGGTGTAACTCCCCTGGTGCTGCACACGCTCAATGGTCACGGTAACCACTTTCCATCAGGTGAGCTGTGTGCTTGCATGCCACCTAAGTTTATTTATTTATACTTTATTGTACACATAAATTACATTTATATAAAAAGATGAGATGTAATGTACAAAGGCGAGCTTAACTCAAAGTTGAGTTCTCTTTCAGCAAACCCGGGAGCGCACAGAGGAATTGCAATACGCTAGTGCACAAGTGTAGAATTAATATAAGAAGATATACAAAAAAATTATATAAAAAAGGAGTGAACAGTGACTTCAGCAACCGATTGTATGTCAGAAACTCCAATTTATTGACCGATTTTGTTTTTTTATTCACTTTTACTGGGAGAGACTGTCGTCTGACCTCCCAACTTGAGGGGAAACCCTGAGTATCAGAACCTTGCCCGTCAATCAGCACGTGTACTGTGTGGCAGGAGAGGTATGTTTGGGTTCCAAAGAACTTAGTTGGCCAGCACACGCATACACTTCCATACACAGAGGTCCCATATAAAATATATCTACCAATGATTATAATGATATATGAAGATTGTTTGAAAAACAAGGCCCTATTCTATGATACTGGTACTCTGACATGACAACCATATACTAATAAGAAGACAACGCGATGAATTGACATCTAACGTAATTGAATTATCGATATACCGGAATGAAAGTTTCAAAGAATTATGACTATAATATAAAAACCGCCTTCAACGGAATGTTCGTATTGAACACAATTAAGATATAAATCATCAAGTGAGCGTCATTGTGTGTCGAGGACGTTATGACTGCTCGGGTTCGATTCCGGGTCGAATCACTCATTGCCCCGTGGCCATTAGAAATGGTCACCAATTTATCATTAAAGCAATTTTTGCAATAATTGTTTGCTTTGTGTTGACAGTATGGTGTGGAATATGCTCTACTTGTCGTAATCCATACAAATATTACAGAATGATTGTGTACATAATTATATTCTTCTGTGTTTAGTTAAAATGTTTTTTGTAGTACTGAAAAAACATTATGTAACTATTCACACAATACAAGCTGGCTGGAGCAATAGGTAGGCTATAGCTAGTATGTAATAGCAGAACAATTTTGACATATCACGCGAGCGCCAAGGTGTAGCCGTAAATATCATCTAAAATGACTTAACCCGTATGTTCAACATTTTACGTAGAATGCTTATAGCTTATATTTAATATAACCATCTAAATTCAAATGTCAATGTATGTACTAACATTGACTACTTCGATACTTAACCTAACAAAACTATGTTTAATACTGCATTTTTATCACTATGCTGTTTGAGTTAAGTGACGATTTGAGTGAAATTCAGACATTTATTATTAACTAGAATGTATAACTAAAATGCTAGCTGACAACGATTAAATTTAAATTTAGTATAGTGAGTATAAAACGAAATATCCCAGTACAATAATAATCTCACATATTACATTGAAATATACAATTTAATAATAAATACATATTGTGAAATAGATCAATAAACTAGTAAAAAAAATTTGATAGAGCAACTTAGCGAACGTGTAAGCACTGGTCATCGGTCCACCCACGCACACAAAAGACGCGTGGGTGCAAAGATTATTCTCATTCAATTGAACGGCATTGTGCGCCGGCGCATGCCACTTCCATGCCACCTCTTAATTACCGCGCAGCTGCTGACCCGGGTCCATCTGGATCATCACCACCTACACCGATATCATTGATACAGGATGAGTGAAACAGTAAAAACAATACTCAAAATCAAATATTTAGATTTTAGAAAAATAAAAAATAATTTCATAGACACGGACTATATTATAAAAGAAAAATCCGACTCCATGCAAACACAGACTTGGCGACGGTGCAGACCGGAAATTTACATAACATAAACTCACGCCAATATCCCCGAAGGGGTAGGCAGAGGTGCTAGCAGGTGGCGAGCCTATTGCCATTAACCGGGTAATTAAAAACCTGCGATAAATACACATATAACTTCGAAAAGAATCGAAAAGTCATTGGTGTGTGTCATGGTAAAACCTGGGATCGAACCCGAGACCTCGTCTCAGTAGTCCACACCCAATCTACTAGGTTAGAAATTTAGGTTTATAATTATTATTAGGACACTCAAAAACTTACACTGACGGCACAGAAACTCTATGCTTACAGGGTGGCAGCGCGAGAACGACTCCCTTGGTGTTGCACACGTCCATAGGCCACGATAACCACTTTCCATTAGGTGGGCTGTGTGCTTGTCTGTCAACCAAGTGGTATAAAAAAAAGCAAAGGCCAAATCAGTAAAGGCTTGTATCGTTTATGGTTTAGTACATTTTGAAAAACTGTCATTGCCTTTGAGGCTATTCCTAGTGGAACAAAATACTAATCATAAGAGTAAGCATGTTTTTATTCATAATTGTAAAATTGCATGTACAGGTTATACAAAGGTATATAATTAAAGAGGTGTTAAGCATTACTTATATCCTCGTTATCTGTCGAGTATCAAGAAAGAATCGAGATCAAGGTGAGCTGAACTGCGTAACCATATTTCAATTCAATGAATTTCATTGAGTAAAACATGAGAAGTCAACTAAGCTGTTTGTGGGTGTAGGTTCATGTTGATAGTACTGGGTGGAAATCGAACTCGCGATCTTGTAATTGCAAGTCTAACATCGTAGGTGTTACCTTTTTAAGCCACGACCGATCAATCATATCTAGGGTTAGACCGTGCTTAGACCGTGTTCTTATGTTTGTGTATAACGTTCACAGACACATATACTATTATCTACACAAGCATTTGGCTTGTTATAAAACAGGTGATTGGCAATTTCTGAATATTCATGAATTGATAAATAGATTGCCAGAGCTCACTGGAGAGTTTTTGTGCTGTCAGTGGGAAGACCAAAGGCTTGTCCTCATTTTGTGTTTTGTACTGAAGGCACAGAAAATCTCTGATCTTACAGGGTTGGCAGCACGGATATGACTCCACTGGTGTTACATACGTTCATAGGTCACGGTAACCACTTTCCATCAGGTGGGCCGTGTGCTTGTCTGCCACCTAAGTTGTATTAAGAAAAGTTGTAATGAAATACCTATTAAGTAAATAAATAGATTCAATCTAATTTAAGTAAACAGTAATACGAATCATATAAAAAAATATATAACAACTACTAATATAAACAAAGGTGAATCATCCTGTATATTCGAATGAACACGCCGTATTTAGTTGATCTGTGTAATACAAGGTGAGAGTGTCCAGTGACAATAGAGCGCCAGTTTTGAGTGGCCAGACGTCCGGCAAATCTCATTTGTGGATTTATCATTAACCGTATTTCATCCACCCTTCTCTCCATAGCCTATTAAGGGTTATAAATTTTATATCTGCCTGCCATGTTCCGAGCTTTCCGATGTTTATTTATCGTAATTTTATTTGTACACGATGATAGAGAAACCGAAACTTCTTTTCACATTTCATAAACACAAATTGCTACCTATATCGAAGTCGAAGCAATCTCGTATAGAAGTCGTAAAAGTGGAAAAATATGGGTATAATATATCAGTAGTGCATTTGTCTGAACAATGAGGAGTGCCCCAATCGCCCGCCTTATCGACACTAGCTTTTGTCTTAATTCGATGACGAGTAATTTATGACTATGTGCAGGTTACACTTGCCATAAATAATAGCATTTTAGTGTGAGCCCGTAGAGTGCTGTTCTGTCAAAATTCACATAAATAATGACGACCCGACGAGACAGATCTTATCTTGGTATAGCGACAAGACTACGACGCGGTTATAAACAAAAGACGATCTCTAATGACTGAATGAGCCATCGTAAACCCTTAATATTTACGCAGTATTCTTTCAGTTCACCTTTTGAGAGGTTTTATAACTCGGCGGGGAGATCTACCCGCTCGAAGCAGGCGCCTACGTCAGTCGCCTCGCTGTATCTGATTTATTCATACCACCCGAAACACATGATCGGTTTTTCCGATATACAGTTTTTTAGTGTTGATTTTTTGTTAGCTAACGGATCAGATTTTTCGCACGTTCGAAAAATTTCACTTTAAAGTGATTGGCAGGCTTGACAACCTGTCTGATATGCCATCCAATCTGACCTGACCTATCAATTTTATTCCACTGGAAGATTTACCTGAATTGATATAAGTATCTAAGTATCCAAATTGGTATAAGTATCTAAATTGGTATAATTTTCCTTTCGTTTCGTTTCGTTCCTAAAGAAAACTACCTGGCAATAATGTTCGTACTGTTTGCAAAAATATAAAAGTAGAGATATTGGGTTGCAATTAAAACTATTGAACGATGTTCGTTAACTACGGACCAACATGTAGGAGGACAAATACAACAGATGTGCGGCCCCTACCTCACGACTCACCCCATTATTTGCAAATAGGTAAGTAATACTATCACTCAGGTTTTGTCTTGATACCTTGTATATAATAGTGAAAACTGAAAAAAGTACGCGATCAACAATCTGGGAGGTCTATTTTAGGATTTAAAGGCAAGTGACGCAACGTTGGATAGGTAACCGATAACGATTCAATATTTATTGTCACCCGACGTCCGTCATTAAGATAGTGTCAAAACTCACTGGCACGCACACAGGCATTACGGGGCCGGCCGGAGCACTCATAATTATTACTAATGCCTTAAATATGTCAAAACAGGAATCCAGGTAAAAAGGCGTAATTTACGCGCGTCCGATAGAGATTTGGCAGTTGGCGCCGTGGTGCGCACGAGCAGCCTTGCCGCTTCGCGAGGAGGCGCCCACTTTTTGTATACCATTGTCTTTTAATATAAATTATAAATAGGAAATGTCCCTTTTTATGGAGATCTAGTTTACGGCGCTGACAATGAAGGTATAAATCTAACGAGTGCGTCACGACACCTCGCTGATGATCGATCGATAAACATTATTTATGTACTTCCGTTGGGTAACACACGATTGGAGCTGTGGACGTGAACAAATTCGTAGAAATACGAACTCGAATACGTCAACATTAATACCTACGTTATAGCGAGGAGCTTTACCTTCTGATTTTGCTGAATACATAATGAATAACGTATATTTTATTAGTTACTTTTTCTCACTGGTGTTTATTTGCATTTGAATAAAAATACACTGGTAGCTTATATTATACGATTCATATCGATAAGTACCTACTTACATACCTAATAAAAAGGAAAATAAATGATTAACACTTAAAAATAAAATCACAAAGCTTAACCATGTTTAAGCTTCTTACTCGTAGGTTGCACGCAACAAAGTTTAGAAAAAAAACCATTTATAACGATTCTGAACCGTACCACGAGTGTTACAGAACTTAATATCGCTCACAATGAGTGTAAAAATATGAGATGCAAGCCCGGGAGTAAGTATAAACAACATACGTGATGATCAGTACAATTAAGCCAAATGTTAATATAGAGAACAATGCCGCTCATCCTTACGCGCCGAGCTCGCTGGACTCCAATCAACGTGCCTGCAAGAGAGGGGCTGATTAACGACAATAACTCGGGGACAACACCAACTTGACCACGTTTATTTTTATTTGAGGCCCTTTCCAGTCGATCTCTAATGAATACGGTTTATCTTCAAGTTTATATAAAAAATAAATCGCTTTTAACTGAAGAATCACGCCTTAAAAAAGAAACGCTTATTAAAATTTATTTCTCTCTCTCCTCGCGGCACTGTCGTGTACTTCGGCTCGAATAAAATTAAAAAGTCAAGAATTCTTATTTATTTTAATACAATAAACCGCAATCGCTGAATAAAGATAAATAAAAAGCAATAAAAAATAAAATCGCATTAGCAATAAACAAAATACTTCAGCGAATGTGGGCAGAGCGAAGAGCACGCACTCCGAAGTCTGTAGAGTCGATAGCGCATCCTATCAAACGTCGTAACTAGACAGCTTTAAACAAATAATTTAGAATATATTTGCAGAAGTATCCATTGAACAAAATTTTAGTGTTACCAGTAAGAAAATCAAGATCAAAAATTACATACCTCTTTTTTTACACCACGCCATGTGAAATGATTCCAACATTATTTGATTACCCCTTAGTAAAGACTTAAACGTAAGTAAAATTCTAAAGAAGATTAATTTAACTATAAATATGTTGTTACAATCAAATAAATAGAGAGCACATGGCGTCTCCACAGTGATCTGTTAGTCGATTGTCACGAGTGCTACCCTCGTCGGCGTTTTCTTAATTGTGCCGAAATATTTATTTGATTGCGAACTTTGCAGCACAAGCGTGCAACCGGAATGGTCATCGGCATCCTGACCGCCACCACAATAGTACCGCCACCTCACCTCACTACAACACGATGTTACGAACTAGAATCTATTTTTGTCACTTACTACTACTAATGGCCATACATTGATCGGAACATAAGATTCTCAATTCAAAAGTGTTAAGATGTTACAACCAGTAGTGACCAAACAGTGATTTATTTATAGGTTTGTGTAATCATTTATGAATTAAAAACCAATGAACGATCGAATGATATAATGGTGAGGAGCATGCTGATTTACGTATTTATTTTATGCTAGTCTGCTTTAATAAATGTAGGATGTTAAAATCGAACCTATCTAACATTAGGATTATAATATGTAAGTATGTAATATACAATATAAAAATATTACTATTTACAAACAAAGTCCGTTTTCAACAATAAAATTTTATGCCTGCCTGAACATTATCTCGATAAACAAACAATTTAGGGCAATCAGTTGAACGGTCTCGTTAGAACTCAAGACATTTCTACCTTCAACTCAGAAGCAGGCGACGCGCGAGTCGTGTCCGTCAGCAAATTGCGGTATCGACGATCTAAATGGGCCAGAATCAATACTGGATACATTTGTAACAGCATAACCACGCATCGAGTTCTGGTTATTCGCCGTGAGCAAGAGATGAAATAAAGTATGAAAATGGACGCCCGTTCGGAACGCAGCGAGCACAACTGTATAGTCCCAGAGCCAACAATCGAGATCCGAAGCGGTGATAACGATGTCAACTAGTGCAGCCTGTCCTCGCCGTTCCCATGATTTGCGATGCCGTTCTAATCGTAATAATTACGGCCTATCCATCAAACGGACGTATGATAAACATGCGTCTCGAGAATCTGACCAAGAAATGGTAATAGTTATCAATCTCCTCATGCCGACTGTGTTCGCAGTTTGAGAAATAGCAGAGATCATTTTTTGCGCGAGTGACGTGTTTATGAACGCTCCGTTATAAATTCTCTTTGATCTCATCTAGCATGTCACATTCATGTCTCGGCGAAGATTTCCTCGTACATTGGAACCGCAGACGTCGCTCGTATACATAATATTTTTATTGCTCTAATTTCTCTACGTACCTTTCGTATCGGACATAACATTCGTCAACGGTCCTAACAAAGCTGACTAATTATCGTGGCGTGGCATGTCGTAAAACAGTGCATATTGACGGAATATAGAGAGGCCGGCACACAGTGCTTAATGACATTAATCACATTGATTTATTGTGGTTCCGAGTTATTACAGGCCGGCCGAAGTGTTGTGTGCGTGCCTGCGTGTGTACAGGCACGGGACACAGTGCCTGTTTGCGTGTGCTTCTTGTGTAAATGTACCTACACAATGCATACAGGGTGATGTTATGCACCTGTGTTCCTATTCACTCACCACGTTACTATTGTTCCATATATCTTCATTTGTTATTGAACGACTGACACGTGAATCTGTTTTTATTTAATACTCATAAAACTAGAGTTTTCTCGGACATCAATGAACAGAATCTAATGACCCACATTAAGTACGTCAACATTTCAGAAATGCTGAAGAATATATTACCGTAACATTATGAAATGGAACACCCTAGCTAATGTAGCGCTAGTTCACGGACGGCTCGGTATGTTTGTGTGCGTGTATGGCATTAGGCAACAATTTACGCTGTTTGCGGCGTGTTAATATTGATTGGCTCGCTTTATTTCGACTCGCGCGAATCTATTCAATAAACTATGTACGTTCAGGTATTTATAAGCATATAATACACTTCATCATAATACATTTTATGACCCCATTTTTTACTTTTTTGTTACTCTTTGATCTTTTTATTCGACAAAGCAATAAAATGTGAGGTTTTCAGCTCTTCATTGTTCTAATCGTTGGAAGTAGGTTAATATATTAGTTTACACGCATTTATATCGATCGACGTGAACGCTAGTATTAATATGCGGGCGTTTTGTAATTTGGCTTTTATTTTATTGGTTTTTTTTTTCATATGTTACATTTTTAACAATAAAACGTCGAAGTAAATATGCTTAACGATAGCTTGAAACAGAGAAAGACAGAATACTCGAAGCAAGGCTTAAGATGAACCCCTCCATACCATTTAATTTCATTTACCAGTGGTAGACCATCGTTGTCTCACACTACCCAGTTTCCCATATCGAGTAAAAAATCAGGGCATTAGTAAATTCCCCAGATAATAGTCTCACCGTCTCACCGGTATGCGGATAAACCAGTTAATATCTCTGTTAGTACCTATATAGCATGAATGGGCCAACAACGTACCACCTTCTCATATGAGCTTGACTTTAAAGATCAACTATGCCCTTGCAATCCCACTTGTTCGTGGCGATTGAATCAATGAGCGAATATTACGTCAGATATAGGAAACGATCACGAGCAGTGTGCTCATTTGCTATTTTAGTAGTATTAAGAATATTTCCAACTTTCAACAGGTAGCCATCACCTACACAAGATATTTCATAACGCTCTTTCAGGTAAAATACTATTAAACTAAATTTTATAAATTAGATGCTCGAGTTTCTCTAGGAAAGCGATTCAAAAAAAAAGTCATTTTAACTATTGCAACACAATATAGGTACGTACTCGTATACCTACTACCATACGGGAAATTTGTAAAACGGAATTTCCGTTTATACAGTAAGAACAGTGACCGACATGTTTTGGTAAATACTAAAAATAAGAATACATTAATGGATAGGTACGTTCCTCCCTTGCGGGACTTGTACCCGCTTTTTTATTCAAATTGCATAGCACTTTGTAGAATATTTATTTAATTATTAATAAAAAATATATATCTGTAAATACAATTTACGTAGGTATTTAAGTAATCAATCAATTAGCCCATCATAGTCCACTGCTGGACACAGTGGGGAGGCTTTGGCCTACTGTTTCCACACTGGCCAGACGGGTTGGTACAGGATTTTCTTTCGAGTTTTCCTTCTCTCGCAGTGATATCGTCTGCTTATTTTTCCATCAGTCGCCTCTTACGACACCCTACGGATGAGATGGGTTGGTGATACGTGTATTCTTTCTCCGTCACCACACAGATATTAAGTAATTATATTATCTTTTTTTTATACAACTTAGGTGGCAGACAAGCACACGGCCCACCTGATAGAAAGTGGGTACCGTAACCTATGAACGTGTGTAACACCAGTGGAGTCACATCCGTGCAGCCGACCCTGTAAGAACAGAGATCTTATGTGCCCTCAGTGCAGAACACAAAATCAGGACAAGCCTTTGGTCTTCCCACTGACAGCACAAAAACTCTCCAGTGAGCTCTGGCTATCCTACTCACCACCGGGAACACAACACGAAGTTATTATAGCCGTGGTACCTATTCTGTAGGGTGGAAGTACTTCCCCAGTCGGACTACTCAATTTGGACGGGAATACCGTCGTGTCCTACCTCCTCGAACATTACTACTATTACATAAGTTCATGAAAAATAAAAGGATCATTTTTATTTTCAACCTTTTTAACTATTGCCGTGTTAGATTTATTTTGTTTTGATGTTGCCGTTAAGACTCATTTGCTGATCATAATTTAATTGTTGTAGGACCGATGGCCATTGGAGCAAACGAGTCCTAGAGTGGAGACCGCGAGAAGGTAAACGCAAGGTAGGACGCCCCTAGCCAGATGGACGGACGACCTGAAAAAGGTGGCTGGGACAGGACAGCAGAGGATAGAAAAAAATGGAGCACATTGGGAGAGGCCTATGTCCAGCAGTGGACTGGGGTGGGCTAATTGATTGATTGATTGAATTTAATTGTATTTACGTGTACATGTACGGAAGCATTTATTATAACTGTGTGGCGATGCCACATGTACCCAGCGCCGCGTACGTACCTACGAATCCTACATCGCGCATGTAAAGTTCTCGCGCTGGTATAGCATATGTACATCGTCCCAACGACAATCGTTGGGCCGCGGCCCGCCAGGCGTGATCACCTTGTCTGGTCGGAGGATCCTCCCTTTGTGTTGGAGGAACATCACACCTCGTTCCACCACAACTGTTACTTCAATTTTATCATTCGGTAACAATTTGTCACAGTTGGGCCTGAATTTACATTCATTACCTATTCATAATTTATGCTTATGAAATAGCATTACTCGAGGAAGTCTCGCGGGCTAAGTCATCCCTTCTCTTTGCTGGACGTACCTAAGGGTCTATAACTGACACTGGTAAATACGTCTGACACTAGTTGATCTTGATATTATAGTTCCACAATGTCCATGAACTTCAATAAATACCCTCTCTTACTTCCACAGTTAATATTCATATCAGAATTATTTATAAAAGCCTAGTGGTATGGGGTAATGGACTGCTGAGACGACGTCTCGGGTTCGATCCCTAATTTTACCATGGCACACACCAGTGACATTTCGGTGCTTTTCGAAATTATGTGTGTATTTATCGCAGGTTTACAAGTGCCCGGTTAATGGCAATGGGCTCGCCACCTATTACATTGGGACCTAAATATAAACTGGCGAAACGTGGGTGCTAGCTCCTCTGCCTATGGGGATATAGGCGTGAGTTTATGTTATGTTATGTTATCAACATTCGTGATTATAATGATCTACGAATCGCACTCATTTGCGTTCATTCACTTTGTAGCATTTAACTTGTTGATACAGTTTCTAAACAAAGCCTTGAAATTACTGGCGCTTGAAAAGAGGTGCCGTTAGTCTTTATTGAAAAAATCATCACTCTTACTGTGCGTATTGTCCTAGAAATCTGGCAGAAAAACTAAACATACAATCAGAAGATCTTATTGATCATAAGCCATACGTTGTAACCTAAATTTTGTATGTGTATTTCGTGTATTATTAAATGCATTTTAATTAATTATTTGAAAAATCTGACATTTAGACCCACGGGATGTACCTACACTTTTTCTGTCTGAAGAATTAACTGATAATTATTAAAATTACATAATAACAATAATATCTTTTAAACTATCACGTTCCGTGAAAGAATATTAACAGGAATTCACGGGATCATGGTAAAGCCTACATACATTTTTTTATACCACTTAGGTGACAGACAAGCACACGGCCCACCTGATGGAAAGTGGTTACCGTGGCCTATGGACGTTTGTAACATCCTGTAAGTACAGAGTTTGTGTGCCGTCAGTGTAGAAGACAAAGCAGGACAAGCCTTTAGTCTTCCTACTGACAGCACAAATACATACCTTACCTTTGATTTGCCAGACGTTTCGGCCAGATTACACGAGTTATAACAATTAGTCTTATACTTATATAAGAAGTCGTTAGACTGTGTACCGGCTGTGGTCACAGGCTGACTGTCTCAGTGGTGCACGCCCGCTGTCTTCGAGTTCCTGATGTAGAAGGTTCTTTATCTGTCCACATATTCTCGATATTTTTCATATTTTCTTTTCGCTATGTACCGTCAGATACCACTTTCACTATTTCCTCGTCAACGTCGTCAACGTCAGGCAAATCGAAGGTATGTACCTATACCATTTAGGTGTTAATTCCCATTAACATTATCTTAAGAACAATTCACTTTTTCGTTGCAATATACTATAGGTAATTTCCAGACCTCCCAATGGGAAGAAATCAATTTGAGTTATAAGTCTCTAAACTAGTTATACCAAAATGAGATATGGGACACTTTTACATATCTAAGTAAAATAATATTTGTATTTTGTATGGCAGTTTTTTGTGTTAAAACGTACGTAAATGTATGACAACATAACATAGATGGTAATAGACATATGGTTTCTTTGTATAATATGTATGTATTTACAAAAAAAAAGTATCTAAGTACGTTTATCTGCATTCTAGATTCCATAACACGAGCTAGTTAATCTATTTTTTAAATGGTCCGTCAATTGACTACACACCGCCAGGTGGTAAAAAGCTGAGGTGCAGTCCAAAAGATACGGACCACCACTTCCGATACTATTGAACTTAAAATGGTCGTCCCTCCCTTGACGGCCTTGATAGATGCTTTTCATGCCTCACTTGAAGGACTGTAAGAAGAGGGAAACATTTGCGCTGGCAGAGCATTTCAGCTCTTTATCGTGCGGCAGAGGAAGGAGTCCTCAACCCCTTTGGGTGGTACCGCAGGCCAGCACGATTGTTCTGGATAGGGAGGGGGACGGTGGGATCAGTTGTCAACATCAACAGATGTTAGTAACTTCAGTACCACCAATGATATGAACAGCACGTCGTTGCAATCTGTCGAGAGTGTCTAACAGGTATTGCGCACAGTATAATGGATGTGTATACCGTTATGTGGAATGTTGTAGAATATTTATTATTTATTGTAGTATATTTATAGATCAGAGAATAATTAATACGAGAAATATAAATAAACTTGCTGTAGGTACCAAAACTCAGGCTTTATAAAGTTGATGATTCGTTTGTAGACAACTGAATAAAAATATTTAATAAATTTCCTCAGTATTTGGTTGACATGCCACTTAATAAACTTAAAATATATTATAAGTAGATGAGTATTTTGATGATGATAATGCGTGGTTAACATAATTATCTTGCTTGCTCGCACAACATACCTAAATTGTAATCAAAATCATATTTAAAATAAATCTAGTTCTAATATAATTGTCTGAGTTCCTTGCTGGTACCTATCTTCTCAGTAGAACTAACCTACCGAACCAGCAAAAGAAACATTTTCCAAGGATTTACTTACGTAACTTAATATTTTTATATTATTTCTTGATTTTATTATAATTTTTTCACGTTCATATATACATACGTACACACATAATCACGCCTTTATCCTCGGAGGGTCAGGCAGAAGGGAATAACACCCACAATTCATCAATCATTGTTTTTGGTCCTACGTAATAGGGGGTGAGCCTATTGCCGTATTCCGGGCTATATTGTTGACTGACGCCATGCATCTGAGGCTGAGTCAGGGCTGTATATATCTGTCTGATGTTAAACAGCCCTATCCCTTAGTCGCCTTGTACGACACTACATAGGAATGGTATTAAAATTTTGACGTTCATATGTTCACTTTGTCCCTAAACTGATTAATGAAATTGATTCTTTGATTCTTAGAATTGAAATTCAGTCGTTAGTGTCCGTATGTGTATGTAGATAAACTTTCCTCATAGACACACTTTGGCATTTTAGGTTAGCATTCCGGTTCAATGAGTCTTTGGCGCAGGTTTTCTTTGGGGGTCAGAGGGCAGTCACTCCCATTGAGGGAACACATTGTAGTTTCGAGTAACGAAGCACACGGCCCATCTGATGGGAAATGGTTACCGTGGCCTAAAGACGTATGCAACACCCGGGGTGTACCACTCGCGCTGCTGACCATAAAGAAACCTTCCGATGCCCCTCTTGAAGAACCCCATATTGTTGTGTGAAAACCGCAGCAGGGAGGTATCGTCCTAGGTATCGTCAGGTACCCCCCTTACCGAATTAATTAATGAAGATACTGAATCTTACTTACTTTTCACAAAACGGTCTATCTTTTTCAGCGATGTATCGTACACCATGCAACGTTGAATTATTGAAGAACGTAACGAAAGGAAAAAACATCTGTCACATCAAGTTATATTCATCGTCTAGCCCTGGCTATAATATCCATTGCCCAACTATTTAGTACAACAAGGTACGTGCCCCATACGAATCACACGTCCTACCTCGCGAACGACCGCTCCTCGCATATCAATCACTACATTATAATTTCATAATGCACGTTTGTCAACGTAAATAATACGCAAAATTTATGTTACGAGGTTCTCACCGTTCTACGCAGGCACATCGAATACTTAATAAGACATCATTAAGTACAGAAACACAGTACGAGTTCCAGTCATATTCATTTGAGGACGTGGGTATAAATTCAATTAAGCTAAGGATATATGTATATAGGTAGGTACGCAGGGGCACGATGTAAACCGTGTTATGAACACGAATATAAATTCATTTCGTTATTTGCATAAATTGCTATTTAAACTGTTTTATAGTTTGTTTGTTCCATACATGACCTATGAAAGTCACACATTGTGATGCGCGGGCTGGTGATAATTATATCCAAGGCTTGTATAAAAGCAACATTATATTTGAATACTTATATCATCACTTTTACATACATTTGTTGATTATAAATATCTTGATATAGCAGCCAAACTGAATAATTTTAGAAAATAATCGGTCAATGTTGTATTTAACCATGCACAGCGTATGATTGTCTGTGTACCTATATTTTAACAAATGTGAATCGAGCAAGAACGTTCGTAACAAGGATACGACGGTAATCCGTCCCAATTGAGCAGTCCGACTGGGAAGTACCTCTAGCCTACTGAATACCACGGCTATAATAACCTCATGTTGTGTTCCCGGCGGTGGGTAGGGTAGCCAGAGCTCACTGGAGAGATTTTATGCTATCAGTGGGAAGACTAAAGGCTTGTCTTGATTGGTTCTTCTGCACTAACAGCACAGAAACTCTCTGTTCTTACAGGGTTGGTAGCATGGGTAACTTTCCTGCTGTTGCACGCGTTCATAGGTCACGGTAACCACTTTCCATCAGGTGGGCCATATGTTTGTCTGCCACATAAGTTGTACAAAAAGAAATGGTTTTTTTTTTGGATAATTGACGGAAAGCGATTTATCTACACAAATGCTTGACTTTAATCACAAATAAATATAACTAAGCCTTTAAAGAATATTATACTTCTCAAATTTGAAAAGGTTCTATACTTAGAATCCATTGAATACATTGCAAGAAATGCTATCACTTATCTGAAAATAAGAATATGATAACCGCACTACCATTATTGAGTTTACATTGAATAGTGAAGAGGGGTTATGTCGAACTTGTAAGAAGGCGAATGAACGTTGTACAGAAAAAGAAGATACGAGTCTTGACAATACCGAATATACGTTGTGACCGGAGATTGGAAACCAAAAATAACCATACCAACATATTGCAACTGTTGCAGTTTGTTATCAGTGATAAGACCTGCCTAGTGACTATGTATTCGATGATAGAAAACTTTGGCTTAGAAGCAACTTGTTCACTGTTTGTGACTTGAAAATTGAAAATAAAAGTGTTACGAACATACCAAAACTTTTCGTGCGTTTGACTGAAATATTTATCATGTAGCGGTGGCTTGTTATCGAATGGTCATTTGATAATGGAAAAGACTCGAAGGAAATTAATTATGCAACTCCAGTGAAGACCCACCGATATTCAGTCAATAAAACACCAAATAGACTCACAACTTTGCACTTATTAGAAGTTCTTTTATTGCATCAACGTTCTTAACTGACATTAGCATAGTCTAAAAGTATGGAGTAGGAGTTGTGAGAAATTAATTTTAATTTGAAAGGATATAAATCTCAGAAGATATTGAAGAGATTGAAAAGGGCATAATTTTTTATGCTCTTGACAACAATTTGGACATCACAGCCAAGTTTTGAACCTAGGTATAGACAGTAAAATATTGCGTGCTTGGAATAAGTCATGAGAACCGCATTACAAAAATAATTGTAAAATATGCTTGCGATCTAAATGAGCAAATTAAATTATATAATCTTCGGGTGTTATGGCAAACATTGACAACATATATTTTTTTTGTATTTGTTTTACTTAACGACCTATCAATAATTATGTATTTTATTATGCATATTTAGTATTCAATTTTTATTGATTTTATTTCGTATTTTATGTTTGTGTGTCTAATAAACGCATTTTCTTTTTTCTTTCTTTCTTTCTTTCTTTCTTTCTTTCTTTCTTTCTTTCTTTCTTTCTTTCTTTCTGTCTTTCTTTCTTTCTTTCTTTCTTTCTATATCCAGGAGCGATATGCTAATTGATTGATCGAACCTTCCTATATTTATAGGTACCTATATTAAAATATATTACTTCAATATGCATGTCGCTAACAGTAGGACCTATAAACAAATGGCGTAAAAGTGTCACATTCGATCTAAATTAACTAATTAAAGCCAAAGTAGCAAATTACACTGCCCTCTTCCAACGGTTGCTTTGTCTGACTTTTATCAACAGTTCATTCGCAATACAACGCTGTCATGTTAAATAGGGTGAGTAGCGGTAATAAGGCAACAGTTAGGCATGTCCATCACAATTAGTAATGTTATCGTGGCGCTGCCTATTTTTGTGCGCATTAGGCATGTATGTGCGTAAAATGTGTAATAATAGATCTTGGTAGCGTAATATTTCACACCTGATTCTTTGCGTGTGTTTTTTCCAGCATGAATGGGATGTTTCGGCTGGGAATTGCTACTCTCTCATTTAAGATATGACTTTAAATAACGGTCCGGCCAGAAGTAGGCAGAGTTCTCTTCTTTTTAGTAGCTTAGTGGCTAAAGCACTTGCAATCAAGAAAGAGCACGTTTTTTGTTTTATACCACTTAGGTGGCAAACAAGCGAACGGCCCACCTGATGGAAAGTGGTTACCGTGGCCTATGGACGTGTGTAATACCAGAGAAGCCACACTCGCGCTGCCAACTCTGTAAGCACAGAGTTTCTGTGTAGTCAGTGTAGAGGATAAAGCAGGAAAAGCCTTTAGTCATCCCATTGACAGCACAAATTCTCCAGTGAGCTCTGGCTACCCTACTCACCGCTGGGAACACAACACGAAGTAATTATAACCGCGGTATTCTGTAGGGTGAACGAACTTCCCCAGTCGGACTGCTCAATTGGGCGGAAATACCGCGGTGTCCTACCTCCTCATACGTGGACCTTGAACATAAATGGAATCAATAATTTCCTTACAATGTCAATACTACAATGTTAAATTATAATAAAGATCAAAAGGTCAATGTAATCAAAATATAAAATGAATATGTATTTAAAATAATATCTTTGTACCGTCACAAAATTAAATAGATACTGTAGCATAATGAATTTATTGTTTTTTAAATCTATAATTCCTTAATATTATTTTAAAAAAACATTTAAATAATTTATGAAATAAAAAACATATACACGTTCATTAAATTTAATATTCATAAGTAGCCTTTTATAATTTGAAATGAGCGGCTCGGAGAGCATTAGGTATTGTAATATGTACAATACAAGCGATTTGATGAACATACTGTTTTTAAGCAGTCGACACTTTTTCCTGACTCTGTCTTGTTATGTATTATCAAAAAACCTAATAACACTTTACTCGACCCGAAAATCGAACTTCAAGTGGATAATATCGAAGTTCGACCGATTCGTAGTTGACCCAAAACCAACCCCAACAGTAAATGAGTTGGGAACAGGTTCGGAGAAGAAACATCTAATTTATCATCTACAAGCCAATATTTTGCCTGAATCGGCTTGACTTCGAATCGAGTTTATTCGTAGGCTATTAGGTCTACGAATAATGTATTTCGATTTTGTGTGAACTACCTAAATGACAGCACTAGTTTTGGACAGAGACACAGAATTCTTTTTACGCCCTTTGCACAGCATACGTGCCCTGAAACATCAGTAAGTGAGACAGGCAAATATATTCTGTAGCACATTGAAATTAATGTTGATAAATATACAAAAGGAACAACGGAAGTGCGGACGTCGCGGCCGGAAGTAGGTCCATCGATCATCCGCCCGCCCTGGATAAAAACGCTCGTTAGTGCCTCCCGCCCCGACCGCTATACCTCTCTACCTGCCTCTCTATTAATGTTACACTCAACCACCTCTATTACCGCCGTCATTTATTATATCCATTTTGGCAAATTGGCTGATCTCGCATAAAGCTATCTACTGGCGGTAATTAAGGGGCTCTTTGTGCGCCAATATAGTTAATAGACGAAGATATTGTAGTAGGATAAGTACGTGACAGTTTGTTATACCCATTGACGCGGTAGCTGTGGTAACCCACTTCCACCCTTCTCTGTTGGGGTAGTCTGTTCTCGTATTGAAAGAAGTTAGGGTTTTAATCAGTCATTCTACTAAAGCGTGGGAATGTATACCTACATCTGTCAAAATATCATACACTACTTACCTACTAGTCACTGGCAGATTGTTAGGTGGATAAGATATTGTTAGATTTTTCTAGTAAAAATTTCAACTGGCAGTAAGGTTTAAATGAGCGGTTGATGACAATGGCGAGCTTGAATATGTGGAATATTCTCTTTCTTTTAATTTGAATGCCACCTTAACCTCCAACCCCGAAAGGCAAGTCTATACCAGACCCTCTTCTATGCTGGGCAGGGGCACCATATACCTACACCCCACTTGCGAAACAAAAATACCGTCGTCCTTGGACGTTTAGCGTTGCTTTTACCGTCTATACTGTCATCAAATGTCAACGCACAATCTTTAAACACTAAATAGTATCTACTTAAGTATACCCTCAAGTCACAAGAGAAATCTAATAAAAAGAACGTATTTAACAAATTAAATCAGACTATACAAGCGGCGTAAACAAGCCAAAAACGTGGCAATAAATGTCAAAACACAAGTAAAAAATCCCACGGGTGTATTCAGCGGCGACTTACCGAGGTGGAGATTGAAGGCATGCACGCGAGGGTGACAGTGTCGTCGCCGAGGATTCTCCGCGAACGAAAAGCGCTTATAAAAGTATGCGCTGGAAATCCGCGTAGTGCGCCACCCCGAGTATTAAAATTATTATGAAACCGCGCCGCGCCGCGATAAGGCGGGATGATACCAGCTTAACACCACCGGCACCCCTCAGCTGAGGGGGGCCTCAGGCCTCCCACTACCGCCGCTCTCGCCGCACTATCGCACCATGCTTGAATGCTTTTTCAACGTACATCTATGCGAAAACTTGTGTAACGATCTATATTGTACTTAAGTAGCTACTTAAGTCATAGACAAAAACAAAAAAAAATCTACTTATTATATTGTATTTGTAAAACTAAAGAACTGTCACCTATAAAGGAAAATAACTACTTGATCATATAATAACGTTCAAACTATAAGTAGAATACAAGTAACGTATATCATACAAACACCATTAATTAAAGTTCAAGTTCTAAATAAATCAAAGTACGTAAACTTAAAACATTAACCAGATGAAGTTATTTCAACAATGTAAACGTCGCTGGGCAACTTTATGCAGAAGCTGCACTGGTATGTCGAACTACAATTATAACTTTGGCCCCGGACGCGACAGAACGTTCCGTTGCAACAAATAAAATATGTCCACGAAAACGCGCGAGGGGGACGGGAGAACGAAATTTCGTACACAAGACAAAGATAAGCTTAACCAGCACGAAATTATGAGCGTTTAACTGTTTCTAGCTGTAGAATCTGGCACGGGTGCTTCGCCGGCTCGCCAGCGCGCGTTATTTACGAGGGGGTGGCGGCTGCGCCACCCGCCCCATGCACCCGAGATAGTGCCTTCCCCGGAAGAGCGACGCCGCAGCAGGCCGCGCCGAACGGGCCCTTGCCGCCGTCAGCTCAGGGTCCACAATGAGCCGCGCAGCCCGCCTCACGCCACGACAAGCACCTCGCTTACACCTCGCTTCTGCTTGTGCAGATTGCTGCCAACCCGACTTGCTACGGCGGTGAGCGGTGTGCGAATTCCAGCTCTATCACGAAAGCAATAGAGCGAATGCACTTAAGGATAGCTGCCCGCTTTCGGTTCAAACAGCGCCGACCGTTTTCCTACATTACATTATAGTGAAGATGTCTGTATTTCTTGTTTATGATAGCATAAAACTATGGTAAGTAAATTTATGCTGGCATGTCGGTGTACCCGGTGTAGCACCGTCTACACGAGAGCTACGCGGCCGAGCGCTCAATACACTTAGTTAACATTAACGTGTACTTATACACTAATAACTCAACACGTGTTTGCTACACACATTACATTTTGTTTTTCAAACTACTATATAATTTCTATACTTTGTTTAATTCCTGATGCGATATTATTTTTTTCTAAATAACATACGAATAAGATTAAAGTATGTCAGTAATAGATCCTTAGTCGCCACTGCATAACCTTTCTTCCTTAGCGATGGCCATTCTTCATACTAACCACTGTCACTTCGGTTCACTTACCCCAAGAGCTATGTCGATCACTTTGCTTCTCTGACGGAATAAACGCGTCGTATGCAAACAATGCTTTGTGGCCCCTTCATTTACAAATAGAAGCAGTTACTGACAGTAGTGAAATAACTTGTCGCAAAGATACCAAAACAACATACATATGTGTGCCTCTACCTACGGATATAAACTAATTTAATGAATTTTGTGGGAGAGACATCTTCGACCCCAGAGAAAAAACTTGCGGCATGGCCTCATGTTGCAGGAGTAGTTGGTTTGGTCCCTTAGTCTTAGTGGAACCCCATACATCCAAGTATCTTTGAAACAATCAAAAGTATATCTAGTCATTTTGTAAAATCACAACAATTCGAAGGTTGCATTTACTTAATGCTCACTAAATAGAGCATTCAAACTGACTCAATTTTCTTAAGACGAACTTAGTAAATACTGAAATACAAATCAGTTCTATTTTCTCAAACCTATTTCAGTATATTCAATTCATACTGCACATTAATGTCGTTAAGACTATAAAACACACTAATACAAAGTAACGCAGATATGTGGGGTCACGTACCTTTGTCATTTAAGTGAAAATATACGACAGACAGAAGAGAGAAAAATGCGCAGAAACCATCTAGAGCATTATGCCTCGCGGAGAACCATTACTTTTAATATAAATAAAATAACAAAATATGAGCGTCCGGCCGCTGAGTGCCCCCGGACACTTTTATATTTCAAGAGGACTCGCCATCCACCCGACCGCCGCGCCTCCACCTCCTACGCAAGATTTATATTTCGACTTGTACGTACTTATCCCTTTAAGACTAGACATACAACATAATTATTTCACAAACTATAAATAACAACATTACTGCTACAATGACTGTTTTCTCAGCAAGTATTTATGCTTCCCGTTTCAATAGACTCGAGTGAGACATGACTGCATGCGACAACTTTATACAAAGGTGTAAATTTAACAAAGTAAACTAGCATTGACACCATAACTCACACATAACTAACGACCGTGTAATTATTACAAACCGGTGTTATGAGCAAACGTTGCTAGTTAGCCACTTATCGTCTTCGCACTAAATAACTTACTCACAAAATGTATAATGTATTTCTAACTAAATAATTTGGGCTATTAAAATAAATTAATTATCTAGCACAAGACTTTTTAAAATAGTAATGGGAACAATTACAACAAATTGTGAAGGTCAACAGGTAATAAAGACTGATAAAGATGATTACAGTTGACTCATTTTAACAAACCGTAATTATTGTGTGGAGTAAAATAATATAATTTATGCCACAGTACATTTGGACCGCGTGTTCTTCTCATACAGCCATCATTTTGACAACTTAAGTGTCAGTTGTAAACGAGCTGTGTCGACAATATTTTTCTGTATAATTCAAGGTATTAAAATTTTCTTCTCGATGTCTGGGTAAGGACATAATAATCACTTGACACGCACAACAACTTAGTCGACTTCTCGAGTGTGGATGCATGTACGTGTAGTTACAATACCATAATTTAAGCTTCAACTAGTTTATGATCATTGTCTAGAACTATAACACTCTGAACTTAGAACATTCAAACAAGCCAGCCATAACCTACCGCTAAAGAGGGGCCCCTTTAACGTTCTCACTAAAGTTTTACTTACGGGAATGATATCTTACATTGAGCATTTCGTCTTCAATTCCTTTTATTATATTTATGCATAATGTGTCAAATAGAAGTACTTAGTTGAAATATGAGTATTGTAAACAAACAAGTGAACAATGTATACAAATGCGAACAACAGTTGCGTGCGCTTCCGCGATGCGTGCCCTTAGCACAGGCTCCAATCAATCACTGTCCACCTATAATGACTTAATACTGACATACACCGCCTCAGTATTTCTTCAGAAATTTGCTTCATAAACGAGGAAATTTACATGATTACGGCACACTCTTATTATCGCCTCAATGAGCGTTCCGGCCGAGCGTTAATTACACTCGATGCTCCCTTGAAACCTTACGAGGCTTCATCGACCAATATTGTTCATCGCACTCGATCGTAAAGCGGGCCTAACAAAACAAAGAGCATAACACGACTATAGAGTTCGCAATAAAACCGCGTGAAAATGGCAATAGCTATTCAGAGGGAGATATTAAAATGCATGGAAATAAATTCGGCGTCGCATTCGGGCGTACGGCTCTGGGGGTGCAGTAAAAATAAACAGCGACGCCATTAGAACTCACTTCCATATTCAAATTTATGAACGCGTCCGCGCCGCGTCGTTCACCGCCACGCCGCGCTCGCCACGCCACTCGCCACCGCCACTTCGGGACTCCGCCACCCACTGCTGCCCAACACCATCATGTTAACGGACAATTTAAAATTTCACCCTCCTTTTACATAACATAAACATATTATAGATTAAGAATATCTTTTTAATGAAGCTCTACGCTTTACACAGTTTACACAACATGTTTGTAATAAACCTATTTGTAAGATTATATCATTAACACGTATTACTTAAGTGTTATTTTTATAAATTTATAAGAATATGTAACCTGGAGTTGTTACAGTATTCACAAGTAAATAAATGTAAGAGCACCGACCGAGGTGTGTAGCGTGTGGCGAGCGGTGTACGAGAAACGCGTGCTTTAGCTTAAATAAACAGACGTTTTCAAAAATTTGTGTATTTAAATCGTATGTGACTCGTGTTACTGGTGCTATTTTTGTTTAACTGCCGCACTGATGGATCTGAAATAACACCTCGCCATAGTGCCGTTCAGGGAACTCACATTAAATTCATAAGGGATTAGATGTCATCATAAACAGGAATTATTTAGTCGACTGAGGTTAAAAACAACAACATAGCTGCTGCCTAATTATTTTTAATGGCAATTATAGTGTGGTTAATGTGCTCCAACTGAAATATCTTTACGTTTGGTTTATAATAATGCGGCTTTTCGAAAGTCAAAAGGGGAAATGCCAAAGTCGCTAATTTTATTAGCTTGAAACAAAGTGGATTACATAAACAAATCTCTATCGGGTGACACCAGATTTACAAAGTCTGTCGTATAAAAATCTAATTTATACAGACAATGGTCGAAAATCGTAAACAAAAAAAAAACGTAGACTTGAAATCACATTAAGTTATTTATGCAAGTTACTAAACTTGGACAGCAACTACAAATAGACATTTTCAAAAGCTAAAAAGGAAAAACTACCATTTTTTAATAAGTAGTCTCACCTTTTGAGTATTAGGGGAACTAGTGTTAGGTAAAATCTTCCTTTTGCCGGCAGAAGATTGCAAATGAAGGGTTGGAACATACTAGTCACTTCTGGTAAGCATACTTTTCACTTCTTAAACAGACAGCCTCTGTAGTGTGGCGGTAGTGACCGCGGTCGCTACACAGGAGGCGTGGGTTTGAACCCCGCTCAGTGCAAATATTTGTATGCATGAATATGGGTATTTGCATGAGTCTGGTCGTGCCTCGAAGAGCACGTTAAGCTGTCAAGACCCGGCTGCCATACGAACATCTATGGCAGTCGTTACGGGTAGTTAGAGCCGTAAAAGTCCAACAACTGGTCTAACTGTAGGTAATACTTCGATATTGCCTTTAACTTCGATATTGCCTTTAACTTCGATATTGCCTTTAGGATGGTGAAGGTCAGATAGCAGTCAATTTACGGAAAATATCGAAGTTCAGCAAAAATCGCAGTTAGACTAGTAATGCCGAACTCAGACTCCGAGGTCAAAGCTTCGGATGCGACTGGGTTTAACGCTAAGATGAAGACTTTTCACTTACTTCTCTGTAAGTGTTAATTTCGGTTTGTTATGCCATTCTATCGCAATTCGATGCCGGTCATTCTTAACTGTAGTAGTTGTGAGAAGTGATATGTCTAGTGTGGATGGCGTATGATCACTATCATCCTCATAACAATTCCCAGATACAACTATTGTCTGACCTTGAAACTCTGAAAGGAAAGCCTTCACCAGAGTCTTATCCTTTGTTTAGCAGGTGCACTGACTAGTAAGTGAGGTTGCCTGGGGCCTCAAAGGGTCAGGCCCGTATTCTAGAATGGTACTCTGTCAATCTCTCTATTCTATACAATAATTCTGACCTCAGATAAATCGAGATCCAGGACTGAGTGTCTTTCTAAAATACGGGCCTTAATGATATTCTAAAGAGATCTACTAAAAAAATCTATATTGAACGCAGTGAACCGCTGAAACTACAAGTGAGGTTTACAATTCTAAGCCTCCAATAAAGAAGAACGTATGGAAATTACACTACTTAGGGCGGCAAAATCCAAAATAGTACCTACGTGTAGCATAGTGGACGAATAGGGACCCTGAGTCGGCTGGTGTGCGAGGGATATGCATGCCAACCTCACCTCTAGCAACAAACAACGACCCACAGACGGCGTGCGTTTTAGTCCGACATTCCCTCCACGGCTTCCGGCGGGGGAGGGGAGATCTGTGGGGATTTTGCGCATACTAAAAGAATCTCCTGTACCTAACCACCAGGAGTCCGATGGGTGAACGGGTTGTACGCAAAAAGAAAACTATTTTAATTGCAAAATTATAAGTTAATCAGTATAAATTAAGACTAGACTGCTTAAGTGATTAGAATACTTCAAAACAACTATATCTAATATACCTAACATCCTATCAATTAATTATAATTATGAAATATGGAATTTGGTGATTAAATCATCATTTGACATTAATAACAGCCATTGCAAAAATATTGTCATTAAGAATATATTAAAATACAATAGACTTTTTTTGTGGTAGGTACATACACTATGGAAATATGAATTATGAGTTAATGATCTTAAAAATTAATTGCCATACAATCATTAAATGATTTTTAACTTAGGTATTTATTTAGTTGTCAAACTGGTGATTGAGCAGGTTTAAACCCGAGTTTATTTCCTAAATAGAAGCTGTTCTTTCAACAGTCAAAAGTTCAGTTTTATTTCTTATAGATATTGCTAACACTTCTTAAATAATTTTCTTTACAGAAAATACTCTATTTTCAGGAATGTTCGGTGTAGTATGATAAAGTACCAATCTATGTAATAGATATATAATCTATCTGATACTAATGACTTGAAAATTTAATTAAAATAATACCTAATTGTAGTGTTTTTGTAATCAAATAGACAAGATAAGTTTTAGAGTTATAGGGAGCAGTAACGTGGAATCGTGTAACATAAGCAATTTGGATTAGCTGGAGGGGTTAGAGGGAATATTAATAATTTTGGTTCTAATATTCTTTTTTTTTATATGTTAAGCGACTTCTGAGTTCGACTGTACCAACTGTCTACCTAATTAATATAGAATCATGTTAGCTTTCATTTCAACTGTTACGTAAACGCGGTAAAGGAATATTGCTGCGGTCAAGTTGTGGTTGCCATAATGAGAGCCTTAAGATAAAAAAAAAGCAAAATAAACCAAATATGAAATGGAAGATTAGGAAGGAGAGCAAACGACTGCTATTGACTATAGTTGCTGCTCGCTATGATGGTCGTTTTGACACGAGTAGTTTTGCTCGATTTCTCTTTTTTGGTATGTGAAGTTTAGTTTCTTCTGTGCTAGTCTCGCCATAATTTTCTTTAGTTATTCGTGTAACAGTTTGTTGTCCAATATTAAGTGCACTAAAAAAGAGAAAACAAGCAAAACCAGTCGTGTCAAAACGGCCATCATAGCGTACCGCAATTATAATTTATAGATTCTACTCATATCCGTACAGTCAAGGATCTCCTGAGTAGCAGGCTATATTACCCTACTGTGTTACTCAGGTGGTATTGACTAACTAAGGTGGAAGACGTAACCAAAGACCTAGATAAGTGGAGTGGGTTATGTTTATAGTAATATAATAATATCTGTGTAAAGTCAACAACAAATTTCATAAACTTAGATAATAAACAATCGTGACGACACACATTGCAAAGATCCTATCTGAATACATAGGATTCTTTCAATATTAAATAGAACTGATAGTTGTTTTACGATATACCTAATTGGTTTTGGTTTTAGGACTTTTTCAAGCCTGCCACCAAACCAATTACATCTAATAATCAACTAACAATAAAGGACTTACTACCTACATAGGTACATACATTAAACAAACTTATAGGCAATGTTAAATAGTATCAAACCCACAAACAAGCAGAGCAAACAACAGTAGCATACCAATAATAATCACTAACACGCCCTGCTAGTTTCGTTAATTAAAAAAAACATCCACCCTCGAAGATCGAAGGCAAATGACATGAACGAAATAGTATCGGCTGTGTTCAGTCGAATGGTCGATCCGATGACTGGCAGAATTCACTAAATTGCTTCTATCACATTAATATTGGATCCCAAGGCGGGTTACGGCAGTCACACGTACCTATATACTTTATATTTAATTTAAAATACACAAAGCGATTGACATGGCTCCCGGCCTCCGCTTTTTCATACCTAACGACTCCTCGTCAATTTGTTTCAGAAATTAAAATTGATCGTCATCAATGGACCTAGTTACGGATGTCGAGCATCGGCTTTACGTGGCTATCTGGGCTTCGGAGAACCTTCTCACTAAATATTTGAGGCCATGCTGTGATGGCTTTCAAATTAAACCAATATGTTGGGCATGGTAAAAAAAATTGTTTGGTATTGTTATAAATGGAATGCTGACACAATAGAAGTGCTTCGGTAAGTTGAGCACAAATTCTCGCACAATACCTATATTAGACTTTTTAGCATTCGGTAACAGTGTAGCTCTCTTAAAGTTAATAAATGTAGTGTTTCAGTCTAACAAACTACAACAACTAACATAACAAACAAATACAAAAAATATAATGAAATGCATTTCTTTGTATTTAGATATTTTTGGTAACTCTTAAATGTTAGGAGTTACATATCAATTTATCTAGGTACCTACCTACTTGAGAGATGGATATTTTATTCATGGCCATTTCAAAATTAACCCGAAGAGCGCATGAATTGTAAGTAGATAGAGATGCACCTATTGCTTCGTTACGTATGTAAATTTTTTAATTAATAAACGTAAATTACAATATTACAAAGATGGTAGGTACTTGAATTTTAAGATTAGACAAATATATAACCAATTATAAACTCAAATATATTTTACATAAAAAGGTTTCCCACGAACGTACCAAGGTACTCGTATTCGCAAATTACAGAGAATTAATCTATGATCAATTAAAATGGTCATACAATAATTATGCATACAAACAAAAAGTTATGACGTGCAAGTTCAATTAGTGGCGGTGGTGTGGGAGGCTTCGCGGGCCGCTCGTCGCCGCCATCTAGCGGGCGTCAGCGCCGCCCACCGGTCGGCGGCCTCCTCGCGCCTCAGCACTCTAGCGACCACATGTCGCTTATGAATATGAGGCGTTATGATTATGAAAATATGCCCCGCCCCGAATATGGAATATGGAGGAGGGGAGCCCGTGAAGCGCGTGCGAATGGGCGAAGTTTGATTTATGAGTCGGGCCGGCCCCGCCCCCTGTCATAACCGTATACCTGGTGCGCGCGCGCGCTGCCGCCCGCCGCCCGCTGCCGAGCGCTCAGTCCCGCTTCAGATGGCGAGTGGTGCGCCCGGTCACACGCCGTGTCCGCTCCGCACTGTGTACTTCGTCCGAGCCGAGTAGCGGTGCCGCGCGCGAGTGATCCGCCGACAGTACGCGTGGTGTGAACGAGCCCGGCCGAGTACCCGTGACGCAGACCCTGCCATGCGCCGGCTCTGAGCGCCAGCCAGCGCGACACCATGCCGCGCGTCAAGCCCTCCTGCGTCCGCCGCGTCTCCATCGGTACTTAACTGTCCATCCATCACCACAGCACATCACACATGACGCTACCACTCCGCGACCTCGCCATCCCCTATGGAACAGTGACGACACCTTCAGGAGGAATTCTGTGTTAATATCGATACGTTTCTGTTGAATACACGTGATTCGTACCGATAAAATGATTAAGTTAGCGACGATAAAATTTGGCATACATCAGAAAGTGAGCACTAAAATTCGTCACCAACGGGGTGAGTAAACAGTGGCAGTGCATTTTCACATAACACAATTTTGTTAACTAAACGGAGTCATGTTACTAGGTATGTTATCGCCTACATTACACATAGGTAGACAAGTAATAAGTGCAACTTTTAAAGCCCTAGGTATAGTATCTATATTTTATGGATAAAGTTCAAGTAGATTCCTACTAAAAATTCAATTTATAATCTCAGTACCTAGGTTAATATCTGAAATAAACTTACAAAGAACACTTGAAGTTGCTGTGGTTTTGTGTACAAAAAAAAAGAAACAAAACCTCAACGCTGAAATTTCTGTAAAAGATATTACGTAGATAAGCACCTATTATAGAATACATAATATTTTTGTGTGAACCTGCAACATTGTTGTAAACTTGGCTGCAGTACAAAAACACATTACAATCTCTTAAACGGCCCAATTAAAACGATTACCAGCAACGCATACCTATATCGAAATGAAAATGTTTAGTACCAGAAATATTTATATCTGTGATACAGATATAAACAGAAATCTAATGGTACGATTTACAAGTACCATTTGTACCTCTCTGTAGTAATTTTATGGTTACAACCATTAATAAAGTTGGGCAAGTTGAAAGTCTATTTATGAAATAATTTACGATGCAATATTTCAATTGACATAATATAATATTTGATATTAATATTTACAAAGCGTTAGATTTATTGTACCAATCCATTTTTTTGCAAAACATTTATTGAGTTTAGATTATTATCGATAAATAGGATATTTTGACTATGAATTTATTGTTGTGTGATAAATATAATGAATCAGCACGAGAGCTGTTAAAGTGTGAACACAAAATAAATAAAATAAACATGCGTACACTTAGCGACGGCCGGCCAACGTGCAATGTTTTGAAACTTTCAAACGAACATTTAGTGAACATACACAGACACATATTACAAAATGCATATTCATTATATTTAGGTCATTTATTAAAAGGTCAACGCTTATCCATTTTCATTAGTGGCACAACCAATTTTGATTTAATAGTTACATTTTTGTATACTTATCGACCATTTCGATATTATTAATCTAATTTAAATATATTGTGTTGTGTTTATAAAACAAAAAACAAAGTTATTGAAGGTAGGTATGAATAGATTAAAATTGTATCATTGTCATCATTGTGTGCTTGTAGGTATCATAAAATTAAATGAATACAAGGCTCTATTCAAATATCATTTAAGTGCACTTCTTCTGCTTGTATCATATCATAAAATTTAATGAATATTAGTTCTCTATTCAAATATCATATTGGTGCAATTTATCGTGACGATATAGCGTAAAGGCACTTAGCTAATTATTATGACTACACATAGGTATCCTCATTGCCCATAACTTGACGCTCTTAGGGTTACTGCTGAGTAAATACGTATATAAATATATATTATATTGTTATTTATAACTGTTTATTATTCCAGACACAGAGTTAGGGTCAATATAACAATCGATTTAAATTATGATTAGTTTTAAACATTCTCTATACGTTAATATTCAATAAGCGTGTTAATTCGTAGTCACGTACCTACTTCTAACGTAGTCTGCAACTACTAATAATAATTCAAATATAATTAAAAGTGAAAAATAATGGACTGTCCTACTCGTAATTCAAATTTGCTAACTCTTCTTGTATAATTTTCCAACATAGTGACAAAAAGTATTGTTCATATTTTGCAATTACTAATAAAATTCATGTTAACTATACAATATATACAAAAATGAAATAGAGAAAAAGAGGGAGAGTGCAGACTAGGCATCGAAGAATTCCTACCCATCGATCTCTACTGGTACCGTGCCCAAAAGATATAAATATCTATAACGTTAATTAAATATTATCTAAATATAACATTTTAGTATTCTGTAATTAATGCAGACATCCTACATAAAAAATAGAAAGTTGATGTATTCTAAATATGAAACTTAGCTATAAATAAATTTTTATTATGCACTTAGCGGTTATTGTTTATTTAGTAAAATTTATTTATAAATCTAAAAATGCCATCCCACGCGGCACGGCTGCCAGCTCTATGGGTACGTTATGGACTTCGATGGCACAGTCAAATGGGCAGAAATCTTCGTAACCTAAACATTTTTTTAGTTTTAACTATAGAACTAGATCTCCACCTTCTTCATTTTATTAATATTAATGAACTCTTAGTGTAATTATACCTACCTATATTAATATATTTATGTAAAACTTCCTGAAGTATTATAATCAATCTCTGCATTGATTTATCTTACGAACAGCCCTCTCGGCTTAGTACCTATCTGAAAATTTCGTGAATACGAGATAGGGGTAAAATATGCAAAAATCCTTCCTTAAAAGACAACAACTGTTACAATTTCAAGTTTGTAACCCCAGTAATTTGACTCCACGCTGATGATTCATCAATCATTAAATCAAATCATCAAATACTTCATTGTGTATATACTTAGGTGTAGATAGTAGATTGACTGAAAATGGTAACATATATACATAAATATAATCACGCCTTTATTCCTGGAAGGTTAGGCAGAGTTGAATTAACACCCACATTTCACCAATCATTGTATTCGGTCCCACAGGAGTTGTATTGTTGTCTCCAGCCATGCATCTGAGCATGAGTCTGAGCTTGGTATTTGTCTGACGTTAAACAAGCCTATCTCTTACTCGCCTTGTACGGCACCGCATGGGAAGAAATGGGGTGGCCCAAATTCTTCTCTGTCGGGAACCACGCGGGTAACAATTTGAACAAACTAACGCATTGAAGTCTTTGCGGTTTGATTTAAATCTATGAGTTACATTAATCCTTTTAGAATATGTATTTCGTTAAGGCGTTTTTATACAGATATAAAAAAATATTATTTTCCGTTTCTAGTCTAAATAATATTACTTTTATTCACAAAATCACAATCGCAGATTTATATATAAATTGTATTGTAAGGAAGTAATTTCAGAAATAACGTACACCGTTTTTATGCACTCAGGTCCACGGTTTTATTTCCAAAGCGTTGGTAATGGATTGATATTGTTTAAATCGACCATTACTGATTAAAAATAAATGTCTTTATCGTAAGGAATGACACGTTGTCAAATTTTATTAGTTACAGCGACCGCTACAGCGCTTACCTCGCTTTATCTCAATGCTAGTTTTACGATTGCTCTATAAAATATTTATTAAGTATATAGACATTTTATCTGTTAAAGATTGAAATAAGCTATTCATATTCTTATGAAATACGTATATTCTCTATTTGTTTGCCCGACTAATAAATTAAAAAGAACTCGTTAAATATCTAAGCCGGTTCTAATTCGGACTAAAATGAAAGATCGATATGCATACCGCCGTTCATTTACCTTGAATGATGAATAATAATTACTATCGTTGTATAAATTATAGACTTTCTGTCAACAGATTAATGTACATCGATGCTAACTATAAATCAAAACCTCCTAATGATGTTTATTATAACACTAACATCAGTTACTAGATACTCATAAACAAATTACTTATATAATAATCAAGTAACACAGATATCATTCATTCATTACCTAATGGCAGTTAAAGCGAACTTTGTACAAAAGTTGGACAATAGTGAGCTATGAATTTCCGACACGGCCGACTACTAAAGCCTTTTTACTATTTCTGCGTAACGCAGGCGGCGGGTGGCGTGCGGCGTGCGTCACCGCCACACAGCCTCTTTGAACCCACCGCAACCTGCTACCGAGCTCCACTGTCAAATACCAACAAACAGACACCACTAATCCATCTTCTTACAAATATATATTAAACGCACCGGCATTTCGCTACAAATGAGTTATTTAATCCTTCGCCGCAACATTATCCCGGATTATATCAATGTTTTGTGGAGGTGCTCACTTCAGCGTCCGCATTTCAAAACATCACCGAACTTATACCACAAAAAAAAATGTATTATCCACCGTAGTTTGGCATATTCAACGTTTTGCTTTCAAACTCGTCACCAAAATGAAAAGGCAGGTAGATCTATACAAAATACATATTTTGAATATTAAAACGGTGAAAGTATAATGTGACTGATAAGCAAATGGATGCACCTAAATATATTCGAAATCTTTCATTTAATAATATACCTATTAGGGCTCGTAAGAGGTGAATCGTGTCGGCTTTTTGGAAACTCAATAAATTATTATGCGATGAGGTACTTACACACATACCTTATGTTTTTATTGGTATATATTTTGTCAATGTACAACATCTGTGCGCCTAATTAATAACGTTTTAAACTGGATTTACTTCCGTAAGAAGTTATCAATGAGTTATGATTTAGATAAGAGTTTGCTTGATGGAAATAATCAACTAATTATTATTGGCCGTTTTTAATGCACCCGGGAAAGGTTTTAGTGCGATAAGGATGCCAAGCAACGAAATGTTTTTGTTCTTCTTATTTTTAAGAGAACATAACAATCTGTTTATTTAAATTTTATAATCAATATTTGACCCCGGTGCAATCAATAACCCATGAACTTTCTGGAAAAATTCTATCTTGCAAACAATGTCTTGATAAATTACGAACACGTTCAAAAAGAAGTCAACTAAATAGGTAGAACTGTTCTCAAGAAATAGGCGGACTTACATTAGTGCTAATTCATTTTCCTTTATTTATTGAACTTTATGCACAAATAGGTATCTACATAGGCGGACTTAATGCCGTAGGCATTCTCTACCAGTTAGTTGACTGGTTTATGTACCTAAGTATGTATATAACAAACTAAATATCGTCACTATTTCATGCTCGTCATCATCTCATCATTATTTCCGGTTGCATTCAAAACTTGCACCCAGAACTGTCATTTGTGTTGGCTTTCACTGGAGCACCTTTTATCTGACATAGAAAGGTATAATACATAAAACACTCAGATCAAACACACATACTTTTGCACATTAATATTTACGTTCAAGGGTAATAATCGAACCCACGACCTATTGTAGCAATCGAACGCTCTACGCCACGACAATTCGATATACATAATCTTTATTAAATTATTTTCCTTACATTCCGTACAGACGGCAAAATAGATTGTCATAAATATCAATTACCTAGGTCTACAGAACATGCACCTTTGCTCGTTAGGTGTATCACCGGCGCAGGACTTGTCATAATGACCCCGCATTGTAATCGCCATTATGATAAGAATACAGGGCAATACTGGCATGAAGACACTTAATTGATATTACAACTTGGCTTTAGAACCCCGCTTAGAGCCTTGTAACGCCCACTCGGCAGATATAAACCTTGGATATTAATATACGTATTAAATTTGAGAGGCGAGAGACTATAGGTAGGTACAATCTTTTAATTATTTATTTACACGTATTGTAAATAAATGTATAAAATTTCTTAGGGTTATTCTGGGGTCGAAGTCAGTCAGTAATGGTCCTCACCAACTAGCCAATATTGTGATATGTGGTACAGAACGAGGCTGTGGTACAATTTTGTCTCGGGATTTAGGAGGCCTGAACCCCAAATCCCAGTCGCTCCAAAAGTCATCATCATTCGCACGCTTCGCTCTTTACGTGGTCAATCTCCTATTCCACCCTTAAGGATTAGTTTATTTTTGCTTTTACTAGAGTGATAACCATAATACCTACATTTGATCCCAACTCTCAAAAGGAAAGGACCGACAATGTGCAGGTTAAGAACCACTTTGGGGATGAAGTTGGCTTGGCCCAGGCGATTTTGGTGGGATCCCATAACTACTACAAACCTATATCCACACATTTACAACAAGAAATGTTATTGGATGCTTTTTTACGTGCAAGAAATCCCCACGGATAAGTCGGAGCCGGTGGGAAAGATTACGTCGGACTCAAACCGATTAAAACGCACGGCACTGGTTACCGGAGGCGAGAATGGCAGGCATATCCCTCGCACACCGCCGGTTCCAGGGCCATCCTTTGTAATCCCATTTAATATATATAGGATTACACAGTAAAATTTGCAGTTATAAGCGTTCATGGTACGGGCCCTGGCCCTCCTCGGGTGTTTGCAATTGGATGCTATGAGGAACTTGTGTTGAGCATTACCAAAACTACTGGTGCACTAGCAGTATAGTAGGTAGATACTATTAACGGTCTCTCGAGACACGAACTTGGCGCGGGCATAGGTATTTAATATCGATCACTGAAGTTAAGAGAAAACGTAATGCGACGTTTTGATCCAATCGTAACTGCAATTGAATAGATTACATAATAGTAATAAATTGTTTAACGAAACTACAGTAGTTTTCTTAATTTTTGTTAACTTTCTAAGTAGCCTTTTCTAACCTGTGATTAAAGTTAAATTTAAAAGATGACCTCTTGAACATTTAATATATTTAGGTTAAAATTATATATTTCATATTTCTGATCTTAAATACAGTGTTAAAATATTTGTAATACAGTAGGTTTAACTACCAACATTATTCAGAATTCTCAGATAAGACGTGTGAGAAACACAGCGCCTACTGCAAATATTAAATATTAATAAGTTGCAATTTATTATTGTACAACTGTCACTGAAACACCTGCATTTTCTTTCGCTACCCACATTCCGAACTTACGGCCGTTATTACTGTATAGGAATTCAATTCATCCTATCATCAATACTTAGGTCTTTCCACTACTATTATCTTGATAAATATATTTTCAATAATGATAATAAATAAAATTGGATTGCATTTTAAGTATTTTAAATTAGGTTATCGATGCATACCTACGGTTCTTCTCATTTATTAATAAGAATTTATTAATGATTCAGAACAAAATAGAAATCTGAAATAGCTTTTCTATGTAGTTCATATGAAAATGCATTCTGCATTAAGTACGACATATCGGACACAACTTTCTTTTAACTAATGACCACGTCGTCTACACATGTTCTAACTTATCCAAATATATATTTTTGGTCGAGAGATTGCATTATTTCACAAATTGAAATTAAAACTATAGTAGTAACAGTATATATCTTTTTTTTTATGTGCGACATAACCTCCCCCACCGGAGCCGGTGGAGGAGGTTATGTCGGACTCGAACCGACTAAAACGCACGCCGCCTGTGGGTCGTTTTGGTTGCCGAAGGTGAGGTTGACAGGCATATCCCTCGCACCCTGGACGACCCTGGGCCATCTCTCACGATCTGGCCCTCTTCTCGGGTGACAGTATACCTATATCTAATACATATAGGTACAGTCAGCGTCAGAAGGAACTTGTCTACAAAGTTTCAAAGCAAATTAAAATGCTTTATTGATTTCAATTGTACCTATTATTGTCCGAACTAAAGCTGTGTATCAAATATCAGTCCACAGGAAGAGGGGAAAACCAAGGCATTAAGGTCATTTTGAGTACTTTATACGTCAAGATCAATCTGATGCTGACTGAATCCAAATTATAAATTGAAATGAAATTGCCCCAGAATTAACCATTTATCATAGAAATATTTTTCTCAAGTCTCTCCACTGTCCACGTTAGGTATATCTCGCTTATCGCCGCGTCTAGACAAATCCCATTAGGTATAATAATCAAAGAAGCCATTCGGTAATTATAAGAGGCATTTTTTTCACATTTATTGGCCATGAAAAAAACGTGGCCGGAGTCCGGACCAGTCTTAAATTGGCGCCTTTAAGATCAATTTTATATCTACTACATGATTTTGGTAGTGAGAACGAGTTTCTGATCCGGCCAATGCGACAAACCAATACAGAATAAAGTAATAGGTACTTAAGATGTACGCTACTGAGTATCATATCTTGCGTTATCAGTTGAAACACTATTGTAGCCACATTATCGTAGATTGTCGTTGCAATCCCGAGTTGCTCAGGGGAGTATTATACAATTTGAATCTCTCAATATACTATAACCCTATCAATATTCTAGTTAATAATTTTATTAGGTACACAGCGACATCTAAATTCAATCTACTTCATTAAACTTGTAATATAGATTCTAGAATGATAAATACATACATTTTTTTAAATACATCCTATCATAGGTACATAAAATATTTAGACCAATACAAATATTCTTACATACAAATATTAGTAGAACGGCAACCGAACGCGTGACCATATAGGTAATTATAAAACTACGTAGCTGAGGGAAGCTTGGTACCTACAACTACTTTAAAAGCTGTGTGCAAGGTCTTATCAACACTATTTGGACTAATGTTAACCTCACCTACTGATCGGTGGCTGTCCACTTGAAGTTGGGGTGCCAGGCAACAGTTGCTCCCGTCAAAACCAATATACCACTTAAAACTAAAAAGCGGGCCTCGGGTTTCAATAAGTAAACTTCGGACGCAACTGGGAAATCGTTATGATTTGAAAAGACCTCAAGAGTTATTGTCCTTCTTTACATAGAGTTAGTTTACATGTGGACTAATGCTATAATTACTAATCCTTGATTATTACATTATGTACTTACTAAAACAGAGGCCGTGTATATACCTAAGCCCACGTAACTGACACATTCACATAACAATAACAAAATTGTATTTTGGAAAACAGTTAAACAGAAAACAATAGTCTTTTGCTCGATCGTAGTAAGAACTGGTTAAAGTGACAATGATATATTTAAAAGATTTACTTACTACTTGCTATTGGTATTTACAAAATGGTTTGATGAATAATAAAACTACCTATGGATGTATTTACCTACCAGCTCAATTCACCTAGGATAGGGTAATTCCTACCGTTCTTTAAAATCGACTTTATGTTGCTGCAAGTCTTTTTTTTTTAAATATATAGGACACGTCAATTTGACTTAACTTCGCAAGGATTAGGTAATAGGCCAGTCTGAAGATAAGCCGCGTGGTTCCCGGCAGAGTAGAATTTGGACCACTCCATCTTTTCCAATGTGGTGTCGTACAAGGCGACTAAGGGATAGGGTTGTTTAATATCAGACAGATATATACAGCCCAGACTCAACCTCAATGCATGGCTTGAGTCAACAATAGTGCCCGGAAGACGGCAATAGATACACCCCCTATTACATGGGACCGAATTCAATGATTGGTGAAATGTGGGTGTTAAATCACCTCTGCCTAACCCTCGCGTGATTATAGATATGTATGTATGAAGATAAGCAGTTACCTGAGTAATCTTCAGATTGGCCCTCAGATTATCTAGTCCTATTCTTACGTTATTTAGCAGCTCCATGGACTAGCAGGTTAGGTTGGCCTGAGCCTGAAGCCTGAAGGTGTTGGTTAGGTCTATAAATATCTGCATAAATAAGTAACTGATATGTTTTTAAATTGAAATAAAACTCAGTATTTGCCGCATTTGTGACTCACTACACATTCTCAACTAGGTACAATAAATAAAACATATTATGTTCAGTAAATCAGATGAATCAAAGCGTTCAAGCAAGTATGCAATTAATTCTTAATTTACCCATACACAATTAAGCCTGCCTTTTTTAAATTTATTACAAATTTGGCATTTCTAGGGATCAGCACCTATCAAAATTTTAGTCTTTTCATAGTTAGATATAAACTGAGTCAGCCTATGGCACTATTTTACAGTTTTTAAATCCAATTCTAAGTTTGTGAATACAATAAATTTTATGAGAATCGGTTCAATAGTTTTCGAATTAAACTAAAATAAATAAATGTATCCACAAGTTTATGAAAGAGAAAGTAAATTTCATTCTTCTAAAACCAAAATCGTATTTAATAATCGTTCTAAATTTAACTTCTCATCTAAAAGATACTTGTCTATACCTAGACATCACAAATGTGTATATGACCGTTTTAGGGTTAATTAAATTATGTACTTATTATAAAACTTTTGAAACATATTTAATTATCACCAATTGTTTCAAATGTCAAATTACCTAGTGCCACTTATTAAATTCAATTCAATCAATTTTAAAATGTCTAATAAATAAACAATAAGTAATGTCGATACGAACAAAGCAATTAACATTTGACATGTTTTCATAGAAACATACGAAAATAAAACCCAGATGTTGGAATATGCAAGTGTCACCTTATTTTTAGTTTTGAAGTACCCTTCTCAATTCTATTGTCAGTGCTAAAACGGAACGTGAACGATGTAGCGCGCTACGTCTAGCGACATCTATCATCGAGTAGGGGGAACTATGAAAGTTCCACGGAAATAATATTGGCCTCGTTATTGTCGTGCAGTAAAGCATTGGATAATTATTTATTTTATAAATAAAATATTATTTTCAATATGTACATTATTTTCAGTATTCCTTTGTGAAAACAGTAGATACTTATTACAGATACCTACTTGTAGGCATGCGTACAATATAATTTAGTCAGCAGCTGAAAGAAAGTCGAACTGATCCTTAAAGCTACTAAGAATCGCACACTACTAAGCATAAGCACTTTTATTAGTAAGATAGGCCTTTTAGTGATTTCATCCACATAATCAACACAGCGATAGTCACGGTTACATTCAAAGCTTTCTTTGGAACCCAGTTTTGGCTTTTACGAAAGAACTTCCGTCTGACCCCGATAGGAATGTAATAGGTATGTAGTATCTACTAAATAAATTGTCAACATCGTTTTTACAATAAAAATAATGTTAGCAAAACACCTCTTAGTTACTTAAGACTCATGAAAGTAACCTATAAATGAAAATATACTAGGTACTAGTTTAGTATTAGATGCGAGACGCTACAGAAAATGGTTCACATCATTTACCCCAGAGCCGTGAAAAATATGGACATAGCTTTGTTTTTGCGATGACCACACAATCTTACAATGTAACTAATATAAGAGCCGATGTCGTACCTACTGGTCCGACAACTGTTTTTATTAGTTTACCCACCTGCCTATGTTGTATAGGATAGGCATTTAGAAAAATAATGTTTTTTATAACTTATTATTCAATCGTGCCGTGGTAGTCGTCATTTTTAGGTAGGTGCCTATAATTAACCCTAAGATTTATCTTTTTAATTGAATATTATTTACCTAACTTAAACAGATTACTTCTATTCTCTTGTAAGTAGGTATTTTAATTATCCATATACCATGCGATAACATTAACTACTCCGACTAGTCATAGGCTGGTACTATTGTAAACAGCGTAAACGTCTCCAATTTACCCTGAAGATCAGGTTAGGTACCTACTACTGATGTGGCACCGTACCGTAGTAGGTAGGACCCACGGTCGGCAAAATCAAAACTACTTGTCTTTGTTAATTTTTTAATGGTTTTCATAGGAGATTAATAGTGTTAGAGAATTGTTATATATAAGAATATGAGAATACATTACTATGGTATCGTCACTGGTTTTTCAATATTATTTTATCATATCGTTTTAAATATTAAGCTACAAAATCTTAATCAATACTATTCAATAGTTTGATACAGTGATTATTTGCAAATGAAATGTTAACGATTCCCTCTTTTGTTCTAGGAGAAAGTTCGGGATCCTGCTCAGAGGACGAAATAAACCATGTTGACGAAACGAGAGACCGGCCTGAAGCGCACATGTGCCCCCGCTGTCAAGAGCAATTCGAAAACCTCCACGAGTTTCTATACCATAAACGACTATGCGATGAAAAAGCATTGCAAATGGGTGAGGAAAGAATGCACTCCGATCCGGAAGAAATGGTCGTTTCCGGTGATGAAGAAATGGATGGACCTAATAAACGACTAGAACAAGTCCGACGACATCGACAAGATGCAGAAAACAATAATAGCCTCGAAGATGGTGAAGCTGAAGTGCCTGAAGCCGACGTGCCACCGGTTGGGCTCCCCTTCCCGGTGGCTGGCCACGTCACGCTTGAAGCTTTACAAAATACTAAAGTTGCTGTAGCTCAATTTGCCGCGACTACTATGGCGAACAACGCTGATAATGAAGCGGCGTTACATGAACTAGCAGTGTTACAAAGCACATTATTTACGCTACAACACCAACAAGTGTTTCAGCTACAATTAATACGACAGTTACAAAATCAATTATCATTAACGCGACGGAAAGACGATCCAATCCAGAGTCCACCGCCGAGTGAACCAGAACCAAGTCTGCCGGCGCCTCCCGTTCGATCACCGTCGCCGCCGCCTCGTCCGCCACGGGAGCCAACTCCTGTTGCACCCACCCCTCCCACTAGTCAAAACTTGCCGTCAACCCACTCGCATCTCACTCCTAAGACGGAACCAATATCCGTTCCCAAAGTTCCGATCTCGTCTCCACCGATGATGAGCCATCCACCTTATAGCTCCATATCCTCGTCGTTAGCGTCATCAATAATCACAAACAACGACCCACCACCGTCTCTCAACGAACCAAATACGCTAGAAATGCTTCAAAAACGTGCTCAAGAAGTATTAGACAACGCGTCACAAGGCCTATTAGCGAATAATCTTGCCGATGAACTCGCCTTCAGGAAATCTGGAAAAATGTCTCCATATGATGGAAAATCTGGAGGAAGAAACGAACCTTTTTTCAAGCACCGTTGCCGTTATTGTGGAAAAGTATTCGGAAGTGACTCGGCGCTGCAAATTCACATTCGATCGCACACAGGTGAAAGACCTTTTAAATGTAATGTATGTGGATCACGATTTACAACCAAAGGCAATCTAAAAGTACATTTCCAAAGACATACAGCAAAGTTTCCACATGTCAAGATGAATCCAAATCCAGTACCTGAACATTTGGATAAATATCATCCCCCACTGTTAGCGCAGTTGTCGCCGGGACCGATTCCTGGCATGCCACCACATCCACTTCAATTCCCTCCAGGTGCGCCAGCTCCTTTTCCGCCAAGCTTGCCGTTATACAGACCCACACACCATGATATTTTACCACCTCGTCCACTTGGAGATAAACCTTTGCCACCTCATCCATTATTTGTGATGCGAGAGGAACAAGAAGCTCCGGCTGATCTCAGTAAACCATCCGCGCCGAGCCCTTGCCAATCAGGACCAGAGGTTAAGTCTGAACCCCATGACGAGGAGAGTCAACGAGATTCAAGTTTTGAAGACACAGATCGTGTTTCTCCAAAACGAGAACCCGAAGAAAACGATACTGCACCAGATCCGGAACAAGACAGATATCCCTCAACATCGCCATACGATGACAGCATGGATTCAAAATATAGCAATGAAGAACAAATTGGCAGAGACAGTCCCCACGTGAAGCCCGATCCAGATCAACCGGAAAACCTCTCAAGTAAGAATTCACCGATATCGGGACCAATTTCAATAGCAACGGGTCTACGTACTTTTCCTTCATATCCTCTATTTCCTCAGTCACCACCTAGTAGTATCTCTTCTGGTTGTTTAACTCCATTCCTAAATACAGTTCATAATACTGTTGATATGGATATGACGCGTGATCCTATGTTCTATAACTCTATATTACCCCGTCCAGGTAGCAATGATAATTCCTGGGAGAGTTTAATAGAAATAACAAAAACATCAGAAACTGCAAAACTTCAACAGTTAGTCGATAATATCGATAACAAAGTATCAGATCCCAACGAATGTATAGTATGTCACCGTGTACTCTCGTGCAAAAGTGCCCTACAAATGCACTATCGCACACACACGGGCGAAAGGCCTTTTCGATGCAAATTGTGTGGTCGCGCTTTTACGACCAAAGGCAATTTGAAAACCCATATGGGCGTTCATCGCATTAAACCTCCCGTTCAAATGTTACACCAATGTCCAGTTTGCCATAAGAAATTTTCGGATCCCTCAATTTTACATCAACATATACGACTTCATACGGGTGAACGTGCCAGCGTCCCATTTGATCACATGAGAAACCTTGATATTGACGGTTTTCCATCACTGAGTAATGGGTCAGACGGCAGCGACTATCAAGTTCAGCGCCCTTTCCCACCTCCAATGTTTCCCACTCCGAACACTCCCGGCGACCGACGGGCGGACTCCCACGGGACCGACGATGAGAGCGGCCGGGACGAGCGCGAGCCCGCTATTCGGGAGTTCGACGACGACTTAGATATAAAGGATCGTCGAACTTCGCCGCTCTCCGTCTGCGCCTCGGCGTCCGAAAGCGAATTAAAAACCATCACCACAACGGCTTCCCTCCCATCGGCGACAGGTTCGGAGAGCGGGCGGAGCGCGCGAGCCTCGCCGCCATCACCCACGATGTCGTCGCTGTCGACGCCGCCGAGGCTGCCGCTGCACTCACCGCTGCCGTCGCCGCCCACACCTATCGCCGCGCTCGGCGCTCTCGGAGGATCGCCCTTCAGCCCGCTCGGACTCGCATTCCCTCCCGCAGGTATGCGCTAGCGGGATCTTATATTTTCGTCCGCCCCGGTCGCCCGCATTTCCATTTCCTTATATTGATCCTCACCCACCGACTAATACATAAATAACCGGGCGCTCGAATACACACCAGCTATTACAACTAAAACTCATTGTGAAAGAAGTAGCCATCATTCATGATCAAGTGTAATCGTGCGTTCCGAGTGATGTACAATTAGTGGCAGCGAAACCGAATTGAATGATGGGTTTATTTGTGTGCAGTGCGCGGCAACACAACGTGTAACCTCTGCTACAAGACATTCGCCTGCAACTCTGCTCTGGAGATACATTACCGCAGTCACACTAAGGAGCGACCGTTTAAGTGCACTGTCTGCGATCGCGGCTTCTCCACAAAGGTTTGTGTCTATGATTAATATAAAAATCTGTAATTTTTTACACATACCCCAGTACCCCCATTGATTAATAAGTATGTTCTATGAGTTGCACAAACTTGGGTACCAACAGAATATATGCATTTCCCAAAGATATAGAATACAGTGTCTTATTATGAGTATCATGCAATAGTTATGTTACCAACATACTTGTAGGTCAGATTGAGTATCGTTGGCTTGTGGCCAGTTCATACTTTATTGTTACACAAATAGCAAAACGTACGTGTTTACGACATTTCCACTAATTTTCACTGCATCTAAAAAATAATAGATAATAAAATATATTACAATGTAAAAATTACTAGGTATGGATTTATTTATTTTAAAAATAGGTTAATATTTACTTATTTACTTAATTCCCTGATTGGGCTTGATGTATTTATGTATTAACATCATAAAATATACTTCGGTTATTTTGCGCGCGAAAACCCCCTCAGCCTTCTCCTCACTGGCCCCAAATGCAACTGGGGAAAACTACAACTGATCCTTATAAAATTTGATAATGAGAAGATCTAGGGTAATTTTAACGCTTCAACTTAGGGCTGCACTAATGTACATTATACCTTACCGACAATTACTCGTAGTCAGCAACAGATTAGTACTTATATCATTCTATAGTCGTTGCATACTTCTTTAAGATTTGCGAAGAATCAAAGTTTGAATATGATCTTACACACAATTTTAGAAAATAAAATATCTTAAACAAATTTTACTGAAACTAGAATCATAATGGTTATGTAATCTGCTGGTGGTACACACCTCGCATTTGATAAATTGCAAGCGAAGCACTGAGTTCCAAGTTTAACCCGAGACATCGACAAGCGACTGTTGTACGCGACTAACTTCATGCGACGGTTTCATTTCATCTAAGTTTCAGTGCATTAATTTTGCAGGCAGTAATTATTAGTCGCCAGACGGCGCTTCTAGTTCGTATTAGTTTTAGTTGTTGTCTGCCACCGTCACCTCGCATCTGAACTGTTGCAAGCTCGCCGAGTAATTGAGGACTGACTGCGCAAACTTGTAGGCTCGTCTGTTTCGATTTAATCAAAACTGTGTACAACATCGTGTCACAGTCACAATTTTATCAACGTTCGGAAATAAAAACCCATTAATTCTCAATCGTTGTCAGATCTATCTGCGAGTCTAGGTGACTTATATTTACTTATAAGGCCAGCACTTGTTTGTCGTGGGGCCGACAACATTTACCATCGTTTCCATTTCAGATAATTAAACATGGTTTATTATCCAATTTCACTGCTTTATAGATAATCGCAAATCGAAATATATGTCATGCCCATTATTTTTTAAAGGGAGATTATCCGTTTTTCTTTTTTCATATGAAACGCTCACTAAGTGTAGGTTGTACCTACATCTCTCTGTGTTTCATCATTACATCATTCTGTATTCTTTTTTTTTTTTTTTTTTTTACGTGCGCAAAATCCCCACGGATACCTCCCCACCGGAGCCGGTGGAGGAGGTTATGTCGGACTCGAACCGACTAAAACGCACGCCGCCTGTGGGTCGTTTCGGTTGCCGAAGGTGAGGTTGACAGGCATATCCCTCGCACCCCGGCCGACCCAGGGCCATCTCTCACGATATGGCCCTCTTCTCGGGTGTGGGGACTACAGAGTCCCCAACTCGTCCCCGGAAACGGGGAGGCGCGCCACGCGCGCCACCGCCGCGGCCTGCTTCTGCCAGGGTGACAGGCGGCTTCACCTGTCACCCCCAGGCCGGCGCTCATGGGGGGCGGAGGTCGTTCATCGACCTCCGACGCCCGAGTTGCCTTCGTGCGCGGGCAGCTTGTCTTGCGATCCTTCGTCGCTCCCGCTGCCGCTCTCGCCCCGCCTCCTCCTTCACGAGCATTACTTGCTCGCAGAAGGAGGCGCCGGCCGCCCACGCATCCGCGCAGCGAACCATCGCCGCGAGCAAGGTGGAGAGCGTGAGAACCCTCACTCCCAGGGCCGCCACAAGCTCCCGCCTCGGCGTCTCCCACGCCGGACACTCGGTGAGCGTGTGCGGACCTGAGTCCTCGCTCGCGTCGCAGTGATGGCACTCGGACGTTGGCTCTTTCTGCATCCGACGCAGATACTTTCCGAAGCATCCGTGCTCGGTGATCATCTGCGTCATCATTCTGTATTCTGAGATCTAGTGTACATGTCGCAGGATGTCTTCCTTACAATGACGCTCGTTTTAAAAAAAAATCTTGTAACATCTCAATCTGAATTACTATACACCTTAGAAAAGCTCAATTAATTGCTATTGTGTTGAAGAAAACTTGTAAGTGCAGGGTAACCGCAACAGCATTTTGAATAGGCTTCCGCTTCAAACCACATAAATAAAATAATAAAAACAATAGGACATTATCTTGACATAAAGAAACAATACCGGAAGATAGACATATCAAATAAAATTCAACTTTACTAGTCCTATATGGCGACCTAAACTCTTTTGTGAAATCAATATTATAAAACCGGTCTATCGACGGAGGAATTGATTGCAACTAATAATAATGTTTTTACGTTTATTATATATTTATCACATTTAACATTTATGCTACTTAAATGTTGCTAATATATAAATGTTATAATTCCACAGTCTTATCACCATAAAATATAGTTATAGTGATGATGTTTAATTGACAACATATTATAACTGAATCTACCTATTCGCACTTCTGACTAGCTAATGAATATCATATGCGATGTATTATTCAAACATCTAAATAATAATGTGAAACATTTATTAGGAGGTAGATCGGAACAAAACGAATTAATTTAATATTTTGGACAGTAAATAAAGGTTGTTAAAAGCATTTTTATGATGATACAAGTTTTATACTTGGTTCGGCCAATATTTCAAGCTTGTAGTGTAAAGCTGCGCTTGCGACGGTCCATCGCGTCGCGCCACAAAAATGATAAGTCATAAAAACAACGTCACGGAAAACGATCGGAATATTAATTCATGTCGTAAAATATTTATTGCTTATAAATCCTTGAGCCTTTACCTACGCTTCTCGTCATAAAAAGATTATTTATGCTTGACAAAGTAACATTTTTCGTATGTTACCGAAAGTGACCAGGGTTCTTATCAATAAAATATAGATTGTTTACGATGGCGCCGAGGTTGAAAGTTTAAAACCCCTTGAAGATGTATTCGTTGCCCGCAATTCAATTAGTTCTCGAGATAAAATGCCAACGGCTACATAGCTAAGGATATGGCATCAGTTCTGAAAAAAAATAAAGGACAACTTAGCTTGTAAGCGGCGCTCTAATACAAAAATTATACAAATTTTTGTCATATTTTGATATTACATTTATTTATTTTGAGGTGAACCATACAAAAGCAAAGGTGCCGTAGCCTGTAAACATTTCCCACCTAGGTAGTCGATACGATTCTTATTATGAACCCTGCAAATCATACACCAAACGATATCATTCGATAATACAAGATACAGTTACCTTATTACCGCTGTTTCTTTTATTAATTGAAGGTAAACGAAAGCCTACAAGTTTAATTCGCAAGCTAAGCGCGCTACTGATGGATTGATAGCTTTACAACATTCATGTACCTACCTACCTACGTACCTATAAACCTACCTAGGTACACACCGCCTATACCGATCTTAATTGCTATTTAACGACTTGTACAGTTGATGACAAAAGTAGCTTAAGATATTTTTAATATCAGAACATCATAGTGTTAAGTATTTATACTAACAATAGGGGGAAATACCTACCAACCCCTCTGCCAAATTGCTTATGTCAGTAGTGGGTCCACGTCTGTAATGCGCACCTAATGACCAGTTCTGAACCCGAGACCTCTCGATCGTAAAGCTCCCTCTCGCGTGGGTACGTACCTACTCATAATAAACAAAACAACTTTGTCTTTTGAGACTTGCACTATTAGGTATTATATATGTTTCATTATTGTTTAAAAATTATTGCAAATGATATTAACCTTGTCTCCAGAGATACTCAGGTATATTTACAGTATCTACCTAATTTATTTATTTGCATATTTAAATTTCAATTTGTTGGTATTTATTCACTTTTGTCTCTAACCGTACCATAAAATTACAATAAAGATATCAGCACTGTTTATAACCATCCCACTGCTAGATACGGCCTTCTCTCATTCTAAATGTTCGCTAACCTATTGTGGGTCAGCAATCAGCACAAATCTTTGAAAATATCAAGTTTTGCCATGTAGAAATGTACCCAAGATCTTCTTCTATTTGATCAATTATAATAAGCATACAAACTACAAAACGGGTAAACGAGTTCATATCGGTGATTTAGGAGGTAGAGTCATGCATTTTCAGACAGGTACCACTTGCTCACTTAATATCGACAGTGATTAGTTTTCTTAACCCTTTTCTCTGTGTGACTGAGGACAACAAAACACATCTAAAACATGTTTTGTTAGAAGAATTCCCAACACGATTGAGCTCTTCAGAGCAAGTACCACTCTCTCTCTTTTAATATTGCATGAATCCTTCACTTGTGAGGAAGAAAAAGATATTAGACTTTGACTCATACCTTTTAACTATTATCCTAACATCCAAACTCTTTACCCTCTACCCTCTTCCCATTCTTAGAAGGCAACGCGAAACAGCTAAAAAATTCCATGCGGTACTTGTTTGCTACAAGCACTATTTACAAATTCATTGGATCTCAAGAAAACTTTAAAGGTCCTTTTAATGAACTTATACTCGTATCTTTCGGTTTACAATGTACCTACTAATAAACAAGTCGATGTTTGTTTTAAAAAGGATATTCACTGGGTGTTCACTGTATTTTCTATTTTGTAGTCGCTATTTTTTATTAAGGCCAATTCAGTAGGTAGCCTATAACCCCGAGATGCGTAAGTAGAGCATGAAAAAGCATTTAACAAGGCTGTCAAGTTAACGACCACAATTTTAAGATCTTTAGCATCTGAAATGATGGCTCTTATCTTCTGGACTTCACCCTAGTTTTTAAGCATCTAGCTGTCAAACTGACACACTGAACATAAAAAATTCGGTACGTAATACAGTAGTATACATACCTATTTTATCACAACTATTATATACCTAGCATCTGCTATTGGTCGCAATGACAAGTCGAACGCTACACCCGATAATAACCACTCCTTAATTCTGACTCATAAATACTTAATATAATACTGATGACAGATCGCCATGGCTATTAGCGACCAACATAATAAATTATCATTACACTTAATTGACGTCCAACCAAAAATAGATGTATATTAAGAGGTTTAATACCTTAATGATATGAAGAAATTCTAATGAGAAGGAGGTGTCTAGGTAGAACTAAGTCAAATCGAATAAAATATCTTTATTCATGTAGTTAATTATGTTTCGTAATATTGCCTATGTGGAAAGTTAATATGTGGTCATGAGCTGTTCACGTATCTAGACATACATACCTACATATAATCAAACCTTTAGCCCCGGAAGGTTAGGCAGAGATGAATTAACACCCACATTTAAAAAATCGTAGAATTCGGCTCCACGTAAGCCTATTGCTGTTTTCCGGGCACTATTGTTGACTCAAGCCATGCATCTGAGGCTGAGCCTGGGCTGTATGTATCAGTCTGATGTTAAACAGCCCTTACCGTTAGTCACTTTGTACAACACTGCATAGGAAGATGTGGGGCGGTCCAAATTCTGCACATAGGTTGTTGTAGAATTCTAGGCCACCCTGACGTGCTTGCAAACGGATATCTCCTCGTAAAAGCCTCTATCTTTTCAAAGGTGGGTAATTTCCAGCATTGCAAAGAGCCTCTAACCTTGACTGATAAAATGCAGGCGTTTTGAAGCCTGAGATCCGCTCACCTAAATTAGAAACTAAGATTTATCTTCACTCTTACGGGAGTGACTGCCCTCTGATCCCCATAATGACAATTGCCATAAAATACATTTAGAGGGTACTGTATCTGCCATTTAATTACTATACGTTCGCTAATTTTAAACGGTTTATTACCATTAAGTTTACTCGACAATTAGCGAATGTTCGAATTTAACTGGTAATAAAAAGTTAAAAAAAAAAGTTTTAACGTTCAAGGTTAAAAAATATGAAAAACAAATTAAGGGCATTACCTATAGGTACCTATGTAAGTACCTACGTACTTATTAGGTAATATTTGAATATTAGGTGTTAGATATCTACCTAATACCTGATGTTCAAATATTCTATCTAACATTTACCTATATATTTATCTACGTTACATCTCAAAACTCAATAGCCAAGCCTCTACTCTGATGTAGGTAGGTACTTAGCTAAGCACGTAAGATGCTCTGTGCTCAGAATCTCATTTCATGTATTATTTTCGTTAATAACTTCAACTAGGTATGCTAAATGTATGTTTGTTTATAATTGCATTTGAATTAATTGCACCTCTAGACACTTTCATCTAGTTCTGCCGATACAAGCAAGTACTCATTATCCTTAAAATCAATCTCCGGCTTTTGCTCTCAATCCCTTATTTGTTGTTTGTCTTAATTAAGAACATGCTCTTATTAACATTTACCTAAACATAACCTGGCGAAATGTGGGTGCTAGCACCTCTGCCTACCTCTTCGGGGATATAGGCGTGAGTTTATGTTATGTTATGTCTTATTTACATTTATTTCTTTTTATATGTAAGTGTGTGATTTCCTTTTGTTATTAATATTATAGATATATTTATTATATTTTGTTGTTCTTCACTGTCTGTTCTACTTATTTAACGTCTACCTAACCAACCTATCTAACCAGTTGTTTGTGAGTAAAGGTTGGTAAAACCTTTACTCACAAACTGAGTAGCGACCTATCTTCTTATCTAAAATTATTTTTTATTTTCATATTTTTCACTAAAGTTATTCACATGCTTCTTACTTTTGATTGTAATTCAATTTGACTGAGGAAAATAATATAATTTAATTTTTATAATTATGTTATCATATCACCAATCAGCTGTAAGCATTCGCACTAAATTGCATAAAATTAAAATAAGTAGTCATTAGTGCTTAAGTGCTACCTACCTATCTACTATTTTTAATATCTTTCCTCACACTTTGATATTTAGACTGGATGATAGTATCTACTTTGACTAGAGAAGACTACTTAGCAATAATTTAAAAAGGTTAAACTAAGTAGGATGTATTGAACACAAAGCTCCCTTCAGACCAGCAATATAATGCCAATATATCTACAACCGCAGCTTTTATTGGAGCTTTCCAATCGTTTATTGTAGGTAACTGGTAACTGTGATAGATCCTGTATTAGGTACGCTTGTATAGCGAACATGATATTCATAGTGATTCTATTGTAAAACACTAAACAAAATTCAAGAACGTCACGAAAAAAGGAAGGCTATTTAGAATTGACCTTAATATGATTATCTGTAACATTAATATTTATTGACAGGAAATATGTTATTATTCATATACCTAATTATGGTGCCCGCTTTTTAAAAGTTATGAGAATATTTAATGTGCAATTATAGCATTGTGATTATTGATTTTATAAATTTTAATGATCCATATTGCATAAATATTGAATTAAGATAACGTTAACATGTTTCAAATAAGGTAGGTGTAGGTTCTACATACTTACACATCTACGTTATATTAATTATAATATTTATTAGGTAGGTATGTATGTAGATAGTAGATTATTCGCAGCACTCCTTGTTCGTACATAAGTCGTTCTCACATTGCCGAGACCCGTACCAAATTCTGTGTCCATTACAATGGCGGGACCAAGTCCTGAATTCTGTCAATTCATATTACAGTGTTTAGTACTAAATTGGTACTATTTGCTACCTTTGGTTAAAAAAATTGTACCTCTTCTATTTCAAAGTTATATTTAAAACAGTCTGGTCCCGCCATTATACCAACGTTATAATGGCGGGACCAGACTGACCACTCGTGTCGGCCATTGTTAGCTGTGATTAGTTTTATTAATATTTAGTACCTAAATAGTACTCTTGGAAAATGTGTAAAAAGTGTGGCTGGGCACAGCATGTACTGGGCTGTTGTATTAAAACACTGATCCTGCTATTATGTTTGGTCCTTTCGTAAATAAACGTGTAACGGTCTATTATTTGTAAACTTTATTAAAATAGATATGTAGTAGATACCTATTCGCTACCTTTTTAAGACAAGATTCAAAACAGTCAGTCTTTAATTAACATTAATAATTCAATTTCGAAGTATTCTCCAATTCGGTTTTGTAGTTTTTGAGTTTATTTCTACAAACATACAAATATTGCCTCTTTATGTTGTTTCAATTCTCCGGTTTCAAACCTTTTGCAAAAATGAAGGTTACCTTGCTTCATTTCTAGGACACTCATATAACGAAATAAATACCAAAGGCAGACATGAACGTCTTTTCCTTCAATAGCCGATTTTTTTGAGCAGCTTTTGACGAGACCTGTATCTTTACCTATAATGTTTGGTCGTGGGAGAAACGGAAACCCCAGGAAGCCTGGTACACCTCGACCACAACTACTAGAGCAGAGAGCTACTTTGTACTAGACAAAGTGGCTCTCTGCTTGCCCTCAAACTTGAGCCCCGCACATACATAAAGAATGATCTTACTAGCTAAAATATTTAAAATCTATTTTTTTAAATATGGTTGATGGTCGGCAGCATGAGTGTAACGCCCTTGGTGTTACATACGTAACCACTTCCCATCAGATGAGCCGTGTGTTTGTCTACCACCTAAGTGATGTAAAGAAACACATCTGTGTTAGATACTTCTTAAAGTTATCAAACTGTAGACCAATGCAGGTTAGACTACAGTTTGATAACCCTACATAACCGAAATCAGCTGTTTATTAACCTGATTCTCACTTTCCTTTTCGACGTGCCAAATGAATAACTGGGTATTTACATTATAGGTCATCATGTACAGTCGACAAAGTATTCATCTTTTCATACAACTTGATATAAAAAATGTATCCCTGTATTGCTCAGGACATATCTTGAACCTAAAATGTGTTCAAAATGTGCTTTATACGCGCAGTAGATGTTTCTTGGGTGTCTTAAAGATAGCACGGGGTGCTACAGTGGTGGACGAGCTCAATTTGATTATTACGAAACAATCCACGCGCGTTAGGGCCTCGTTTGTCTCGCGATTAGGGTTCAAGATTTGTATACCAAGGTATATCCTTCGTCGACTATACTTAGTTCATTTTTTATGCCAATTTATAACATATTTTGGTTTAATCGACGCTATTGACCGTATTGTGCACATTTTTAATATGGGTAGGTAGGTGGGCACACATAAAAATACACCCAGCATTCATAAATATTGAAATATCAGGCGAAACAATTTGTAGCTGTCAAAACATAACTGACGGTTAGATATAATTCAAATCTGTATTTTACATATATTTACACTTCATAAGAAAATTTGACTTCCAGATTCAACGTTGTTGATTCAACTAAGTATACCAATATGCCTTGTATGTTGGTATGCCGTAAGAAGCAAGTGAACGAAACGGGTTCCTGTTACGTTAGAGGGACAGACTAGCAACCTGTCACCACCTACGCGCCGTCGCGATCTTAAACTCGCTGTTACCTGGAGTCAAAACAACGTATTACACAAACGTACCTACTATGTACTCATTAATATATACCTACTTGCATGGGTCATTCTTATAAAGTATTTTTAACCCCCGGCGCAAAAACTATTTCATTAGTGGTAACATATTGATATAAAATACAACAAATGAGTGGGAGTACGAGACAGGGTATTAAAAAAGGAAAGCTAAAATGCAAGAAATACACAACTAGAGCATCTTACGAAAAGAAAGGAAATAACACCAAAAACATTTCATATAAACTAGGTTGTCAAAACTAACAATCTCATAACGCTTTCATAAATAGAAAATAATCATTTCATATGTAAATTTCAATTTCAATTCATTTCAATTCAATTCAATTTCAAAAATTTCATATGTAAATCTACATTTGTGGCTCTAGAAATCCTAACTCGATAATCTACATCATGTTCAAAAATATGTCTTGGACCTTTCACGGCCGTTCCACAGGCATTCCCATGGCTTCATAATAATATTCTAGAACATACTACACAGCGCTATCTAGTGCTACTGCATAATTAACATAGAAACACCCAGACCAGAGTTCGTTAGTTAGTCATACAAATATTAGAACTGCGTGGGAATCGAAATAAGAAATATCAGATTTTGTTTAATAGAACTTAGGTGGCAGACAAGCACACGGCCCACCTGATGATAAGTTGTTACCGTGACCTATGAACGTGTGTAACACCAGGGGAGTCGCACCTTTGCTGCCCACCCTGTAAGAACAGAGATTTTCTGTGCCGTCAGTGCAGTACACAAAATCAGGACAAGCCTTTGGTCTTCCCACTGACTGCACAAAAACTCTCCAGTCACCGCCGGGAACACAACACGAGGTTATTATAGCCGTGCCGTCATGTCCTACCTCCTGTTACTAAAAACTTAATACCTACTTCAGACTATGAAACATCCACCATCACTGAGACTGACTGCTGAAAAGCAACCGATAACACATGGCCGGGAAAAATTGTACTGGCTGTAATCAGATAAAATATAACATAAAGCCCTCTTAGCATATGAAGTGGATATTAAATATTAAAATAAGCGTTTAAATTTGAATCCAGGGTGTGGATCTCATTGTCTCTGGTTAGTGATTTTAAAGATGTTGGTACTAGGTGTGAACCGCTAGCGCATGAACCAACTGTTTACAAACACATTTAAAATTACAATCAGAGTCGGCGGCATTGCAACGACCAAAGTTCACGCCAAACCATTTATCGATTATTCCAATCTCCTTGTACTACACACGTTTGGTACATTAATATAAAGTTTATTGACTCCTGGGTTTGAAACTCAAAACACTAATATGTATTAGCTATAAATATAAACTCATATATCTCATACTCGAGTGTTACTGCACCTTCATAAAACGAGGATTTACAGCCATGTTCACTGTTAAACTCCACGTTTTTAATAATATTTTTACGTTATGCGACAATTGTATTGCCGTTTACTGTTTTACTTCCAATATAAACATGTTCTTATACCATATTGTAACGATTCTTAATAGAAAAATAAAACCGCGGGTGTTCGACATTCAATGGACATTTTAATGTCGGTACGGTTCAGATATTTTACATACCTACCTAAATAAACGTAACTCTACAAATGAGAAAAATTATAATATGAGGATAAATCATATGGTGAACATAATATACGAGTGAATCAGGAAATTAAAACCGTATATTAGAACCATTCTATTGGTGTACGGAGTCTAGAAGAAAACAATCTTCTCTGATTTAACACTTATTTTCCCCTTCCTACAATCACATGAGGACCTATGCCAAGTATAAAAAGTACATGTGGTCTTCCTGTTATTCCAAATTTCAGAGTACAATATGTCCTTATGCCAAATATCAGCCAGATATATTCAGCCGTTTGAGTATGAAACATCTTAACATTTGCATAGCCTAGGTATGCATGTAAAATAATACCTATCAGTTAACAAAAAATCAATTGCGGAGTCGTACCTGGTCAATGCACGGTCGTGGGTTAAACAAATATTTTTGTAATATTTTAGTTTGTGAACTTTTTGTTATCGTGCCGACATACGATTTTCTGATTTTATTGTTATAGCAAAATTTCAATACACTTACGTTTTGAAACAAGCGTGACTCTATAATATTATAGGTAATAAATATAATAAAATACCATAAACATTAGTTGTAATAGATATTAGAAATATTGTTAGGTAATAGAATAATAATCCCACGGGCATTCACCATACCGATAATATTTGTGGCCTGTTACATTTTTGTGGTTTCCTTGTTAGATATTGTTAGAGTTTGATATGTCAAATGATTTAATGCCTTTTAAAATGAACATAATGATGCCGATAAATATGGCAGGGATAGATAGACTAGATGCGCAAGGTGGTGGATAAAGTGCTATTATGCACTCAGAGACCTATGTCCACAGTAGATTGCAAAACAGTAATCGATTGATTGAAGCTAACTCATCTCTTTTTTTTAAATCGGTACAAAAATGTACACATACAGGCACAATTGGATATCAAAATCTATCTTTCTGATGACAGTAAAAATAAGTCAATTAGGTCTTTTTTTTTTTTTTACGTGCGCAAAATCCCCACGGATACCTTCCCACCGGAGCCGGTGGAGGAGGTTATGTCGGACTCGAACCGACTAAAACGCACGCCGCCTGTGGGTCGTTTTGGTTGCCGAAGGTGAGGTTGACAGGCATATCCCTCGCACCCCGGCCGAGTCAATTAGGTCTATAGATTCGTAGAATCGTACATGTACGGACCACACTTATGTATGAGTAGGTGTTTATATTGTAATTATTAAACCATTTCCCAGTGAATCTGGTTTGAAATTTACATAAGCATTCGATTTCAATTGAAATTTAATTTTGTAGTTACATTCTAAGCATTTACTTAACATACATATTCGTATATAATTTATGTATGTACATAGGGACACATTTGCCCCGACGAAACCGGTTTGAAACTAATCACAAACGAGTAGGTAAGTACCTAATTACATAGACTCTTTTTAATACCAAGAACTACACCTCTTAAGCCCACGTTAATCAAATAGGTTTATTTATATAAAGTATACATAGATATATATTATATTATTTACTTTAATTAAGGGAAGTAGGTATTTACTTTGGTTACAGTGGTTGCATAGGTATTACCTACCGGGAAGTAGAGTCGATAGTGTTGTGAGTTTGATTTCATTACGTTCGTCTATGTGACATGGAAAATGCAATATTAAATTGCTCCAGTTTACCATGACGTGCTATGAGCGTTCGTATTTTCTGTGAGAATGATCGGGAACTCTTTCTCGGCCTTAATACGGTTGGTCGCTTAAAGCATATCATGGTAGGTTCACTGGTCTTTGCTAATATAAAGTTTTAAACGACAGTAGATCAATAGATCTAATATCACTTTTCTCAAAGAGTATTAGCGGAGATATACTAAGCAACTTGTTAGAACAGACAGAAAATATGTTAAGTATAATCTCATTAAGTGCTTAATTAATCTTTTTTAAACCGTGTGAGGTCGAGACTACCGATAAACCCTAAAAATTTAAAATACATTTTAATATACCGTATTTCATAATGCTTCTTAGTACCTATCTAACAGAAGGCAATACAAATATCATCAGTGAATATGAATTACCTAATTAAACAATATTTAAAAGTCCGTATCGATACAAATTGTAATATAAATCACCTGTTTATGTTATTTTTTTTGTGCTATTGTGCCAATATCTACTTAGCTAATATAATAATATTTAATTTACGACTTACTGTACAATAAAATATTTTATAACTTAATGACATTCATGATGATCTCATTAATTTGGAAAATGTATAACAGGTTTATTTTGCGCATTATTTATTTATTTATTACCTATATAATACTAGCGGCTCGAGTCCCAACTTTGTCCGGGAATAATATCGTCAAAAAATAAAAAATACATAAAAACCTTTTTTGAAGCAGTTTGTACTTATATCGTGTAATAAGTTCAAACGAACTATTGGTATTTTGAATAATACACAAACAAGCTTAATAATATATTAGTAACAATAGAAATATGTATGAACTATAACCCCCGAATAACACAGGACATCTGCATAATATAACATGATACCTATTTATTGTTTATTTATCTTCTTTCTTCTTATTCGTCTTCTTTAAAATATGTCATTAAAGTCAACTGTATAGTTCCTTCACGCTTTTCAAATAATGCAATCTGTTGGTACCTTGGCGTGTTGTATCCCTACTATGTAACTGTGTGTTTTATGTCCGCATTGTGCCGTACGTGCGTGTGTGCGTGCATGCATGCGTGGTGATGTGCGTGTGTAACGTTTTGTATATTTGTGGTTCCAGAGCAGTGGCGGCGGTTGCCGGTGTGGTAGGCGCGCGCGCGCATCCCGCCCCCCGCACGCCACTGCTTTGGACCTCTGGAACGCCTTCGTATACCCGGTATGGATGAGTGACGCCTGGCCGAGGAGCGTGGAACTATATCAAGAGCGTTGTTTATACCCCCACCCCTAAGTCCTAATTTAATTAATTATTATTTCCATAATATGTTTTAATCCCCGATATAAAGAATTTAAAGCGCTCCTGGTACAGACTCCGTTCTTTTGTTCAGTTATTTTTTAAATTATAATGTAATTGTGTAATTTATTTTCATGGCCTCAAATTAACTTTTAAAATACAGAACATCAGTTAAGCATCAATCATTTATACAGACGACAGTTGTCATTCCCTAACGTTTCTCACCAACTGATAAATAGATGAAAAATAATCATAAAATTTTTAATCTTACTGTTCTTTATAATAGAATTTCGAATCATATATTAAAGATGTCATAATTAAGTAGGTAAACTTAAAATTGTTTTATTGATGATTTGCTTTTTTTCCTTCAGGGCAACATGAAGCAACATATGCTGACGCACAAAATTCGCGATGTACCTCCTGGCTTCGACAAAAGTCAAGATGACCGAGAGTCTAGCCCAGATAGGCGCTCATCGCCTGATAAAATTGACCTCAAGCGATCGCCGCCTGTGCATGTTCCGCCTCCCATCACGCACGCGCCCCCTATTGATATGCCACCGCTACCTAAGCGGCCTTCGAGTAAGTTATCACAAATGTATTTAGAAACCTCCTTACCGAACGATGTAATATGTCTACCTACTGCCTACGTCTTTAGCGATGAAGCAATCGTGTCTAATCTTAAATTCCGCAAATACCAGGGATACGATTCACCGATAATAATTTATGTAGGTAACAATTGCAGCAAAGTCAATCAATTCCTCAAATTAAGTACTTTACAATGTAATTATTGTTGCTGATTTATTCCAGCGCGGATTAATACAATTAAAAATGGATAAGTAGACATATTGAGGTGAAAAGGAAAACATTAATATAAGAAAACATTAAACTAGGACTCAGGTCTGGGCCGCGTTTCGAACCGGTCGGTGGTCCATTTGCAAAACTAGTCTATTGACTTTTCTAATTTGACTTTGATAAAAAATTAATAAAAATGGCAACTTTTAGAATCGAATCTAACCTTTGTATCATTTCACAGTGCCTTCTGCGCCAACGCATGTAGCGCAACCACAATCATCTAAGCATCTTTGTGGAGTTTGTCGCAAGAACTTCTCCTCGTCATCCGCGTTGCAGATCCATATGCGCACGCACACGGGTGACAAGCCCTTCAGATGTGCGGTCTGCCAAAAGGCCTTCACCACGAAGGGAAATCTCAAGGTAAATGATTATGCTGCTGTTTTTATGATACGATTACAGTTACCTATGAATGCTCGTAACACAAAATGTACTTTTCCACCTGTATATGAAAAGGGAAAGAGGGCATAACGAGATTAAAGCATACCTTCATTAAACCTTAAAGATCTTTAGCATTCCCATTTAAAAAAATGCCGAATGCTGCTACTTATCTCGATATCAAGCCAGTCAATGGTACTACAAAAGTTTGACTATTATCAGCTACATAATGTTTTGAATTACTTTTTCATCTCTTTTACGAGTTCCACTACATATTATTGTCTGTTTTGTTCAGGTGCACATGGGCACGCACATGTGGAGTGGAGGCGCGTCGCGCCGCGGCCGTCGTATGTCTCTGGAGCTCCCACCTCGGCCTCTCCACGAGCCCCACGACCTATTGAGACGCCCAGACCTATTCTACCCATACCTGCCCGCGCCATTCCTTAACGGCATGCAGCAGAAGGTGAGCTATTAGATTTCTTACAAAATATCATATTGTCTGGATCATTTTTTACGGGTATTTAGTTTAATTCAGAGTAGGGCAATAACAATTCTGGTTGACCGTAAGTCAATTGTAATGGCGTTCAAAACCATTATGCTCTCTAACCGCAGTTTGTCTACCTAATCTAGTTCTGAAATTCTTGTTACTTCAAAATATTTTTAATGTTCCTATTTAATAATACGTTATTTTCCTTCAACAGCTCAACGAAATATCAGTCATACAGCAGAGCGCGGGACAAAACGGAGTAGCTAAGTTTCCAGGACTTCTCGGATTTGGAGCGTTTGCCGGGGCGAGGCCCGGTGCAGCTTCCCCTCTTGAAAGACCACCGTCACTGGAAGGCATAGATGAGCGACAGGCGGCTATGCGCGAGCTGACCGAGCGCGGGCGAGAGCTGGCGGAGCGAAGTCGTCAGATGCGCGAGGAGAGCGAATACCGCTCGCCGCCCACGCACGGCCACGCGCCGCCGTCCGCGCAAGCGTCGCCGCCCGCACCACACCACGCTCACCCGCACCCGCTCGCTTCACTCCCGCCGCCCGCTCGCACCGAGGGGCTTACCGTATAAGCGGGGCGACTAGAAGCAAGAGCGGACGAGTACATTCCAGAGGTACACAAAACCTCGACCAAAGGACATTTTAAGTGTCGAGGCGTATTGGCTTCGGCGGCGACGCAGAGGGTGCGTCGCGATGATTTGTACAAAGATTAAATAGTCTAGTGTGAGAGTGCGGACCGACCGTTCGCGAGGAACGTCTATTATAGCGTATATATTACGAGGTGTAGCGCTATGTGCCGTTGTTATTCCACGTGTTATTACGCCTAGTATTACTGTAAGTAACTTATTATGCATGAGTACGGGCCGGGGGCAATCGGAGGCTCCTCGCGAGCTCCACGTTTATGTCATTACTCTGTGATAGTGCACATACGGAGGCTGTGTCTAACGTACCGGGTGGCCGTTCGGTGACGATATCGTCCCAGTGATGCAGTCTATGTGCTATGACATCAAAAATTAATATAAATTATCCCAAAAATTAAGTAATTTCATAAAACTATATCTTTTTAAATTAAATGTAAATAAATTGTAAAATAGTAATGTAATGAGCTAGTAGATATAAATACTTGAATTTATGAAAGTACTTTATTATTATATTGTACAATTACACATGGAGTGCAATATGCATGATTTTGTCTTTTGCCACATTCCAAATTATTGATATTACTGAGAAACAGATTTGTATAAATATTTTTGTTTGTTCATTTAAAACAATAAAATGACTGTTTGAGAATTAACGAGTAAGTAGCCCATAATATAATAGAAACTAATGATATACACACCGTATAAAAATACCAAAAGGTAATTCTTGAATTTCTATTACTAATGCATCTATTGTCTTTAGGTATTCAATATTGTATTACAATACATTTAATTGTAACAGAGGTTAATGACATATTCATATCATGTAAATTAAAAGTATTTGCATTTGAGGTCTATAGTTATAAGTGTTAGAGTCATAGCTATTATTGCTTTAGAATACTTCAACATATCTTCGTAAACATGTGAGTGACTGGTGTTCTGACACGTTGACTAGGTACTTTGTAGTACACCGGCACTGTACGCAGACTGACCACGACATTGTACACTATATTGTATTATTTTTCCAAATATGCATTTCTCAATGCTTGTTAGTAGACGCCGTAGTCCACTTGCTAATTATAATAATTATTTTATAAAGGATTATATGTATTTTATACTTTGAAGACTAGTGATCTGTGTATAAATGTCCTACTAAATTATTTATAAATTATAAATCATGCATACACTCTTAGTATTAAATGAACGCTAGCGAGGCGATAGGGCTCGTGCGACATTTTAGTTGTCTAGAATAAATTCTCATAGCACCTACGAGCTATTGATTATATCAAGTTGCAAATAGATATTAGACAGTAGTATTAGTCATGAATATGAAGTGTCATGTCATGTCAGTATAAATAATCATTGTAAATTATTAAATGTTTATGTAAATGTCCAAAAAGTATTCAAATTATTTAAAAAAAAAACAATTATTATACTAATCATTTTCTTTTTTGTTATTCCTTACCTATACCTCCCTATTTCGTTTTATTTTATATCTAGTAAATGTTAGAAAAATCAAGAGAGAGATTTGATTTGAAATCACTAACGAGGGTTAGACATTCCTCTTAAAATATTTAAAGTGATTGTGGATACACTTAAGTATACATTCATAGAGCATGTTTATCTTGACAGTTACTATTCACAATTATTTTGATTTACTATATCACAAATATCACATCAAAAAGAAAAGTAGTCAAGGAACTGAACACTTGTGAACTCTTGAATGAAATTTTAAGCATTTAGTATGCTAACTATTCAAAATCGATTGAGATAGAAAAAATGGTAACGGTCCAGGCGGGATACGAACCCGCGATCTTTCCCTACCACTAAGCCACCGAACCTTATATCCGTCTTATTTTTTCTATTTTAATCGAACTTGGGAACTCGCTTGTAGCGCTACGAGCAGCGCGCTATTGCTCAATCATGAACAATATTGGCTTTGGCCGGCTGTTTGCCTGGGCTTATACTATGTATCATCGCTACTAGATATCACTATGTATATCTGCTAAGTATCACCACTAGGTATCTCTACTAAGTATCTTTACTAGATACCTCTACTAGGTACTGACTAACGAACGAGGCTTTGGCGCAGGCTATCTTTTCCGGTTTGGGAGGTCACATATCATTCACCACCATTAAAGCCGTGTTCAGTCTAATCAAAAGGAGAAAGAGGAGTAAGCGGGCTCGATTCAAGCGCCAAAGGCCTCGGGTACAACCGGGAACAACGAAATTCAAGACAATGTTTTACCTTTTTTTTATTAACACTTAGTTGGCAGACAAGCACACGGCCCACCTGATGGAAAGTGGTTACCGTGACCTATGGACGTCTGTAACACCAGAGGAGTCACAGTCGCACTGCCAACCCTGTAAGTACAGAGTTTCTGTGCCGTCAGTAGAAGACAAAGCAGACAAGCCTTTAGTCTTCCCACTGATAGCACAAATTCTCCAGTGAGCTCTGGCTACCCTACTCACCGCTGGGAATACAACACGAAGTTATTATGGCCGCCCTACAGAATAGGGTGGAGGTACTACCCCAGTCGGACTGCTCAATCGGGCGGAAATACCGCCGTGTCCCACCTCCATATTTTGAAAAACTTCATATTAAACGGATTATTTGACAGTTAAACATTTGAACAACCGATAGTTGTCAGGGGATAGTAGTACTATTATTCTGTACGTACGCGCGACGAAATAAGTCCCTTAGACGCGGCGTGGCTGTCGCAACAATGGAGAGATACACTACTTATTTATCCCGATAGGTGGCGCATTATCGCTGGTATTGTACTGCTGTCAAATTTCAAACTAATTGTTAGTAAATAAAGGAAAAAAACTTCTGTGGAATAAACAAAGACACTGTGTAGTGCATTTCAGTGCAAAAAGAAAGGTAAGACGGATGCTGTAATTAAAGCCCTGTGCATCTAAAACGGATACCAAATACCTCTGCTAGAATATGTGGGGACCATTTCATACCTGATGATTTTTATGTAGGGAAGCATTTCTCTTCTTCATCTCTTATTTTAAATTCGTCACCGTCATGCAGGAGCACATTTTTATTGATAAATTCACAAACTATTCAATTCAATTCTTAAAAGAAAATAACGACAGAATTTAAATTAAGCCGCGTGGTTCCCGGCAGAGTAGAATTAGGGCCACCCCATCTCTTCCCATGCGGTGTTTTACAAGGCGACTAAGGGATAGGGCTGTTTAACAACAGACAGATATATACGGCCCTGACTCAGCCTCAGATGCATGGCTCGAGTCAACAATAGTGCCCGGAATATGGCAATAGGCTCACCCCCTATTACGTGGGACCAAATACAATTATTGGTGAAATGTGGATGTTAACTCACCTCTGCCTAACCCTCCAGGGATAAAGGCGTGATTATATGAATGAATGAATCAAATTAAGATGTAATCTACACTATATTACTAACTACTTTAAATATACAATGTTTAATTAAATCTATTATTATAAATACATTAATATAAAAATAATAATTAAATAAATCAAAAGTTAAAATGCGTCGTGGAAGGCTAGCAGCATTGCCACGTTGTATAGCAATGCTTATTCTCTGACCTAAGAAAAGGCCAGCCTTCTCTGGTCACGAGAAGCGTCGAAAATCTCCCTGATGAGATTGCGGGCGCTCGGACCCACGCACTATGGAACGACGTAGAACAAGAGCTGCTCATAATTACTTTTTTCAAAAGTTTGCAATTCCACGTTTTTATTTAGTTTTTACCTAAGAAGTTATATTTTAATAATAACATAGATTTGAAATTGTTTGATTTAGCATAGTATAAAAGAAGTAAATTACGTTTGAAATCAACATTCTGAAATTTCGTAAATAAGTCGCTTCAAAAAGTTCAACATTCAATGTTGAGTATAATTTGTACCAAAGCCTATTTAGTGTGATACATGTCTAGAAAGAATATTTTGTGGAGATCTAGATAATTTTGGCGTAAAATTCAGTTACCGCATAAGTTTTTAGAAAAACTAATTATAATTTTTTTTAACTTTGACGAAGCTTGCAGCAGTTACCTATAATTCCCTAAAATTTATAGATATTTTAAATCATACCGTGCATAATATAGTTACCTAAACGGACCGGTAAAAACTAGCTGCGGCATTGTGCGGCTTTTCGAGATATGACGTATATTGTGGTAAGATATTTAAATAACCATTATCAAGGGAGTGTAATAGATTTCAATTTTGCTGTTTTTATGGTAAAATAAATTATTGTTTTGTAGGTTTTGTAGGTGATATAGTTTTTTACACGTGTCCCAAATAAACCAAAGAATCTATGATAAGGTAGCAAATTTGTACACATCTATGATGCATATTTAAAAGGAATGCGATCGATGGGTGAGAGAATTGAAGCAAACCTTGTGGAAGTTATTAGAAATGCGGATAAAGAAAAAAAGAAAACAATAACTGACCTGTTGGATTCAGATTCCATCAGAACACTATCCGATCAAGAAGCCTTAAGTGTTTATATTGACTTGGATCTTACTTAGGCTCAATATTCATACCTAAGGAATTTAGCAAGTGAAAGAAACTGTTTTTTGTTCCCATCTTATTACAAAATACTGAAATGTAAACAAAACTGTTATCCACCTGCATGGTCGATAGAAGTTACCGACACATACAAAAATTAAAACTTTACAAGACTTATTGGATCACACTGCAGCTAGAATCCTATTGATCGATTCTGTAATTACTACTAAGGTCAAAAGTTTTACGTTTTACAGCAAGTGGGGCTGTGATAGTTCTGGGCAAAGCGAGTACAAACAAATTCTTCCAGAGGAGTCGGAACTCATTTCAGATGCAAATTTATTTATTACTTCCTTTGTTCCCATAAGATTAACAGACAACTCAACTGGCAATACCGTCTGGCAAAATCCTGTGCCTTAATCTGTAAGGTTTTGTAGACCTATTTCGATTGAATTTTCAAAAGAAACCCCTGAGAAAACTAGGGCTGTTGTTGATGATATTCAAAACCAAATCAACAATTTGATTTTATCCTTAATAAAATAATAAACACGGTGAACTTACCTGCCAACTTAACTGCCAACTTGATGGTATAAAAAAAAAAGAAGGAGTGCAAGTCAAGCATCAACTTTTTCTAACTATGATAGGCGGGAAAGTAAATTAAGATATTTAATAAGAGCTCTTTTAAAAATTACCTAAATTTGTTTCCGTTCATTATTCCGTGGCCTTGATGATTTTTGTTTTTTTTTTTATACCACTTAGTTGGCAGACAAGTAATGGTGACCCTCTTTTCTGGGATTTTGCCTTCAGCTTACCATCAGGCAAGGCGAAGTCCAATTGACGTGTACTATATAAAAAAAAAGTCCTAACTGATACTCCCTCAAGTTCTACGTGTACTATATGTGGTGCTACTCCTCGTTTAATGAATGATTTAAATAAAGTCGCTACTAGGCTAAATTATTATCAGTACGGATTATCAACATTACATGCCTGGATAAGATGTTATATATATATCTAATTTTTTCAATGTCCATCAAGTTGAGACTGCTGGTTACATTAGAAAGTTAATACTGACAAAAGTATTCAATATTCATAGTAGACTGACTATCTTTAGGGTATATAATATAATATGTCGGGTCAGGTTGCTTTCTCCAAAATTATCATTACTGTAGAAAGATTCTATTTGTTTCAAAACAGTCAATTTAGAATAAACCAATTCTTTTTGAATTCTCTCTTCTCGACCTGCGTGTCTACTGCCATTTTACTGCAAGCGTAAGTAGCGCCCGCTGCACCACCTTTTACGAAAACTATTATAAATATCATCCTTGTTTCTTACTCAAAACATACAACTTGCTTAATAAATGGCAAATACTAGTGCTGGACCAGACACAAACCTATTAGTATGGCTAATAGCAGATTGGAGATCAACAGGAACATAAATAAGACCTAAAACATTTCTGCAGCGAAAGAATTCTTTGATCACTTGTTGAACAAATAACTATTACCTCACTAGTGAAGTCGCTCTTGCTGCCTAAATACTCGCAACAAATTTTGCTAAAGATAAGTCAAATATAAAAAAATTATATATTTAATAAGAGATATTTTAAAAATTACCTAAATTTGTTTCCGTTTACTATTCCGTGGCCTTGATGGTTTTTGTTTGATTATAACATGTGACCTTTTTTGCTAAGTGTAGTGAAAAGGTATGTTTTACAAGTGAGTTCATGTAACCCATTGTCCTGGGTGAGCGACGCGACGCCAGGCGTAACGTATCTTTCGTCACATGAAGTATTCACGCGACACAACGTAGGTCACAATAAAGAACAACAACCACTTGATATTTTCGCGTCATGTAGGCAACACATAGGACAACGACTAAGCCACCTAAAAACCGGTTAACTACTTATCAAAAAGGAACTTGGATAGGCCAATTATAAATTATAAATAATTCTAACTAGAGTACATCATACAAATAAAACAATATTACGTACGTAATTTGCTTAAAATATTATTATTGTGTGTCTATTGAGAAAATGTGGGTAAAGAATCACCTGTGTTATAATTACCGCTTAGGTATTATATCGGTAATACTGCCATTATTTACGGTCTAAAAATACAAACTACAAAATTACTTTAAATGTTATATTAAATATTAATTGTTACCACACAAAACATGTAGTGTTTACTTAGAAGTTGATGACGCTGGCTAGTTTCTTGACGCGGTTGAGGAGTAGATCTCCTTCGCGGATCGTCGCCTGGTACAGCTGCGAGCGGTCGGCGTCTGCTCCGCGGCCCGCGCCGGTCACCACACACCCAGCCACGGCGTCGATGCGGCACTGCAGGCGACCGGCGGCCGTGAAGCTAGAAAACATTACAGTATAGAGCTTAGACGGTGTGACTAACTTCCAATTCATTCAGAAATGGCTATACGGGTACAAGGGTATTACACACAGCAATGGTACTTAAATAGATTTAATGACAAAAATGATGACCATGGCTGCTGAAATTCGTTCATTCAGTGTAAAAAATTAAATAACACCAAAAAATAGCGATAGAACCACCTTGTGCAACAGCATTGTGGTTTGTAATAGTTCACAAATGAACCATTAATCCTATGGTTGGACCAATACCTGAACACACGCCAAGTGAAACTAGGCAGCATAAACTATTGTTATATAAAATCTGAAGAGTGGGAGTGCTGCAGGCTGTCACTACTAGTGTATATTCTGCTTGGAATAATCTGGTATTCATTCATTTGACAGATATAATGTATAAATCAACCGTTAAATAGAGTAGGTTAGTGAAGAGTAGGTTAGTGAAAATTTGGAGAAGACTGAGATAGATAGATGTAATTCGAGGTAAAGTTCAAATTCCAATGGGCTTATATATAATTTTTTTTTTTATTTTATTTATTTATTTAGGCATATCAACGGTCAAACATTGTTCTATGAGTAGCAATGCAAGATGTTACCAGGCATTTGCTACACCAATTACAGATATGCACAGCTTTAGCTGATTGTCATACCAGAATATAAAATTAAAAGTTTACAAAATTAATAACATCAAATAAAAAAAAACTATTCATTCACAATCAATCATTCCCAACCAAATATAAAATCAAACAATTAAACCAATTAATAAAAAATACAAAAATAATAATAATAATGTCAAGTCGAATTCAAACATAAAAACATAAAGTCACAAATCAATGTGTAGAGTCAATTTATCCCTAAAACGCCTGGAATGGTCGTGGAAGATGTCGAGGTCTAGGTGTCTCCAGCTACTGTTATATGTGGCAGTTAACCTAGCTAAGGGAGCCAGTGCAGCCAAGTTAGTATTGCATCGCAGCACATGGCATCACTCATCATAACTTACTATGGAATTGGTAGACGTCACACAATTGTGTCAATAGTAGTCTTAGTCTTCTTCAACCTACTGCAGTTCACTACAGGACTTGGCCTACTAGAGCATTTTTTATATCCCTCACCCACACAATACTAACTTTTGCCACAGCTAATCGCAACCAAACATATCCACCTTTCGTAAAGTCTAATCTGTCTCTATATCCAATTTCATTAATATTGTTTCAGTGGTTCAGGTGTGAAAGCGAAACAGACAGAGTCATACATACATATACATATAATCACGCCTTTATCCCTGGAGGGTTAGGCAGAGGTGAATTAACACCCACATTTCACCAATAATTGTATGCGGTTCCACATAATTGGGGGTAAGCCAATTGCCGTATTCCAGTCACTATTGTTGACTCGAGCCATGCATCTGAGACTGAATCTGGACTGTATATATCTGTCTGATGTTAAACAGCCCTATACCTTAGTCGCCTTGTACGACACCGCATGGGGTGAGATGGATTGGCCCTAATTCTACTCTGCCGGAATTTATATTATTAGTACGGATAATAAACAATATTGTTTTCTAACAGCTTCTCTTAGAACTGTATGTTAACAACTGTTCTGAGAAATGTACTAACTTAGAGATTTCCTCCTCGACGAACTCCCGGGTGACGCCAAACGTGTCCGCAATGTTGTCAAGGCTCAACGAACGGTACGCACGCAGTAACTGCACGTACGCCTTGATGCGCGCCTCGCGAACGTAATGCTGGTAATGGGGGCGGAACACCGGATCCACGCAGATCTGGGTCTCAACCTGGGCGTAAAATTCAAACATGTCATATTGAAAATCATTTAACCAATTTGTACATAGATGGTATCTGAAGAAAATTACTGCACACATTTAGGTATTTAAATTCGTGTTATAGCAACAAATACTAAAAACAGAATAAAATGTTTCGAAACCTTTTGTGCACCAGTAGGACTTGCATTCATCAACTAATACAGCTGATAAGTAGGTAATGAAGATCTAAATAAATAACTTCAATAGACAAGACAACTGTCTGCAACATTGATCCATCCAACAAAAATTTTTGTTCTATATCACAAAATGAGTAGAAAATCTCTAGTCCCAAAAAATGTTACCATATATTAAAAGAATTAGTCCATAGTAATCATCATTACACTACTGTACTCATGCCAAAATAGATTACTTTCATCTAAATAAATAGCAAGAAAAGAAAATCTCAAATTTCTAATGCTAGGAAAAGGTTTGTTGTTTGACATTCAATGTACATCATTATATTTAAAAATTTCTATTCTTTCATGTATTTTGGGTGTACAATAAAGAATATTTACTTATTTATACAGATAATACTAGATAAAGATAATTGGTTTTACCCAAGCAAGGCTCTTCAAGAAATCAGCATATCGGCACTCATGTAGAGACTCCACCAATTCCCTAAGCTCTGGGAAACGTGAACGTAGAGCTTGCACGGCCGCACCCTGTCGACGCAGGGCAGACTGCAAGGCATGGCGCTCAAGAGCCAATGCACACGCCAGAACACAATACTGGATGATTGTACCTGGAAAATATCCATAATGTTTTGGTTAAATTTCATATTCATTATCAAAAAGTCAGTGAGATATGAAGTAATATACATAATTATTATATTTCTTGTGATAGATATTTGATGCCATTGAAACTGTGTACTGAGAAGTAACTTGATTAATTCACCTTAGTGTTACATACTGAGACAAAAAATATAATTTCTCCATCAATGATTCTGTGATAATTATTTGCCAGTGAATGTAAAACTAAACAATACCCATGTCTCCACCCCCAATACCATGCCCATTTTTAAAATAGTACTACTATTATTACGAAATTGTAATATCTGTGCACTGAAGATATTAAAAAAATTATAGAAAGGGAGTCTTTTGTCCACACTTAGCCTCCTTTTTTGGGCCATTGTGCGTGATACTTGGGTTATGTTGGATTCTGAACACAATGTTTTTTTATATATTTTTGCCTGTTCACAAAGGATGCATAATCTTCTGAACACCTGTTTAATGCAAGTTTTTAAAAAAAAGACTTAGCCAGACTTAAAATCTTACAAATAATTTATTGTTATTGGTATGACTTGAAGTAGTGATACTTACCAAAGTCAACAAGTTCATAAGATTCAAATGTTGAGACACAATCGATAAACAAATCAGCAGCTTTACTGTAATCTCTAACAGCAAGGCAGTAGATAGCTTCGTAAGCCTTCAGTTTGTTCCTGGAACGCCAGTCGCCACCTTTGTCTACTAGTTCATGTGCCTAAAATGTCAACCAGTAATAGTAATAATAAATAAATATAAATTTTCTACAACATTCTACACAGCGCTATCTAGAGCCAAGCTAAGCATAAATACATACATATTGTATATGGAAACACCCAGACCACGTTGCGTCAATTGCTGTATTTTACCGTCTGTACCATGGTGAGTGTTCTGATGAGCTCTTCCAATTAGTCCCACCCTCCCCTTTCCTACACAGGACAACACGTGCAGGTCTTACATGTCACCTGCACACCATGCAGAACATCCGATCAAGAACCAAGCGGTTCGGTGACTCTTTCCTCTGTCGCACCATTAAGGCCTGGAATTCATTACCAGCTCACGTGTTTCCCTCTTCCTACAGTCCCGGGTCCTTTAAGCGGGGCGTGAAAAAGCATATGATGAGACCGTCAAGCTGAGTGTCACCATTGTCACACGGTATGTGTAGGTAATGGTGATCCTCTTTTCTGAGACTTTGCCTTCAGCTTACCATCAGGCAAGGTGAAGTCTAATTGACGTGTTCTATATATAAAAAAAAAACAATGAAAATATACATATTCATTGCTTACAAATTTTAGCACTGAAAGGGAATCAAAGCTGCACCTCCTGCGTAGCAATTGAATATTGAGAGGCTGTCAATATTGTATTCATGTAGAATTTCTAACAAGAGAATTCATGAAATATGTCTGAATGTTAGATTGGTATGAACGAGATTGAATATAAATTTTGATATAGTGCAACATCTCATCAGTTTAATAATATGGGACCCAATTAGAAAAATTTTTTTTTCATATTCAGTATTTTTGTATACCTTATTACCACAGACTGTCATACTAAAAGGATAAAAATAAAGGAACTCAAGCAGCATACAGTACCATCTAACATGCACAAACAATAAATGAGTAGATCTCAAATTGATAGATTCACTCTATCTTAAATAATAAACTAATAGTTCTGTACAAATCTGTTTATAATCAAGAGACTAATCTAAAGCAAAACTAAAAGGTTTTTGATTATGTTCAAGTTCATTTATGATTGACTTTTTTTTTTTTTTACGTGCGCAAAATCCCCACGGATACCTCCCCACCGGAGCCGGTGGAGGAGGTTATGTCGGACTCGAACCGACTAAAACGCACGCCGCCTGTGGGTCGCTTTGGTTGCCGAAGGTGAGGTTGACAGGCATATCCCTCGCACCCCGGCCGACCCAGGGCCATCTCTCACGATCTGGCCCTCTTCTCGGGTGTGGGGACTACAGAGTCCCCAACTCGTCCCCGGAAAAGGGGAGGCGCGCCACGCGCGCCACCGCCGCGGCCTGCTTCTGCCAGGGTGACAGGCGGCTCCACCTGTCACCCCCAGGCCATTTATGATTGACATAGAATACCTAATTGAGCCTTTCAGTCTAAATATGTATAACAAATTGTCTCACATTGAAACTTACCTTATTAATAGATTTTCCCATTTCCTTCACATTGCAGCCATGAAAATATGCAATCCTGAACATGGCAAAGATGGCATCTAATCTTCTGTTTGTGGTCAATGTAGAATCTTCATATTTTGCCGTGGCTAAGGCAGTAGCTGCTTCTTTGTCACCAATAGAGCACAGATAATCCAGCCTGTGATTATGAAAAACAATTATTTTTAAAGAATTATCATGTTGACAACAATAATGCTAGAAAACATAAGTTAATCAAAAAAATGACATTGAGTATCTAACCCATCTTGTCAAATGTTCCTGAATCATCTTCAAGATTATAAGAAAAAGTAAATTGTGTGTATCTTACCTGTCTTGCCAAACAGGAGTCTCTGAATCATCCTCTTTAAACTTTGATAACCTGTCTTTGTTCTCATTTGCCATTTGATCATACAATTTCTGATCAAATGACCACCCAAGATCATTACATACCTCTTTGTAATAAGGGGCCATATTTCCGCTCTTAATGCCCTGCAGAAGCTGATCTTTCAGTTGTTGATCATTTCTAAGTTGAGGTAAACTAAGTTTGAACTTGATTCCAGCCAATGCCATATATTCGGGAGTTTTACCCTCGGCAGAAAGCTCCATTTTAAAATGAAGTATATATTGAGCTTACTCTTGAAAAAAATTAAAATAAGTATTTGTTAACTGTAAGTACAAAGACCAGTGGACAGCACGACAAATTTACTCAATAACACTATTAGTCTTTAATTCTGAGTTTATGTGATTTTTGATTGAAAAACAAGAGTCACTGCGTTGACAGTTAACTAGTTTTTATTTTTCATTTTATGACATGGTAACTAGGACCTTTATGTCAAGTCTTATTTTGTATTAAACTGGCTAATGAAAGATGAACAAATCTTTTTTTCAAAACATTTACCTCTTGATACTCATAAAAATGTTATTATATGCAAATAATTCTCTAAGTGAATTGATTATTTTGAATACTGGCCAAAGGCTATGTTCAATAAATTAATGATTTTAAATAATTATCCAATATTTCACAATAATTAGCCAATAATAAGTATATTTTTCATGTTCTAATTCTAATGTTCAAACTTTAAAGGTCCTGATTTATTACTCATGAATATTAAAAAAAAAATGTATTGTTGAGTACAAACACGTCAGATTTCGGTAACACAAGTCTGCAAACGAGCACTGCATATAAACATGTACAGGTAAATTAGCTTGGAGAAATTTTTGCGTTTGTAGTTGTGTATGGTCAGCAAATAAAAAAAAAACAACATTTTATTTTTAGTTTTTATTTTTTTAAAGGTAATATACGTTTGTGGCTGGAGCACACCAAATGCGTACACGTCTACGCATACGCACTACGTACTAATACGGACGTGAAAATGTGTATCCACTGCATTGTAATCTATTGAACTTTATGAGGCAGACAAGCCAGTTCCAAACATTATAAGCAGTGAATGCCGGTTTTCACTTCAGTGAAGACGTGTATGAATTAGGTGTTCTCCGGCCATAAATGTTTTATTCTAATAATTCATCAACCCCAGGCATATCACAATCATCCCCATCCTCGCTTTCATCAGATGAATTATTTAAATTAATTATGATTCGTTCTGATATTGTGTCTAAAGCTGCGTCTTTACCCTGATATTTGTTTTCCTCCTCAATAGCATGCAGACAAACTTTTCTCCATTCCTCTACAGTTATGGCGTTCATTTTTTCTTCAGCTAATGATATTATAACCTTCATATTTATTGCGACATTCTTTTTTGCGACATATGTTTTCACTATCCCCCATATATTTTCTATAGGATTAAACTGGTGGTAAACGCAGCACAGTATGACCGTGCTGTCGTAATATTTCATCTATCTTGTACTCTACAAATCTCGCCTTGTTTTGCAGAATCAGTTCATATAATTGAGGCTTAAGCAACGTGGATGAATGCTCAATGTTTCGAAATGTCAGCCAGTCAATCATTTGCTGTTTTCTAGAATTACTATTCGGTGCAGGATTTTGTATTGAGTTATGATATGGTGCGTTGTCAACAACAACAACACTATTTGGTTGTGAGTTGGGTGTTAATTGAGTTTGAATCCACCTTGAATAGTTGTCATAGTTCATATTGTCGTGGTAATCTCCACTTTTTTGGTTGGTTTTAAACATAAGCAATGCATTTGGTATAAAGCCATCCATACCACCGCCATGAACAATGATTAAGCGGTTGCCTTTCAATATATGTTGCTTCAAACCTGAAGTGCTTCCATCTGACCAAGATTTCGAGAGGGTATGTGATGTATGTATATATGTTTCATCGGTGTAAACAATTGGTCGGCGTTGTTCACGATGTTCAGCAATTTTCATCAAATAAATAATTCGCAAGTAGGTATCTAATTTCGTGTTTTTCCATAAGAAGTTTCCGGTTATCTTCTGTTTGCTTCCAATTAAAACATAATGACATGACGTGTTTTCGTAACGTGCTGACACAACCTTTATAATCGATATCTTCTTTCAATTTTGCGTGCAAAGTTTTCAAAGTGGGAACTTCTTTATTTGTGATGTGGAAGTCATGAATTGTTCTTCTGATAACTTGCTGATCAAAGTTATCGATGACTATTGTAGGTTTACGATTCGGTTTCTTTTTAGGAGATTTAAATGTTACTTCCTGATCTGAAGGACGACATTTGCTTTCTGATACTACCTTTCTGACGGATGCTATTGAAATTCCTGTTGATTTAGCAACTAATTGAGTGGGGGTCATAATACTGCTCGGGTTGTTATTACACTCATTTTCGAAATATTTGTACAAACAGTACATAAACTTCTTTAGTTTGAGAAGTCAAAGGCTTGCCTCGACCATGTTTAACACTGGAGCCATTTTGAATTAACAATATAAAGTTACAACACTTACACACAAATTAAACACTTCAACAAATATTATAACAATAATAACAAACAATAACAACAATCAACAAATACAAAATTTAACAATTAAACTACGTAATAATTATTATTTTGGAATGAAATGTGTGCTTCATGTTCTAACGGTACCAAGCGACTGACGCCGGACTGCACGTGGCACCTGCGGACAGCGTAAACTGGTTTATACTGGTTTTGTGCGTGTTTCCACTTTCCACTATCAAGTGACGATTTATTTATTTGTTTTGTTTCGTAATTATTATGGTCAAAACTTTTTACCTATAGCTAAACTATTATATCATCTAAAGAACGACAGGATATTTTATTGTTTCACGGTAGTCGCCTTGTCGTTTGCTCAAGGACGTGAAATTGAATGAATTTTTTTTTATAAAGTCAAAACTTTTTCTTAAAAATAAAACTTGTTTTTATTGAAAACAAAAATCAGAGTGTTGCTCGGGATAAGTATAAAATTAAATAGTAATGTTAGGATATCGAAACATTTCTGTATAGGCCAGAACGATATAGTGGAAACGCGCTCTAAGATCTGAGTAATATACACACCACTACATTATGCAAAAACTCGAGACTAATTTCACTGTAATTTTCTTTATTTTTTTGTAAGGACTTTATACAATCTCACGTGCTACTTGAGTCGGCTTAGTCTGTCATGTGATCTCAAATACATTCCGCTTACTCTATTAATCTGCTTTTCTAACTGTGATTCATTTAACAAGTCTATTACATCACTCTCATTATGGGAGCTATGTTGATGTTATCAACATAGCTCCCATAATCACTCTTTCTAGTACCTATCTGTTAGCGCCACGATAGAAATAGAACAGTACTTAATTCATGTGATTATATAAATATACTATAAAAACTATAATAATTTAAATACGTGGATTTTGTCACGTTAATAAAACATTATTGATTATGATTAATTAATAATTGCATTGATATTAACAAATGTCGATATATGTATATAATTTTATGAGTTGGCAACATGTAAAACGGTACGCGCGATGCGCGGGAAGGAGAAATAGAAGGTTGATATACGAGGGCTTTGTTGACAAGTTGGTTTAACATTTCAAAAAGAATAAATTGTTGTATTTTCAATACTGTAGTTTTTCTGGGTTGGAGACATCGATCCTTCAGCTCAGAAGTGGGATTAACCAGGCCCACAGCATCTTTTGTGAAAGAATTTTTTTTTTTTCTTCCTCTTCCCTTGGTGTGATGATTTGTTATCTTATTTCTTCATAAGAAATATCATTTAATTACGAATGGAGGGAATCTTCACGCCGCCTATAGTGATGAATACCGTATCACGATCGAGAAGAAGAAAATGTCGTAGTAAAGATCGTGTGTTGCGAGCGGAGAAACATCGTAAGAGGCAATGTTCCAGCTATAGATATTTTTCGGAGATGAGCGTTAGTAGTGATACGAGTCGGATAAGTTATTCTTCTAAGCGACGGAAGTGTCGTTCTCGTGAGCGTCGTAGTAGTAACTTACGCGAGGGACGAAGTAAGCGTGTACGTGAGGATTCAATCAGCCATTCTTATGAACGGAGAAGCAGCTCTAGATATCTCAGACGAAGACATAGAAGCAGTAGTTCTCGAGACATCCGGAGTACAACACGTATGGGTCGGAGCGTTCACCGCCGGGTTCGTCGAGAAAGCCGTAGTCCCGAGAAGCGCAGCAGTCGATGCCGAAGCCGACGTCGTCGTGACCGCACTTCACAAGAAATGCAGCGGAATAGTCGAAGGTACAGTAACACTTCGAGTGAGGAGCATAGCTTTAGGCAGCCTTCGCGCCACTGTCAGGTACGTCATTCCACAAGTAACAATGATAATTCGGCATTAATATCTGAGTTAGTTAAGTCAATAGTTAATAGTCGACCAGAAAGCAATAAATTCCCTATGCTTGGTAATGTTATACCAGAATTTGACCCAATGATCAAGGGCCAAACTATTCACACTTGGCTCAATAAAGTTGAAGAGTGTTCTAAGTTATATAAATGGGGTGATGATCAAGTAATCCACTACGCGTTACCTAAGTTGTCAGGTGTTGCGAAGACTTGGTATCAGAATTTACTTACCATGTCTTTTACATGGGCCGAATGGAAAACTAAACTTACGGAAACTTTTCCTAGTACCGAAGATTATGCGGAGTTGTTAACAGAAATGCTGAGTAAACGCGTTAAATATAACGAATCACTAGAGCTATATAATTATGATAAAATTAATTTACTAAACAGGTGTCAGATAGTAGGTAAGCGAGCAGTTGACTGTTTGCTTCATGGTATCGAAGATAGATCTTTAAGACTAGGTGCTAAGGCTTCAAAGTATCAGGAGCCAGAGCAAGTACTCGAATATTTCCAGTCCAGTAAACAGCAATCACGGGATTTGGAAAAAGCAAAAATGTTTACTGATAAACGTACACCTTCGACTATTGGCAGCAACACTCATAAGTCCTCTAACAGCGATACTAAAACGAGACAGTCGGGTAACTCCGTGGTATGTTATAACTGTAATGAGCCGGGCCATTTTAGTTTTAAATGCACTAAGAAAATCTTAAAGTGTACGGTCTGTAATCGATTAGGACATACAACTATCAATTGTTCAAGACTACCCTCTGATAATCTTAAAAAAGTGGATAAGGCTAGTGAAAATAATGTAATGCGCATCGAAACGAAATATATAAACGATTGTAAGTATATGGTACCGTTAAAAATAAATGGACAATCTCTAACCGGATTTGTAGACCTAGGTAGCCAATGTACTTTATTACGCTTCAGCGATGCGCAACGTCTAGGAATTTCGTTTGAAACCCATGATCGTTTACCAGTTATGAGGGGTATTGGGAATAATATAGTGGTTCCTTTAGGAGTAGCGACTGTCAATATCGAAATACAAAATATCCTGGAACAAGTCGAAGTATTTGTAGTTAGTGACGAGGTTATTAAGTATTCGGTGTTAATAGGTCATAGTTTTACTGAAAGGCCTAATATAACTATAACGAAAACTAAGGAGGGTCTTTTTTTTGAAAAGGACACAGTAAGGAAAATTGAATTAATGTTAAGTGAGGACGCTAAATTAATACCCTTGGCTATGTGTGTAGTGCAAGTGATGTGTGCTGATACGTACACGGGACCCATTTATGTACCTGGCTCATTACGGGGTCAACCAAATCATGAATTTTATCTATTGCCAGGCGAATATGATATTTCCAAAGGACAGGGTTCTTTACTGATACAAAATGTGTCAGACAAATTAACATACTTAAAAAAGGGTACACTATTGATGCGAATTCGTCCTGTCACGCATGTTATGAATGTAAGTACCGTAAATGTAGAAAATGATGAGTCCACTGAAGTTATTAACTTTGATAAGTCCTTGACAGCTGATGAGTTTGAACAGTTGAAATACCTTCTAAAACAGTACAAAGGTTGTTTCTCCAGTAGTTTGAAAGACCTGGGGTTTACAAACATGGTAGAGATGGTAATTGAACTTGAGGATAGTCGACCAGTTGTGTATCGTCCTTATAGATTATCGTTTTCCGAAAGAGACTTGGTGCAATCAATGGTGCAGGAGATGATCGAGTCGGGCATAGTCTGTGAGTCGAAATCACCATACGCTAGTCCTGTCTTATTAGTTAAGAAAAAGACTGGCGAGAAAAGGCTGTGTGTGGACTATAGAGCCCTTAACAACAAAACGAAACGAGAACGTTATCCCTTGCCATTGATCGACGACCAATTGGATAGATTGGCAGGAAATTCACTGTTTATAACACTTGACTGCGCATCAGGTTATTACCAAATTCCAATAGCGGAGGAATCACAGGAAAAGACCGCGTTTGTAACACCTGATGGTCAATATCAGTTCAAGCGTATGCCCTTTGGCTTGGCCAACGCGCCCTCAGTTTTCCAGAGGGTGATCAATAAAATTCTTCCCAAATCTAAAGTAGATTTTGCTCTAATATTCATGGATGATATATTAATACCCGCTAAATCATTCCAAGAGGGTCTGTCCAGACTAGAACAGGTTCTAAAGCTTTTATTAGAAGCAGGATTAACTCTGAAAATGAGTAAATGTTATTTCTTTTATAAGGAGATTGATTTTCTTGGTTTTGAGGTAAATGGCAGTGGTATTAAGCCAGGGGAGCGTAAGACTACTGCTATATCGAATTTTCCTGAACCTCAAAACTTACATGATATAAGACGATTTATCGGACTAGCTGGTTTTTTTAAACGTTTTGTAAAGGACTTCGCGCTCATTGCACGACCGCTGACAGATTTGTTACGGTCCAACTTTGAGTGGAAATGGGGTGAAAATCACAAACATGCTTTTCAATCACTTAAACAAAAGCTTGTTGAACGACCCATTTTAGCCTTGTATGATGCCACTCTAGAAACTGAACTGCACACGGACGCGTGTAAATTAGGCGTTGCGGGAATACTAATGCAAAGGCAGTTTGATGGTTCCCTTAGACCAGTTGTTTACTACAGTCGAAAAACGACTGGTGACGAACAAAAGTTACACTCGTTTGAATTAGAGACTTTGGCAGTTATTGCTTCACTAAAACGGTTTAGGGTTTACTTATTAGGTATAAAATTTAGAATTATAACCGATTGTAATGCTCTAAGAACTACTTTGACTAAGCGGGACCTGGTACCCCGAATTTCTCGGTGGTGGATACAGCTGCAGGAGTACGACTGCGAGATTGAGTACCGCGCGGGAAGCCGCATGAGTCATGTAGATGCACTTAGTCGTGCTCCTGTAACTGATCCCTTACCCGGTGACGAAGACTGTCCGGCACTAGATGTACTAAACGTTGAGTTAAAAGATTGGATTTCTACGGTGCAAGGAAATGATGACGAAATTAAGAGAATTAAGGAAGTTTTGCAGGATCCAGAAACTAAACGAGTTGCTGGTATTCATAAAGATTATATGTTAAAGGGCGGGTACGTCTATAAAATTTTGGAAAATGGTATACGATGGGTAGTACCACGCGCAATGCGATGGCAGGTTCTTAGGATGAATCATGATGACGTAGGTCATTTTGGTTTTGATAAAACTTTCAGTCGCTTACAAAGCGTATTATGGTTCCCGAAAATGCGTCGGTTTACAAAAAAATATGTGTCCGCGTGTATCGAATGTGCTCATCATAAAACCCCCGGGGGTCGTAAGGAAGGGATGTTGCATCCCATTCCCAAGCTTGAAGTACCATTCCACACGTTACATGCCGATCACTTGGGCCCCTTCGTTCGTTCCAGAAGAGGCAATACATATATTTTGGTAATAATTGATGCTTTTACAAAATATATTAATATTCGACCGGTGAGAGATACTAAAAGTACCACAGCAATTAGAGTTCTAAAGGAACATATTAGTTTTTTTGGTACACCATCTCGATTAATAACTGATCGCGGCACTTGCTTTACTAGTGCAAAATTTAAAACTTTTGTGACCCTTTCAGGCATTAAACATATACTCAATGCGGTAGCAACTCCTAGAGCGAACGGACAGGTAGAACGCTTCAACCGAACCATTTTAGATGCATTAAGTACCAAATGCCATGGTAAAAATGATAATTTGTGGGACGATTATGTAGGTGACATTCAATTAGGCTTAAATACTACAATCAACAAGACCACTGGTAAGACTCCTTCGGACCTATTATTTGGGTGCAGGTTAGTTAGTACTTCGGAAAACATATTGAACGACGTAGTGGTAGAGGTTACTGAACGTATAACGGGGGAAAATTTAGATAAAATAAGAAAGGAAACGCAGAACCGCATAGAAGACCAACAGCGTAAGTCAAAAGAAAAGTTTGACAGCCGCAGAAAAGCAGGTACAAGGTATAATATAGGTGACTTAGTTAGGGTACAGAGAATGATACACGATAAGGAACACACAGGTATTTCAAAGAAATTAGTACCCAAGTTTAACGGACCCTACCGTATAGTAAAGATTTTGGATAATGATAGGTTCTTAATCGAAGACACACCCTTAACCCGAAAGGGAAATAAGAAATATGAAAATGTTGTAGCGTTAGATAAAATACATCCTTGGCTAGCATTTAAAAGTATTGTAAGCGAGTCCAGTGACAGTGATAATAATAGCATTAGCGATTCGGATGGAATGGAATCCGCTAATTAAACTAAAAATTTTATAATCAAATAATTATAACTTTTGATACCGTGATTAGACTTTATAAATAAATTACCTAAGTAAACATAACAGGGATTAAACTGAATTGAATTGTTTATAATATGTTATATTGATTTTAAGGGAAACACAGGCTATGAGCGAGCGAGAAGGAATAGATAGCCGCAGATCATAGCACACCGTGTCAGCACGGGTTACGAGCCAAGATCTAAGTCATAGATTGTAGCAGACTGTGCGTATTAACGAACAGAATTATTATTTGAGTTAAGGCTATGAGCGTTCAGTGCTGAGGCGTAGATGGTCGTAGATCATAGCAGACTGTGTTTGCGGGTACTCCGTAACATGGGCTATGAGCGACCAGCGCTTAGGCATAGATGACCGTTGATCATAGTAGACTGAACAGGATATTGTGTGGTGTGAGTGCATGAGCTATGAGCGACCAGCGTTTGTAATAACGTAGATGGCCGTAGATCATAGTAGATCATGAACTTACAATACACAGGTAATAGAATAAGAATAATTTTATCATTTAGTTGGTATAAAATATTTTGTAAAACTTTTCTTATATAGAGTTCTTTATCTGATAATGTTAACAGAACTAGAAACTATAGGACTTATTGAACTTTATCTAATAATATGTGCATTGCAATGTATAATTTGTGTTTAATGTATTGTATAATGTGTTTTTTTTTTATCTCTTCATCATTGTATGCATGATGCAATAACGTGAGAGGACTCACTAAAATAAGGATGGCCGAGCTGTTAGCGCCACGATAGAAATAGAACAGTACTTAATTCATGTGATTATATAAATATACTATAAAAACTATAATAATTTAAATACGTGGATTTTGTCACGTTAATAAAACATTATTGATTATGATTAATTAATAATTGCATTGATATTAACAAATGTCGATATATGTATATAATTTTATGAGTTGGCAACATGTAAAACGGTACGCGCGATGCGCGGGAAGGAGAAATAGAAGGTTGATATACGAGGGCTTTGTTGACAAGTTGGTTTAACATTTCAAAAAGAATAAATTGTTGTATTTTCAATACTGTAGTTTTTCTGGGTTGGAGACATCGATCCTTCATATCTAAGCATAAATAACGCGGTATTTTGTAGGGACGGAAATACCATCGTGTCCTACTTGTATGATGTTGACAATGATGATGATGATGACGATCAACGAGATGACTGCTGCCTCAGTAAAGTTGTGGGGACTTTACTAGAAGCTCTGAAGGAGATTTTTAACTAACAAAATTTGATTTTTAACGAAAAGTAACAATTCATGCCACTTTCCTATACTTAAGACGTTAGGTCCCAAAATTCACCATTTCTATACATAAAAACTGGACCAATTTCGTGTTGGCGGCAAAACTCACAGTGATCTAGAATTTTATTTTTATCCACAGACAAGAAAAGAGAAGCTAAGATAAGTATAACTTTTTAATCAGGAAATATATCTTCATCTTCATCTTACACATAAGAGTCATAAAAGAAGTGGAAGAAATAAAGAACATTAACATTAAGGTAAAAGCAGAAATAGTGGTCACTAACCGACTAGTGAATACTTTTGAACAAAAACCTTTATTTTAAGAAAAGTAACCATTCTGTTTAAATGTCTATTGTCTCAAAAGATGCCTAATGGCAAGAAATGTTCAAAAATTCGCAACACTGTCGTAAATAGATTTAGATTTTTGTTAAGAGAGCTGATTTAATAGGTGTTAAATTATATATTGTTACCAATTATAGTAAGTATGTTTTAACTATGTAAGGTGTTGACCTACCTACTTAGACTGCTACCTATGTTTTTTGCCTAGAATTTCTAACAATTTTAAACTATTTTCCATTATTGGTTCTTACGACAAAGTGTATAATAATAGTGCATATTTTATTTTTTGTATACCTAACGTTCTAAGAAATCTATATACCTATATAAAAATCAATTGCTATTTGTTAGTCTCGCTAAAACTCGAGAACGGCTGAACTGAATTATCTTATTCTGGTCTTGGTCTTAAAAGGTGAGAAAAATTCAAATAATTGCCAGGAACCGACATCCACGAGGGCGGATCACGGGCAAAAGCTAGTATAAGTATTTAAATAATAAAGAAGAAAAACATTATGTTTATGTAGCGTATAAAAAAAATACGTTTCTGTACTCTACAATATTTTAATTTGAATATTTATGAGTAATAAATTAAGTATTCTTACCTTTAAAGTAATATAAACATCAGACTCAATACCCTATTAAAAACCACTGCCTACATTTAACTCAAACGCCGATAAAACGAAATATATTTACTAATCGGGAAATTTTCAACTTGACACTGGCAAGATTGTCTCCTAAATTTAATTCGGTTGATATGTTGCCATCCCAGAAAAAGGAAGAAGATAAGAAACCGTTTTGACCCTTTTCACGTTACACACAAAAAATTGACAGTTCCACAAAATTGAAAATTGTGTTTCATAGATTGTTCTTTGCTTTGGTTCTTTGTCATCCAACCTTAGTGTATTTAGTATTTAATGAAAGCTTAGTTTATTGTGAACAGTGTATAAGATTTTGAAATTACACTGGGCCACGAAGATGGTTGCTACATACACTAACAAAACCATGTCATTATAATAGTCAAATGTGTCATCATACTCATCAATAAAACATCTCAGGAAAAGAAGTATCATTCTACAAACTTTAGAAAAGAATATTGAAAAATGGATATCAATAAATTGGTCTGTAACAACCAGTCCATCAAGATTGTACCGTCAGTAGAAGATTCATTGAAGTCCATGGGATTAAATTTGGATTTGGATAGTGTCTCTAAAGCATGGTTAGAGCAACTAAAAGTAACCTGGGTGACATGGAAGAAAACTCCAGCAGTAGAATATTACATAGAGTCCTTTTTTCAGTCTCAGTCAGACCCATATAGATTAGCTCTTATTTTTGTTATTAAATGTGAAGATTACAAAGACTGCAAACCCAAATCCTTACCTTACCTCTTAATAGAAATATTACAGAAGTGGTCACAGTCAAGTGGTATACTTCCAGAAGATAACCTTAAACTACCCGCATTCCACATAGCTACACACCAGAGGAATCATTATTTTGTTTCTGTCATTGTAAAAACATATCAACTAGCGACTGCAAAAGATAAAATTTTACCTATTGTGAAAGATATGATCAGAAATGATAACTGCAGACAAGCATCCCAGATAATAATAGCAATGGAATTATCAGAATATATTTCAGTTGAGAGTTTACTTTTTCCATTAGTATTGCAGGATAAATCTAACTTAATTGATGAGTACTTGACAGCGTGCCCTAACCAAGTGAAGCCCATGGTTTTGTTTTTAGATAAGTTGTTGGACAAAACAATTAGCTTACGTGACTTTGTGCAGAATTATATTGACGAAAATAAAATATCTCATGTTAAATATGAAAAAGTTCACCATAAACCTCTGGGCAAATTAGTTGCTCGTTTATGTAACAAGTTTAACATTCCCATTGAGACATGTAAGAATCTCAGCAAAAATCGTACAACTGGTGGATTAAGATATTTAATATATCAGAAATATCATGAACATAATGTTAGCTCTTCTGTTTGGGAAGATTTAGTTAAAGACTCGCTAAAGCAAAATGCAAGTTCTGGCCAAGAATTTATAGACATGTTGGTAGATTATGATCGTAATGAAGCTAAGAAGTGGGCATCATACTTAAATATGCCTGAGAATATCTTACCATTAGCACTAAAAGAAATTACACTAAATGATGTACCTGAAGTTGATAATTGGGATACAAATGTAGTTACTTCTCAAGAATATTATAAGTTATCATTACCTGAAGATCAAATTTATATTATCAATACAATAGAAGAGTTCTACAATGTCATGATACCAGATATGGTAAAAACCAGTGTTGCAAGTATTGACTGTGAATGGAAGCCTTCCTTTGGAGCAACACAATCTCAAGTAGCGTTAATTCAGATTGCTACACTGAATAAAGTTTATTTAATTGATGCTCTAATATTGAACAAACCTGAATACTCCAATTACTGGACTTATTTTAATAAATCTTTTTTGGATAATGCTGAAATAATTAAAATAGGATTTGGTCTTGAACAAGACTTAAAAGAAGTAAAAGCCACTGTAGCTGGTTTAGGAAGTATTAAAGTGCAAGGAGAAGGATTATTAGACCTTGGTATATTATGGAAAAGCCTTATAAGTAATGGCCTTATTATTCCAGGTAATAGTGAGAGTGGGGGCAATAGCCTTAGTTCATTAGTACAATCATGTTTTGGATTACCTCTTGAAAAATCAGAACAATGTTCAAATTGGGAATTGAGGCCCCTTAGAAGTACACAGGTCATATATGCTGCATTGGATGCACATGTACTACTAGAAATATATAATGTTCTTCTAAAGCTGTGTATAGAGCAAGATATACAATTTGAAGAGATATGTAATGAAGTTATGTTAGAAAGCAAAAAGAAATGTTCAAAGAAAGCCAAAGTTGTAGACAGAATACAGTCAAGTTTCCCTATAGAGCAGCCAAGACCAGCAAATGAAGTAAAATTTTTAGTTGAACCTGGAGTGTCTGGATTAATACCACATTTAAGATATTGTGGAATGGATACAATAGTGATCCCAACAGAAATGCTATGGCATGATGTCATTAACTTAGCTATATCAGAGGACCGTTTTATTATATCAAGTAAATTAAAATGCACACCTTATGCAAGCTTTCCACAGAGTTCTATATTAGAATTAAGTAAGAATGGTTTTTATAAACAATTGAAAAAAGTGTTAGATCATTATAATATAACATTTGGACAAGACAATTTATTCAGTTTCTGTATTAATTGTAACAGTAAGAATTTAACCAAACTAGATGTAGAAGAAGTAGCTAAAATGTGTAAAGAATATGAAGCTGTATCTTCTAATACTGAGGGCTTTGAAAGATATAATGATTATGATGATGAACTTGGTTATAATGATAATTTTTTAAGTGAATCTGATGGTGATGATGACCTGTATCAGCCAGACCTATATTCTAAAAAGAAATTGCACACCAAAATGAATGTCCCTGTTGAAATATATAAACCTAATGAATTATCCACATCTAATAAGCCAGCAATTCTGTGTGAAGCATGTGGTAAATTGTTCTGGGATGAAGATAAATTGTTGAAACCAATCCGTATAGATGTTTACAATATTATGAATATTAAAGTATTGTAGCATATTATAAATGAGTACAAATACTTAACTAAATATTTCCAAAATAATTTATTTCCATGTAAATAATTCTTAAAATTATCTCATAATTTTGTTACATTTTCAAAGTTACTGAAATATGTACTTTCATAAAAAAAATCACTATGAATTAAGATTCATAGTGATTTTTTTTATGACTTAGCAACATGGGAATTTTAGTAGTGTAAGTCATAATATAGAATAGATTATATATTTTTGTAAAAGGAAGCACTGTGTAGAATTATTATAATTCAGTATTATAAAATGACGTGGTGAAGAAAAGTTTTCAAGCCGAATACTATAAATATTAACCTTAATTTGATTAATTAATGTATGAATAAACAATATTTGTATAAAAATGGTATATACTTATGCACGGTTCATAATGTGAGCGGAGAGAACTCTGTATATATTCCGTTTACATACTATTTAATAAATTAAAGTAATATGATACATAGTTTCTTAAGTTTAATTGTGTATAAACTGAGTCTGTATGGAGTCATCTCTGCTTGCGGTGGAAACCCAGCTTTTTAGTTGGGCACCATCCACAATTTCCATCACATGTTTAAAGAGCATAAGGGGTTGCATTAAAAATGTGTGACGTAATTTATGAATGCTCCCTTGAAATACCATCAAGGTATTTACTCATCATAAGGACTACCTTTGATAACTATATCAAATATGCTAATATCGTCCTCTTTTTGAGACGTTGAAGATTTTTAAATGATAATGACAAATTTTTAAATACTATATTCCATGTACTACACCAAAGAAATATCGACTTGTAAGCAATAATATTTAATAGATAGATGGGTCAATGTCATACTGAGTGGCAACAAATGTGATGTGTATAATGTAGAAAGCGATAGCTACCTAAAGTGACTTGCACCTAGGAGTGTAAAAATTAAGACAAATAAATTGTCTGCAACAGTCTTCCTTTTTATATTATAATTGCTCGTAAGTTATGAAAAATTGACTCTTTTGCTCTACTACAGCAATGAGGCACTATCGGTAACTTGTTCATTAAACTACAGAGAATAATATGGTAGAAAAATTTGAAAATTCTTTTATTATTTTTGGTAATTCTGCTATCAGTAAAATCAAGCACACAAATTCTCAACAAATTCTTAATGCATAAGTATTTAAAAAAACAATGTTGACCGTATAATTATTTATAAGCATAAGTATTTGATCAGTATGTAGGTTTCACTTTAATTATTTTATTTACAACCACTTTCTGTAATATTCATCTTCAATAAATCACTGTATAATTGCACTTTTCTCTAAATTGATCCACTTCTTGAGCTAACTCAGTGTTCCCTTTCAAATTTAAAACTTCTAAGCTCAATTTGGGCAAATTCGTAATTGTTGTCAGTTTGTTGTTTTCTAATGATAATTTCTGAAACAAAAAAACACAAATTTGGCCATTACCTGTCTGTTGTACCTTATTATGTAATTACATTTTTTTCTGAATAATTAAGTATTCAGAAAAAAATACATTTATTTTTGAGTAGAATTTTAAATTACAAATCTCTAGTAGACAATCTTACCTTACAATGTTGCAGCAAGATTAAAGAAGGCAATACATTGGATGTTAAATTTTGATTTGATAAATCTACAGTTTCACAATAACTATAGTACTGTAGGTATGCCAAGCTTGTTATTTTACAATTGAACATAATTTTAAAGTCACTGATGTTATTCATATAATCAGTAGAAAGTTGATCTTCTATACTCCACTTTGTTATTAAGTCATCATAATATCCGGCTCGTAACTTATCTATAGTTTTTAGTGTATGCAAATTTTCTATAACTTCTTTGTAATTTCCTTTTGCGTCAATGCAGTGAAGAAATACTGTAGTAGTTAGAAGAGTCCCTGTAAAATATAGAAAGAAAATGTGTTCAATTGCGATTTTATTGTTAGAATTAATTCTGTTTGTATAATTAAAATATGTTTAATCTTACATTTATTGTCTGGTTCCATAGCAAGTAATTGATGACATGACAAAAGTTGTGTGATTAACTCTTCCATCACTGGTTTAGAATAATTTCTTTTAAAACAAATTTTACTTTTACCTATATAGGTATTATTATTTAGTTTAACACTAGGAATAGTTTCTATATTCCCATTTTCCGTAACATACTCCATCTGTGAAATAGAAAAGCTAATATAATTCAATACTATGTAAATAGTATCTAGTGTTCACTAAAGATCTATTAATCTAGGTAAATTCCATAAATTAGATAGAACTTATATGAATAAAGTTTAAGCAATATTATTATGGAAGTATTATTGTCATGCCTTCTTTTTTTTATTTCATACCTTAATATCCAAGTTCTCAGTAACAGTACAGTTATGTTGGAATATCCACAAAACATCAAATTGACTTCCAGTACACGATACCCATTCACCATTAACTAATTCATTATTGCATAAAATCTTGATGTTCGAAGCAATAAAATTCTGTTCAACATATTTATTAAATGCTACAGTTGTCTTCGCTGGAGATACAACATATACCACAGGTTTTGTAGTAATTTTCACAGCTCCTGCAAAGGAATATGATCTATTAAAGTTTGACAACTTGGAAATATACCACAATTTGTATTTTCCAAGACTCCTCTTGCAATGTATGCAATGGTATTGGCATTTAAAATGTTAACCTGACTGACTGTGTAATAATTATAAAAGTATGCTAACCTAATAACCACCTTTGATAGAACCAAGCACTGGTATCATCTGGATCAGTAAATGCTGCACTTTGAACTAATTTTAACTCCTGTTTGTGATGGATGTCTTCTATAGGTCTCCCACCTGAAAAAAGTGAAGACCATGGTCTAATATACATATATAATTCTCGTGTCACAGTGTTAGTTACAACACAACTCCGAAACGGCTTGACCAATTCTCATAAAATTTTGTGTGCATATTGGGTAGGTCTGAGAATCGGACAACATCTATTTTTCATCCTCCTTAATGATAAGGGTAAGTCCACCTCTGAATTTCTTTTTTAGTTTTAAGGTACTTTTTTATATTTTTATTATACATCATTAGAAAATACATACAACCCTGAATTTTCAACCCTCTATGATCATCCCCTATTTTTCCATCACGATTTTTATCTTTCGATTTTTAGTAAATCCCCACACAAGTTATTTTTGTTGAACTAAAAAAATGTTTCCTAGAAATAATATACATGGCAAAACAACATTTGCTGGGTCAGCTAGTTATAATATAAATTAAGGACCAATAGATCAACACTAACATTATGATCATTCACTTATGAAAGTCACCGCTTTTTTTTGGTTTGTTACATTATCTGTTAGGTTCTACCATAGTACCTCACCATAGGCAGATTCACTTTCAAAGGGTACAATGTTTCTTTTGTCCACAGGGGAATGGCACCCTGCCACAATATTTTTGGCATAGTAAATAGTGCTGCAAATATAATTAACTTTACCTTCTACATCTGGATACAGGGCCACTAATATCTTGCTTCTATAATGCCAGGCGGAATAATTAGAAAAATTGTCATGTATCTTTTCTGTTGTAAATTCAAATTCACCTTTTAGTGATGGATTGCATTTACTGACAACAAATCTCCGGTAATCCCATGTATGAACTGTAAAATGATGTCATTTAAAGGTTAGAATGTTTCAAAGTTTAACTTGTTAAAATTTAGTATCATCATCACATCAGTAGAATAGCAGTCATAATTTCAAATAGACTGCAACAATGAGGTAAACATAAATAAGCAATATCTAAGCAGCAATAAAATACCTTGTACATATACATATTTACAATTTTATCATTAAATTGCAGGAACTGTTAGAAGTTGTTACAATAATACAATATGAGCATGTTCATCAATGGCTTTTTTCCACAAGAACATCATAGAGTAACATCTGAGAATCCAGTTAAGTTAAACATATTTGCATAAGACATCCAGTCTAAGTCTTATAAGGATTGTTTTTTTTTTATACCACTTAGGTGGCAGACAAGCACACAGCCCACCTGATGGAAAGTGTTTACCGTGGCCTTTGGATGTGTGTAACACCAGAGAAGCCACACTTGCGCAGTCAACCCTGTAAGTACGAATCTCTGTGCCGTCAGTGTAGAGGGCAAAGCAGGACAAGCCTTTAGTCATCCCACTAACAGCACAAATTCTCAAGTGAGCTTTGGCTGCCTTACTCACCACTGGGAACACAACACGAAGTTATTATATATACCGTGGTATTCTGTAGGGCGGAGGTACTTCCCCAGTAGGACAGCTCAAATGGGCGGAAAAACTGCCATGTCCTACCTCCTTAAAATTTTTTAATTGATTGTTACACTATCAACAAGTAGGCAGTGTACGCTGTCAAATTACTATTCATTATACATGTCTATAAACTTACAATTTCTTTCATCATACTTCAGATACATATTACACAAGGAAAGTTCTTTTTGCCAATCAGGATCACTTCTGGTTGTTAGAACCCATTCCCTTTGATGCCAGGCTCCATAAGATTTTGGGTTTGATTTTAAACAATACTCCGTCAAGTGAAGTTCAGCATCATATAACTGTGAGAGCTCTCCTTCAGGTTCATTATTTTTTCTGTAAATATATTTTATATGTCACAAAATAGAAAAACTGTAGGCACAATGTATATATAATATATGACAAATTATAGTATCAAATATTATGTAACTTCATACTGATACTGGTTTTTTTGATAGAAGAAACAGTTTTTTAAACAGAAGAGACCTTACACTGTCTTATAACAACAGCCTATTAAGTTTTTGCATATTATAAACAAGACTGGTTTCATGGAGAACCAAATTGTTAGGATTTTTGGTAAGATCTTCATTACAGAAAATTTAAAAAAATAGAATATGTTTTAAAATTTAGGCAGAAATTTTTATAATTAGGCAGAATAGTACCACAATATCAAGTATATTTATTTTATAGACGAGTCTCTGTGGACTACAGTCTACAGTTATTTAGAATACTTTGTTTATTCGGTAATTTTATAATACTTACTTAAATATATTCAATATTTCTTTCCTTATGTTCCACAGTGTGTAAATATCAGGGTTAGATGACAACACTTTCCCTGTGAGATCCAACAGGTCTTTATCTAATTCAGACTCGCGTCTCTAAAAAAATACAAGATTTTTACTATAATGATGTGATTTCATTATATACGAATTTCGTAGATGTGGAATACTTACTTTATGCTGGATTTTTTGCATGACATGTTTAAAAAGTTTAAGTTTCTCTTGGCGCTCTTTGTCTTTCCTTGCTTTTTCTTCTTCAGTAGTGCGGACTTTGACTCTACCGTGCTGTGGAGTACAAATTCAGGTTTATTAATTTTTGTCACTAACTGATGTTATCAATTAGTTAGATACTACAATAGGGGAATTTTATTCAGCCTACCATGTTTGACGGAGTACTATTAATTATATTGTTATAAAACTTCTAAATATAGGTAATTATAAGAATTTGCCAGAAATTCACGAATATTTGCAAAGGGAAAACAATTAACAAAAAACTGGACCAAGATAAGACTATAAACAGATAAGATTACAATTATCCTATTATTTGGCAAGTAGCAAAGTGGACTAGCACAATCAATGTACATAGAAGTGACAGTTGATAGAATTGACAGAACTGACCAGTGTTGCTCATGTAGACATTTTGGATTCCCCAAAATTCAGATCCCAATATAGCCATTCGTGAACCTAAAGGGCTGGTGCGTAGCGATGGCAAGAGACCGGATGGTATGTCGTTGCTACCTTGGAAGATGGGTAGGCCTTTGGTGTGGGACGCTACGTGCGTCGACACTCTTGCGCCTTCACATCTTTCAAGCACAGCAGGGTGTGCCGGTGCTGCTGCTGCATCTGCGGAAAACCTCAAACGGCGCAAATACCTGACCTGACAGGTGATTATATTTTTGAGCCGTTTGGGGTTGAAACGTTAGGGACATGGGGTCCAAGTGCTCGGTCTCTATATAAAGACTTGGCAAAGCAGCTGATCGACGCTACGCGTGACCAGAAGGCTGGTTACTATCTTGCACAGAGGATAAGCATTGCCATTCAACGTGGCAATGCTGCCAGCCTTCTGGGTACGTTACCGGTCGGTGAGGATGCAGAGGAATTTCATGACGCATTATGTATGTAATTTTTATGTTTATTTTATTTTAGTGTATTTTAGTAGCGATCCCAATATTAAGACAAATACAATCAAATTCGAATTCCTTACATTTTACACCCTAACTTTAATTAAACCTATACTTACTAATATTATACAGCTGAAGGCTTTATTTGTTTATTTTGTCGAAGGCGTTATTCTCAGGAATTACTGGTTCGAATTGAAAAAATCCTTTGTGTGTTTAACAGGGCTATAACTAGGACGGCAAAGAGTATAGGACGGTTACAAGGGCCCTTATATGATTACGCTACTACTCAACGGAGTCGGGTAGTAGGGCACACCGTGTCGTGAAATCACGATGTACCAAAGACAAAGTTCAGATTGTTTTGTTGTCAAGCCCTACGAATTTGCCTATGAGCTTCTACTTGTGGTGTGAGAGTTTCGCGGGTGTAGTAACGTAACTTTCTTACCCAGTTTTAGATAAGAAAGAGTATTGCTATTAAAATAGGAATGTGGTAGTGGAAGCTGTCCAGATGTGCTGGGTGAGGAGTATAGCGTTCCAAATCGACTCAAGTGAGTGTGGGGACGTTCTACATTGTTTGCCTTAATCTCTCAAGAATGGCCAGAAAGCGAATTGATAGGAGACTTACTATGTGCCTGGTCTAGATTTTCATAATTTGCATTATCCTCAACATCAGAGACTGCTATGGGCAACTCACAGTCCTCTTATTCACCTTGCATGCATGGTTTGTTGAATCTGAAATAATAAGTGAGACAAGGAGACGCTGCTTACAGCAGCTTCTCCTTGTCTCACTTATTTATCAAAAATATTAAGGAAAATCTTGAAAAGAATAAGGCCAACAATCTAGAATGTCTCCACACACCGTAATAGCGGCGGTAAGTCCTAGCCTCCCGAAACCTGGAAATTTATGGGGAATCCGTGGTCCCCACACTTTAAGGGGGCCAGTTTGAAAGAGATGGATTTGCGTCGGTCGGGGTGAGAGGGATATGGTTCAGGTACAACTTTCAGATTCAAATCCAACAAAACCGTGGCGATTTTTCACACAAAAAAATTAAAACGGAATGGAGGCGTAATCATAAACGTCAACAGACAGATTCCCAAACGTTATTTGAAAATTAATACATTGCAGGCATAGCGGATTTCAATATATACCAAGGGTAAAGTCGGATAGTTTGGCTAGTAAACCGACATAATTTCGCCGATGGCTGACGGGGCTGGTAGATGTAGAGATTTCCACACGATAATATAGGGTACTGCTGTAAGCTAGAATCATTAAGTTTAACTGGAAGAATTACTTTTAGCAGAAGTACAGAAAAAGTTGATTTTCCAGTAAAACACAATATTTTCCAAAGTTCCATTTTTCCCTAATTACTTGATCTTTTGCACATTTGTTTTAGTTTTTAGTCTTACCGAGCCTTAATCTCACTGAGTTAAACTAAACTACTTGTAATATTTGTCGCTATTGTTACTTTTGAGTTTAGTACAGTTTTAGAGTAAAAGTCTAAATGCCACGCAATTTCCCAACAAAAGCGCTCTCCCCATAAATTCCCCAATCGAATTGACAATCCCCAAGGTTTGAGGAATTCCATTGCCTACAGTTGTAACACTCATGTCAACCACTGTCAGCAACGTCAACTGTCAAAGACAATTTTATTGCCTTAGACAATACCTCTTATATACTCTTTGGACAATACAAAGAAGCTCATTGTTGCAGATGAACATATATATTTTTTTTTTTATACCACTAAGTTGGCAGACAATCACACGGCCCACCTGATGGGAAGCGGTTACCGTGGCCTATGGACGTATGCAACACCAGGGGTGTCACACTCGTGCTGCCGACCATGAAGAAACCTTCTGATACCCCTCTTGAAGAACCCCAGATTGTAGGCGCTTGGGAAAACCGCAGCAGGGAGGTCATTCCACAGCTTGAGTGTGCGTGGGATGAAGTTTCTTTCATACCGCACAGTGCGCACCGTCTCAGGGCGCAATGTGTGGGGATGAATTCCTTGCCTATGGCGAGAGGTGCGATGATAGAATGTAGCTACGGGCATCATGTCAAACAATTCATCTGAGCACAAACCATTGTATAGGCGGTAGAACACACACAGTGAGGCAAAATCCCTCCTAAGGCTAAGAGGTTCCACTCTACCTGTGAGTATGGGATTGTCAACCAGCCTCAATGCCCGTCTTTGCAACGAGTCGAAGGGGTCAAGCTGGTATGCAGGTGCTCCAGCAAAAAGGTGACAGCAGTACTCCATGTGAGGCCAGACCTGTGCCTTATAAAGAAGGAGTTGCTGCCCTGCAGTGAAGTACTGCTTCGCCCTGTTGAGCACTCCGAGTTTTCTTGATGCCAACTTAACCTTGTCCTGCAAATGACTTCGGTATTGGACGTCGCTGGAGATATCGACACCAAGGATCCCGATACTCGAGGAGATGGTAAGCGGTGTGCCTAGGAATTGCGGCGCTACAATGAATGGAGTTTTCTTAGCGGTGAATACACATACTTGTGTCTTAGTGGGGTTGAATTGGACTAGGTTTAGTCGTCCCCAATCGGATACTCCAGAGAGAGTAGTCTCGATTTTAGACACAAGTTGTTCGCGACTCTTCTCCACCTCGGACTGAGGGATGTTTGCACGGCCCGTGTAACACGTGTCCCCGGTACTGTCGTCCGCATAACAATGAATGGAGCCATCAGACAGCATGTCATTGATATGCAGCAGAAACAGCGTCGGAGACAACACGGAGCCTTGTGGGACACCAGCGTTTATGTTCATGCGGTCCGAGCAGCTGCCGTCGACGACAGCTTGGATGCTTCTGTTGGACAAAAAGCTGGCGATCCATTCGCAAAGTCCCTCGGGGAGTCCATAGTACGGCAACTTCGCAAGAAGACCTTTGTGCCAGACCCGATCGAAGGCCTTTGCTATATCGAGGCTGACCGCTAGTGCCTCACCCCGACTCTCGATGGCTTGCGACCACCGGTTTGTGAGATACACAAGAAGGTCACCGGTTGAACGACGGTGGCGAAAGCCGTACTGTCGGTCGCTCAGTAGATCGTTTCCTTCAAGGTATCTCAGGAGCTGTGTATTAATGACACGCTCCATAACCTTCGAGAGTAGGGAGGTTACAGCGATAGGCCTGTAATTGGTCGGATCTGTCCTGTCACCTTTCTTAGGTACAGGGTGCACGAATGCGGTCTTCCACGAGGCTGGGACCTGCCGCGCGGAGTATGAGAGTGCGAAAAGGCGTGTAAGTACAGGGCACAGCTCGGGGGCGCAGTGTTTAAGCACCATCGCCGGTATACCATCCGGCCCACTCGACTTCCGAACATCTAGGGACTTAAGCTCACGCCGGACCGCCCGTTGCGTGATTTTAACTTCAGACATGGAAGCACCACAGCTGGGAATTATGGGTGGTTCGGCGTCCCCGTCGTTCATAGTCGAGTTTGACGCAAAGAGATTACCCAACAGATCGGCTTTCTCCTTAGCGCCATGGGCCAGACTACCATCGGATTTTTGCAGCGGTGGAAGGCAAGACTGGCAGAAGTTTCCCTCGGCAGCTTTGGCGAGCGACCAAAATGCACGACTGCCAGATGGGTAGTGCGCAAGCCGCTCGCCAATTCTGCCGATGAACTCAAACTTAGCCCTGGCCGTAGCTTTTTTACTAGACCTCGAGGCGGCATTCAACTTTCGCTTCACTTCAGTGATATTAGGATCTTTATTGGCAAGAGCCGTGGTCCAAGCCCTGTATGCAGATTGCTTGTGGTCTCTTGCTTCTCTGCAGGGCCTATTAAACCAAGGGCGTTTGCTCTCTATACTGATGAACATATTATAGAATATATTTTTGAAACGGGGCAGTTGCAGGGCAGTAAGGCTTTCAGCAAAATGTTCTTAGGAAACTATCTCTTAACTTTTTGCAATGGTCAAACTTTTTGTTTTGGGTAGGAAGTGGGTAGGACGAAAATCTTTGTAATTCTTAGTTAGGGCTGAGAAAATTCGTGTTAGTTATAAAATATCTTCTAATCGTGTTTTTGATAATTGAACTTAATAGATGCATATTTGGTCTATAAATGAAACGCGGGAGCTGCGTTAGTATGGTACCGTAATAGATATTCATTGCGGCATGTGCCAAGAACACTATGTTGTTGTCGCTCGATTACTGATCAATTATGCTTATATTAAGTCCAATTTTTCAGAATTAGAAGATATTTTACCAGAACTTCTGAAATTATGACCAACACGAATTTTGTCAGCTCAAACTAAGAATGACAAAGATATTCGCATCAAATTTGTTCACTTCCTACCCAAAACAAAAAGTTTGACCATTGCAAAAACTTGATTCTATGTATGGCTGAAATGTATGGAAAACGTTTTTGGCGATTTCCGTCTTACCTAGTACTCAAACCTAAAATATTCCTATAGAGAGGTGGGAGGACAAAGGAGGAGATGTTAGAATTGGCCTTCTGGCGTTATTGCACACTGCATAATAATTCATTTAAGTAATCCATAAATTCCCTAATCTCTTCTTTTGACGTTCCTTTATACGGTACAAAATTTTGGCCAGTAGCATTGCACTTAGCACCACTTCCACAAGTAAAGTAACGTAAAACTAATAACAAAAAAATAATTGGCAGGGTTTGTAGAAAACATACGTAGAGTTGACAACTAACTTTGTGTAAACGAAATAGAAACGCGATTCTTTAGATACGTGAGAAATCGTAAAAGTAAATCCAGTGTTGTCAAAACTCAATAAAGTAATAAGTTACTTTCCTTTTAGCAGCAGTAGTTCTCTAGCGAAGCTGAAAGATAGAATGAATAATGCACCGCAGTTTTCTCTACGATGGAATAATTACGTATCTCACGTAACAGAAGCGTTTAATGTACTCCGTTTTGAAGACGATTTAGTGGATGTAACCCTATGTTGCGATGGAGGTAAAATTAAAGCACATAAAATGTTGCTGTCTGCGTGCAGCACTTACTTCAAACAAATATTCAAGGAGAATCCTTGTCAACATCCTGTGATTATATTCAGAAACTTTAAGTTCGAAGATCTTAATGCCATTGTCAACTTCATGTATCATGGTGAAGTTAATATTTTCCAGGAACAATTGGAATCCTTTCTTATAACAGCTGAGATTTTAGAGGTTAAGGGTTTGACAGACAATGTGGATGATGATTCATCTAAGAGCCAGCTGAGAATCACGGACAATACATCTCTAGACCTTAGTTCTAAGTCTAGTAGGTATACAGAGGATATTGTGCCTATTCTCTCTGATGAGCCAATCAATTTAGCTACTATACAAAATGTAAGAGAAGAGAACATTCCACAGACAAACATAACTGATAGTATTACGAGACAAGAAAACGGTAGTTTAGAGATACAGCCAGAAGCCTCTACATCAGATGATAACCCAAAAAAAATTGCACTACCTGCTGAGGATATGCAGGTTGATACACAGTCTACATCTGTGGAAGATTTGTCAGAAAAAAGTAATTCTGGTAAGTATCCTTTCATTACTTTTTAAATTATCTTTATATAAAATTTACTCAACAACTAAACTATACTCCAATTGGCTACCTACTTAACTGAAAGTACCATCTTGCAGGGACTTTTTATAAAAACAAATAAGCTAGCCTAACTAACTGATTAACTAGTGGTTCAATTTCAGCTTGTTTTTTTTTTATATATATATAGGACATGCCAACTTGACCTCACCTCTCCTGATGGTAAGCTAAAGGCAAAGTCTCAGGAAAGAGGGTCACCATTACAGACACTAAGTGTTACAATGGTGGCACTCAGCTTGGCGGCCTCATCAGATCCTTTTTCACACCCGCTTAAAGGCCCCGGGACTATAGGAAGAAGGAAACACGTGTGCTGGTAATGAATTCCAGGTCTTGGTGGTGCGGCAAAGAAAAGAGTCTCCGACCCGCTTGATTCTTGCTCGTATATTCTGTACAGTGTGAGGGTGACATCTAAGGCCTACACGTTTTGTCCTATGTAGGAAAGGAGATGGTAGCTCGTAGTTTACCTATATAATAAGTTTCTAAACAGAAGTTTCCAAACACATTAATAATAATAATAAATGTGTTTAGATTGAATGGAATGAGTATAGGAGTATGTTCATACATATTATACTTAGTTAACTTACTGACAGATATTTTATGAAACAATTTTTTGGTAGAATGTCGGAGCTATCTTGTCTCCACTTGTTTAATTAGGTACCTAACCAGAGTGTTTAACTGCTAAATCAGAGGTTCTAGGTCTGATTCCTGTTCTGTGTAAGTATATTAAGATGTATATTTCATTTGTCTGGGTATTATTATGTATTATGTTAGGAATGTTTAAAAAAAAGAAAAAATGTAAGTTCAAATTTATGTATCCACATTCCAGAAGCCATATACAAGTTGATACTCTTACTATTGTTCAAAATAACATAACATAAACTCACGCCTATATCCCCGAAGGGTAGGCAGAGGTGCTAGCATCCACATTTCGCCAGTTTATGTTTTAGGTCCCAATGTAATAGGTGGAGAAGCCTATTGCCATTAACCGGGCTCTTATAAACCTGCGATAAATACACACATAACTTCGAAAAGTAATTGGTCTGTGCCATGGTAAAACCCATACCACTTTTTTTTTACGTGCGCAAATCCCTACGGATATCTCCCCACCGGAGCCCGTGGAGGAGGTTATGTCGGACTCGAACCGACTAAAACGCACGCCGCCTGTGGGTCGCTTTGGTTGCCGAAGGTGAGGTTGACAGGCATATCCCTCGCACCCCGGCCGACCCAGGGCCATCTCTCACGATCTGGCCCTCTTCTCGGGTGTGGGGACTACAGAGTCCCCAACTCGTCCCCGGAAACGGGGAGGCGCGCCACGCGCGCCACCGCTGCAGCCTGCTTCTGCCAGGGTGACAGGCGGCTCCACCTGTCACCTCCAGGCCGGCGCTCATGAGCGGCGGAGGTCGTTCATCGACCTCCGACGCCCGAGTTGCCTTCGTACGCGGGCAGCTTGTCTTGCGATCCTTCGTCGCTCCCGCTGCCGCTCCCGCTGCCGCTCCCGCTCCCGCTCCCGCTCCCGCTCCCGCCCCGCCTCCTCCTTCACGAGCATTACTTGCTCGCAGATGGAGGCGCCGGCCGCCCACGCATCCGCGCAGCGAACCATCGCCGAAACCCATACCACTAGGCTACTCCGGTTTACCTCTCTTAACTTTAGTTCAAAAGAACACTGTGTAAAATGTCTTAGAATATTTGTTTATTTAATATTAAATTAATTGATTTATATTTATTGTTTCAGATTCAGAACTAGCTAAGTTTCGCTGTCAACTGTGTCCAAAAGGTTTCAAACACCCTACTTCATTAACTTTGCATAAAGATTCACATGCTGGCAAAACACAGTGTCCTGTATGTCATCGATCATTTTCTCGGTCCTATGACATGAGAAGTCATTTGCAAAGGATACATCAAGGAAAACAGCTGACTATCAAAGAAATCAGATATAAGAATACCAATGACAATCTTGGACCGAAACCGTTTACACATAATATTTAGTGATGAAATACGAAAAAATTGCAATGAATAACGAAGCTTTGTGGTAGCTAGTGTTACTGATAACTTAGCACTTAGTGCAAAATGCCTATTATATACATATATAATGTTATATCAATTATGAATATATTGAATATATTTTTATTTACTATTTTTAAATGTCACAAATAATATTGCTCAGTGCTGTAGCTTTGGCTACTTTTGTACTAGTCTGTAAAATACTATTGTAATATAATATAATTGTTTCCATTATTTTTGGTTTTCTTTAAAGTGAAAATGTTGCATAATTATCATTCTTTCCAAAAATCTACCCTTCAGTGACCGGCCTTGGTCAGCGTGAAATGTTTGCGTCTTGGGGTCACTTGTGTGGAATATTGGATACGACGGAATGTTTCGCAAACACACAGAGCAGCCGTAACGAGTTATGTTGATATGCTCGTGAAGGCGTGCTGTGCTACTACCACGAAGCGACCCTGACGAACACGACCGCTGTTGCCTAAGTTGTGGACTAGATCTGGCGACTGGGTCTCAAAGAGGCTCTGCATGGAACTGACTCCTTTCTTCCGTGGGCCTCAGCTACCCGAGGGATTCAGCCTCATAGTGGAAGGTATTCCTATCACCATCAAGCTCCAAATGAAATTAAATTTGTTTAGCACTACTAGAAAGCGACGTGGGTACCGGTTGAATCAGGTTATTTCCGGGAGAGGGGGTTTTGGGGACCACCTGTTCAGATCAGGAAGGAGCCAATGTCAGGGTACCGTCACTGTGATGCAAGCGAGGACTCAGGACCGCATACGCTGGCGGGATTACAGGAATACGCCGAGGCGGGCGATTAAAGTGACCCTAAGAGAAGGACTCCTCTCGCTCAACGCTTTGCTCACAGCAGTGGTGTGATCGGGTGCGCCACCGCCGCCTTCTTCTGCAAGCGAGCAATGCTTGAGAAGGAGATGGTGGAACTGCAGAGCTTGTGAGGCGCGGAGGTGACTAAGAAGTCGGACGTCACTCGACTACCTCCATCCTTCATAAGCGCAAGCCATGAAGCGACAGGATGCCTGTCATCCTAGTAGAAGCGGCATAGCGCGTTGCATGGCCCACATTATGTCTGGGGGAAAGATGGGGACATCGTGGTTCCCACACCTAAGGGGGTCATCTTGAAACCGAAGGTTGTTCTGGATCAAGTGGGATGAGGGATATGTCTTAGGCAATCTTACACTCCGGCGTGTGGTTTTTGCGGGTTTATTCTGTTCGAGTCATACTTTGCTTATGGCTTTAAATGCTCCCGGATACAATTTCCTCTCCCCCCTTATCCGGAGATAGGGCCCACGCACATACAGATTTAAACTACCTACTTACAAATATTTCATGGATAGATGTTACAGATAACCATTACTGAGATTGCTCCAGCGAGCGTACGCAGCCCTAAGACGTCTTTATAGGTAGGTACTGTAGGTGGATTTTGAATACTTAGGATGTGTACAAGTAACTGAGTCTGTATATTCTTCTTTTTTTTCTGTCGATTAGATGGCATATCATGTCATAATGTATTTGCCTAGTTTTTTTTTTTTTTTTTACGTGCGCAAAATCCCCACGGATACCTCTCCACCGGAGCCGGTGGAGGAGGTTATGTCGGACTCGAACCGACTAAAACGCACGCCGCCTGTGGGTCGTTTCGGTTGCCGAAGGTGAGGTTGACAGGCATATCCCTCGCACCCCGGCCGACCCAGGGCCATCTCTCACGATCTGGCCCTCTTCTCGGGTGTGGGGACCACAGAGTCCCCAACTCGTCCCCGGAAACGGGGAGGCGCGCCACGCGCGCCGCCACCGCGGCCTGCTTCTGCCAGGGTGACAGGCGGCTTCACCTGTCACCCCCAGGCCGGCGCTCATGGGGGGCGGAGGTCGTTCATCGACCTCCGACGCCCGAGTTGCCTTCGTGCGCGGGCAGCTTGTCTATCGATCCTTCGTCGCTCCCGCTGCCGCTCCCGCCCCGCCTCCTCCTTCACGAGCATTACTTGCTCGCAGAAGGAGGCGCCGGCCGCCCACGCATCCGCGCAGCGAACCATCGCCGCGAGCAAGGTGGAGAGCGTGAGAACCCTCACTCCCAGGGCCGCCACAAGCTCCCGCCTCGGCGTCTCCCACGCCGGACACTCGGTGAGCGTGTGCGGACCTGAGTCCTCGCTCGCGTCGCAGTGATGGCACTCGGACGTTGGCTCTTTCTGCATCCGACGCAGATACTTTCCGAAGCATCCGTGCTCGGTGATCATCTGCGTCAGACGGTACGAGAGGCTGCCGTGTGGCCTCTCTAGCCACTCCCCCATGATGGGTCTTACCGCCGTTACTACGGAATGTATTTGCCTAGTGTGCAGCCACCCCGATAGCGTTCTCAGAGGCACTCATAAGTTCCTCCGCTGTCAATGTGTTTGGGCTAGTAGTCCAAGTTAGCAGGTGGGTTATAGTCTGCGGCGTAGGTCCGCATTCACTAATCCTGTTTTCGTTACTAGAAAGGGACAGGTCGCGGGTTCCACCGATTTCATAATTTTTATTCATATTTTTGAATTGGTTTTCGTAAGAAAATATTACCTACTAATTTCTTCAAAATTAAATTATCAAAATTCTATTAGGTAGGTTAGTTAGTAGGTACCCTACTTTAGTAATACCTAGGCACAGAATATATATAATAGTAATATATAGGTGCTTTATTACAGAAAAACACGTGACGATTGCATTCGTGACTATAGAACATTTGGACGCCTGGGGCTCTACGAATCTACTTGTTAGACATTTAGATTTGTATTTAAAAGGCAGTCGTCTATGGTCAGTTAACACCAACACGAGTGTTTAGCTGATAAGAACTGGATATAAAGGAATTACGGAGTAGTAAGGGTATTGACCTAAGTATTATATTAGGAAATATTTGTCATCAAAATTTAGGTAGGTAAGTACCTAACTGTAGCACTGTAATATACCTAATATATCACTCAAACCGTCTTCAAGAGTTAAATTGGTACGTAATAATAAAGGTAGATGGCTCCATAATCGCCTCAAAATAGTTGTATAGAAGAATTTCCAATGCCCCAGACGTGTTCATGTTGATCAGTTGGTATGAGCATTCCTGTAAGGGACTGTTCGTGGGTTCAATTCCAGCCTTAAGCATTCGCTTTTTCTAATCTAAATGGATTGATTGATGGATTTAAATTGTTAGAATACTCATTGATTTTAAATTTCCCTGATAAACATTGTATGTAATGTGGATATATAGTGTCCGGAATACGGCAATAGGCTCACCTCAACATAATTATTGGTGAAATGTGGGTGTTACTTCACCTCTGCCAAACCCTCCAGGGATAAAGGCGTGATTATATGTATGTATGTGTGTATGTATGTAATGTGGATGATAGGATAGACAAATACCTAGATATCTACTAATAAGGGGCGGTCGCAGCCTGAATTGAAGAGGGTCACGCTGCGTCTTGAGCTTGAGGGCCAGATTTCGGAAATACTCTCCAAAATCCCATCGGCCATCGAGCGCGAGCTCCTACCAATTTCATATGGGTCTTTTTTTTTTTTTACGCGCGCAATATCCCCACCGATACCTCCCCACCGGAGCTGGTGGGAGAGGTTATGTCGGACTCGAACCGACTAAAACGCACGCCGCCTGTGGGTCGTTTTGGTTGCCGAAGGTGACAGGCATATCCCTCGCACCCCGGCCGACCCAGGGCCATTTCTCACGATCTAGCCCTCTTCTCGGGTGTGTGGGGACTACAGAGTCCCCAACTCGTTCCCGGAAAACGGGGAGGCGCGCCAGGCCGCGGCCTGCTTCTGCCAGGGTGACAGGCGGCTCCACCTGTCACCCCCAGACCGGCGCTCATGGGGGCGGAGGTCGTTCATCGACGAGCGATCCTTCGTCGCTCCCGCTGCCGCTCCCGCCCCGCCTCCTCCTTCACGAGCACTACTTGCTCGCAGAAGGAGGCGCCAGCCGCCCACGCATCCGCGCAGCGGACCATCTCCGCGAGCAAGGTGGAGAGCGCGAGAACCCTCACTCTCAGGGCCGCCACAAGCTCCCGCCTCGGCGTCTACCACGCCGGACACTTGGTGAGCTTGTGCGGCCCTGAGTCCTCCCTCGCGTCGCAGTGATGGCACTCGGACGTTGGCTCTTTCGCCATCCGACGCAGATACTTTCCGAAGCACCCGTGCTCGGTGATCATCTGCGTAAGACGGTACGGGAGGCAGCCGTGTGGCCTCTCTAGCCACTCCCCCATATTTCATATGGGTTTTGATACCGACGGGAGTGCCTCAGTCTGGCAACCAGCTCCCATATCGGCGTCCCCCACGCCGGGTATTCGGTGAGCGTGTGCAGCCCCAAGTCCTCACTGGCATTGCAGTGATGGCATTCGGACGTTGGCTCTTTCGCGATCCGATGTAGATACCCCCCGAAGTGCTGTCTGTTGAACGCGTTGGCCTCGAATGTGCATCGACACGTTAGTTGTTAATATCCTTCAGCATTTTCTATGCAATAGTAAAGGTACTTAATTAACATTTTAGATGGTAGTAATATATTATTACCAGCATTGTTACAAGTGAAACACATTTTGCTTAGAGGACAGTGGTTCCCGGCGGAGTTGAATACAAAGGCCAACTCATTACTTCCCGTGAGTATCGTAGGTTCAAGGCAACTAGGGATAGGGCTAGATCCATTATTATAATATAATGTACATGCTGGGTCTCTAGCCCACATTTAACCTCATTGGCCTGGGTCTGGGTCTATTATACCTAACAAATAAATGTGACCATGAAGCGGTAATAGGCTCATCACCGATTTACATGGAACTGAATTTACCTACGCCTATGGTGATGGAGGTTTGTTTGTTTAACACTTTTTTTTATATCGGACACATTAATTTGACTGCACCTCGCCTGATGGTAATCTAAAGGCTCATTAAATAGGGACACCATTACAAACACGTAGGATGTTACAATGGTGGCACTCAGCTTGACGGAATCATCAGGTAATTACGCCTCGCTTAAAGGATCCGGGGACCGGGACTATATGAAGAAGGAAAGACGTGAGCTGGTAAGGAATTCCAGGTCTTCTTCTTCTGTTCTTCTTCATGATCGAACATTCTCACTGTGTGTGGGTGGGTGACATTTAAGCCCATTGGGAAAACAGGCGTTGTGTTGTCATGTACTTACCTAAGTAGGTACCGAGTACGTATTGTAAATATGTATGTATTGTAACCAATATACCAACAGTGTATAAGTTGTATTCTGAGAAGTTAGTATAACAACTAACAGTGTATAGTATCAGGTAATAGGTACAAATAATACTTTATTCTAGCTCTTATATTTTGAAAAACTTTTTTCTTCTTTTTTTTTTTGCCGTTTTTCAGAAAAACGGCAGGTCAGTAGGGGCCATATTGACCACTTCTTATAGGTAGGTACGTAGGTAAATACTGTTAAACATATAATATTGTGAAGTGGTCGTACTAGTCCTGCCAGTCCATTGGAGATATTAAAATTTACTTGGGTTATGTTATATTGGATATTTATTTTTGGATTACTTGCCTGTTTGTTCGCAATGTACGTGAAAACTACTGAACGGATTTTTAAGTGGTTTTTAGGATTTTTAGTTCGAAAGGTCTTGGTCAGACATAAAATCTAAAATTGGTTAGATCGCAATCGGTTGACTAGAACCAGAGATATGTAAGTATTTAACTGCGTTATTAACTGCGAGTAATTATCTATTATTTTATTTTGTAGTACTACTTACCATATAAACATTTATTGACCAATCAGAAGCGCTAACTAAACTATAGCGCTATTCTTATTAGGTAGGTATATCGTTATAAATTGAAGGACAATTTATCGCGTTACGGTGTGCAGTTATAGTAGAGCACGCGTAGGGGTAAAAGTTAAGAACCAAAAAGCTCCTGTAGCCGGGCGGGACGGCACAATCAGGGCCAGGGGTTGTAGCGGCGGGGGTGACGGGGCTCGGGCGGAGTGCGCTCGATACGCGCGCGCGCCGCGCTTCTCAACTCAACCAGTCGCATTTCGACATCGTTGCGCTCGGGTTTGTAGCACATTCATCGGCGTGCATCTGTCAAACGCTACGATTTCGATATTAAAGTCTTACGTTTTCGTAAAGTACGTATATTACTGAATAAAATAATCTTAGATAATTAATCAGAGTATCCTCAAATCAAATACGGAAGTGAAAATATTTAGTTTTATTATATTTTATAATATTGTTTACATTCGAACCACATGTTTACGAGTACATTTTGTGCCTGATAATCAACAAAATTTACAGTTGTTTTTACAATTAGATAAGTGTCTTGATAAACAGTGATGTACCCAGTTTAATTAACTAAATCTTTAAATTATCGTTCTTTACATTTATATCTCTTTTTATGAACGGTGCATTCGGTGTGGTGTGTTGAGGTTCTTTTCATATATCGGTTCAATATTTGTGGAGTTTTGTGAAAATGGCTCGTGCTTTTATTCAGTAAAATGAGTGTGTGAATTTTTGATGGTGTGTCGTGAACGGGAGCGCGTATAGAGTTGAGATTCGCTCGGTGAGCGTCGCGCGACGGCGCAACGAGGGTATTGATCGGCGGCGGCGGCGGGTCGCGAGACGCCGGCGTTCGCCTGCCGCCTAAATAAAGCTCCGCATGTGTGCGCCCCGCCTCGCCGCCCTACGTAGATGCCGCCCGCCGCCACCGCCAACGTCTTCCACCGCTGCACCGTCTCGCACTCACGAACATGCGCCACCATCAAACTACCACATACACTTTATGCTGAATAATTTATAAGGAAATTAACGTGAACAAACCAATATAGCAATTTGTAGCTCCGATAGAATAGAATTCAGTTCAGTACCCATTGAAATTATACGGTTAATTACGAACATTAATTTGTGGTTTACACACCAGCAAACTTTAAATTGTTATCAGAAAAAGTTCTTTGCACATATACCGCAGGTATTTAAGGATAGGTTAGTTAGGTAGTTTAGAAAATACATTCAAGTTGCAATTCAATTTCCAATCGGTTTGCGCGAGTTGCGTTTGAGGTAGACGTTGCCACTAAATGTATTTTTTTATTTACTACAATACTTAAATAACTCACGCCCCGCAACTGGTGATGATATCTATATCGCTAGGCTTCTAAACATACAAATTACAAATAATGAATCAGAGCTTATAACCTATCTGTAAATAACACAGTGTAGAGCAAAGATTATAAATTAACAAAGCGGCTTTTTTACTTAAATTATGTAATACGAGTATAATCATTAATCAATATGGTTTGTTGTAGGTTTGAAATGTGGGCTAAGTGAGAGAAAAACTATGGCGAACATTGTGGTGGCAGGCGGAGCGCTGCTCTGCGCTCTCAGCGTGGCGCTGCAAGCGCGCGCCTTTACCCTGCTACCCCATGACGTCCGCCCCGGCCACGCTGTCCAGCATTTCGTCGGCAACCACTCAAGATACACTCTCCTCGAACCAGAGTTAACATCCTTTTTCACTCTTCTTGATGATGGACTCCTTATGACAACAGCAGATTTAACACCATTACTCAATCAGCCTATAAACCTGGCTGTGTTAGAGCAGACTCCCTACAGTAGTTCTGCTCATTCCATTCACCTTTTGGTTGTGGATCGTCGACGGATGCTTCACTTCTCCTCGCCGAATGGCATGATAGGAGAAATCCCAGAAAATGCTCCGCCTGGAACAGTCGTTGATTTACAACCAATTAGAGCGACGGCCCTTCTTGATGTAGGGCCACTAGCGTACAAGATAATTAAAGGTAACGAAAATTCTGTGTTTTCGTTACGGGAAAAAGGAAAGACTGTAAATAATCCAGAAGTAAAATCAGTTGTAACAGAGGGTGATGTTGAAATTTTTGCCATAAAATCTTTAGATGCCGAACAGAAAAACATCTACGAACTTGTTGTTCAGGCGACAGACATTCATGGTGCGAATAAAGCCAGTTTAAATATTCGAGTAGATGTAATTAACGAAAATGATCATGAGCCTGCATTCGACCAAAATAATTACTATTTTGCCATAAATGGGACGATTGACGAAATTGGGCCAAATGGCACTGTTCACTGGGAACGATTTTCTAACATTGGGCAAGTTCATGCTTATGACCCTGATGGAGATCGAGTATACTATTCGCTACAAACACCTACCAATCTGGCCGTTATAGTGCCTCAAACTGGAGAATTGATATTAGCAGGTGAACCAGATGGCCATGAGACTGAGTTGAGAGTACTTGCACATGATACGGGCTTCCCACCACGCAAAAGTCGACCGGCGCGGGTTTACTTAGAATTTGTAATTCGTGATCACAAAAAATTACCAGCACTTCACCGCGAGAAACGTCGAGTCACACGCGCTGTTAGACCCACGAAGAGAATTGAATTTACTGAAGCAGACGGTGAAGTAGAAGGTCGTGCTGTGTTTACTTTAGAAAAAGAAACTGACCGTGAGACATTTAAAATTCGGGACGAAAATCCGTGGGTTACTGTTGAACCAAGTGGTGTAGTGAAAGTTAAAAAGAAGTGGGACTATGAGGAGCTGGGTCCTGAGAAGACCATCGACTTCTGGGTTACGATTACCAATGCTGGCAATGGAGGTAAGTTCACTAATTATCTCTCAATATTTCAGTACAGTTTGGTGTGGATTCTTTTCTTTTTTTATTACATGCATACATATAATCACGCCTTTATCCCCGGAGGATTAGGCAGAGGAATTAATACACACATTTCACCAACAATTGTTGTGGTTCCACCATGCATCTGAGGCGAAGTCTGTGCTGTATATATATGTCTGATATTAAACAGCCATAGGGCTGTTTATCATCAACATCAACAATGAATTTAAGGGATAGCCCTTAGTCGCCTTGGACGACACCGAATGGGAAGAGATCGGGTTGTCCAAATTCTACTCTGAGGAAATTCCTTATTCTTATATAATTGACTAACTGTGGCCCGCGGCTCCGCCCTGAATGTCGATTATCGCGACAAAATATAGCCTGTCTTAAATTCTAATCAACCCCTATAACAATTTTCTTCAAAATCGGTTTAGGCGTGTAAGCAAATAGACAAACAGACTTACTTTCGCATATAGCATTGATTAATACTGATTAATTTTACAGTCTAGGAACAAATGCGATAACTAATAGTCACTGAGTGCGTGGTCTAGACGTTCTACTATGGAAGGAGTTTAGTCTAGGAGGTAGTATCCTTTATTGAGTTTTTATAAAACATCATAATTTTTGAAAATCGATTTGTGTTGCATGATTGACCAGTTTTTCTCCTCGCAACCACCGAAAAGCCGTTGTTTGTGAGAACAAATCAGGGTTACGGATTGGTTGAGTATTGGTCAACTTATGATATCAATCTATGTCTTACACTATCCTCACCTCGGGCGGTCTCCACTAATCCTGCTAGGTGCAAGGTGTGGAACCCTTTTTGGTTCCATACCTTACTGTCTCGAGATTACTCGAGAAGGCTTAATAAGGTACTATTTGTGGTTAGATAGGGTATCCAGAGACCGCTAACCCAACTACCGCTCGTTCCATCTCCACTGTTATCCACGTGACACATACAAAGTGAAGTAGAATTCTTAGGCCCTATCATATTTTGGATCACTTTGTATAAGTTTAGCCAAAATAAGTTTCGGCCGAACATTTTCCGCAACCAGTAAAGCTACACTCAAACAAAAAAAAATATTCGTTACTAAATTCGTTACTACAAAATAGTAGAAACTATTAACACAGTAATAAAAAAAAGGTTCTATAATATTAAAATAACATTATTACAAGTCGTAACGTAATCCATAACAATAATTCCAAAGAAAAGGTTTAAGCAGCTCAGTTTTATATTTTTTGTCTAAAGCCGTTCCGTTTTTTATTCATCTACTGTACCCAATGTCTCTATCAAGGGCAAATTGAGATAATGATAGGGAAGAATCGGCCGGGGTCTGGGGTGGATTCTCTCTCTCTCTCTCTCTCTCTGGTACAGATATTTTGTTATTGATAGTTTTTTTTTAAATTGTCTATTGCTTCTTTATTAAAACAATTTTTAAATTCGCTCCGTTTTAAAATTAGTTCGGATTCAGCGAGTTAAAGGATCACACGTTAAAAAAGGTATTAAGCATTATTAGTAGTAGTAGTAGTATTAGTAGCAACATCCAAACATCTTCAATTGCACTGACTTTCACATTTGAATATAAGTAGGATTCGTAGGAAGTAAAAAGTAGCATTTAGTCTTAAGCCCACATCGCCCATAATGCTACAAATATATAGGTTACTAATGGCATGCACCTGTCAAATCGAATCGCGGTGGAGCAATGGAGCATGACGTGAACAGGTCCTGCTCCGTGCTGTCCAAATGGTCACGCGCCGCGGACAGACTCCATCGCTCCCATCATGACTCGCTAATTGTTTGCTCTCTTGGAACGTGTCTAGCCCAGGAAAGACGGATGCATCGAAGAATGGTAGCAACCAGTATTCGTTCATACAAAATTTAGTTTTTAGACTACGTTATCATTTTAATTGTGTCTTGTTGTAGGTACCGAGAAAATGTTTATATTACGTATAAAAATACTCCCTATACCTACTTTAAAAAAAATCTCGGTAGACAAAAACAATTAATGCAAGTCTATACACGAGATTTGAGATTTGTACAGTAATTAAAAAATACAGTTTATAACATTGAGGTGTACAGTCTTCTTCATCTTCCTTTCCCAGTTGCATCCAAAGCTTCACCTCGGAGTCTGGAACCAGTCTAACTGTGGATTTGGTTGAATTTTGATATTTTTCGAGAAGCGGTCGATTTCGAAAGCTTAACGTGCTCTCCGAAACACGACCAGATCAATACCTACCCATATTCATGCATACAAATATTTGTACTGAGCGGGGTTCGAACCCATGTCTCTTGCGTAGCGGCCGCGTTCACTACCGCCAGGCTATAGAGGCTTCAGTATCACCATAATCATCTTCATTCTGGTTGCATCTAAAGCTTGCATTTTGGAGCCGGGTCCCGCTTTCCTACGACTTGTGGTTTATCACGGCACATGGGAGCAAAAGCCAGCGTCAGAACCTCGAATGTTAATTAGCAGGTGTATCAATTCACTGGCGGGATTGGCCCATCGAGCCATATTGTATTGGATATGTAGGCTGCAGGCGTGGGAGACATCTTTTATACGTCTTAAGTTAAAGTGCGTGGGTAAAATCACAAGATATAAAAACATTATACTTCAATAGAAAATACAACATACCTACCTACAACTTCTTAGATATATTACTTGAATAATAACGATCTGCATGACTTTCATAACTACGACGTTGTAAAGCTTGTTATGTCTATGTAGATTGAACTGGTAAAAGCTGATATGAGTAAATATTTGCTAAGCAATTTATACAAACGCGTGTCTTCACGTTTACTTAACATTATGTTTCATATGAAAGGCACGCGATCTAAAGACATTACAGAAGCTCATCTTTCATAAATTAGCAATGGCACGAGTGTACCTCGGTGCGCGTGGAATTCCTATTATGTAGAATCGTAGTTGTCAAGTGGAATGGCAGCAGGCGGCAGGTTGCGACCACACCGTGCAGAATGCGTTGATAATCGGGGACCTGTCGCACGGCCTAGCCGCCTCCGGTCTCGCTCCCAATTCCACGCATCGTAATTCGTGACAATTACTGATGATGTGGAATCTTTCCCATTAATGTGTTTTTCAATCGATTTTTTTATAGAACTTAATAGTTTTATTGTTCCACTACTTTAGATTTTTTCTGCCTAGGCTAGGCCATAATTACAAGATAGGTAGGTAGGTAATACACTTTTTTTTTGTGAACACCGGGTATCACTTCGCCGTGTTTACGACCAAGCAATTATATCGAAAAAATAAATAAAGGTAGATCCAGCCTCTGTGGCGTGGTGGTAGCGAACGCGACTGCTACGCAGAAGGCGCGGGTTCGATCCCCGCTCAGTGCAAATATTTGTATGTATGAATATGGGTATTTGCATTGGTCTGGGTGTTTCTATGTATAATATGTATGTATTTACAAAAAAAAAGTATTTAAGTATCTTTATCCGTATTCTAGATTCCATAACACAAGCTAATTAAACTATGCTTACCATGGGTCCAGATAGCGTTGTGTAGAATGTTGCAGAATATTTATTATTATCATTATTACATAAGTGAGAAGTTCTGAATTCTTCTTACAGCAGGAATTAAGTAAATACTGGTCCTGTAATACTATGTAAATGATGTGCCTATCTAAAGCAATTGCAAAACGGTGCTAATTTGGTTGATGGTTCTTTTATCTTACCGTCATTCACTTGTGTAGGTTTTCCATCTTGCCAGTATTCGTGGATTGAGTTTTTACATTTAAGCCCGGCGATATATTTCTGCGTATGTGCAGTAATCTAATATACATGTAGAAAAGAGGGTGAGGGTGTTCCCCTAACATGCCCTAAAGCATCATTTTTCGTTTTTGCAGCAATTACTCGGTTTCCAAAACTCCTGTAGACATTGTACCTCTACACCTACTTACTAAGAAATAGGTAAGAGCGGAGCTCCCACAAGTCACTTCCATCTGTTTGACGCGTGGTCTATCATGTAGATTTAATTTGGGCAGGTGATTGTGTTGAATTCGGAGCATTAGTCATTTTAAAATTCCGGAAGTAACGTCTTTCCTTCTTCATAGTCGTTCGTCTTTTACACAGCATGATTACCCATGTTCAAATATATTATTAGCCTGGGTATATGGCATCCAAGGGCTTCGCGGCCTTACCCGCAAAATATTAAAATATACATCCATTTAAGCAAGCTCTTAAATATGACACACTTCGTAAATGATAGCAGCGGTGCGTGATTTTTTTTGTTAGTATGCTAAAACCATTTTCGCTGAATTCAGGTTTCGAGTAATTTACGGTTACAAAATAAGAATTAAATAACCCATTTCCTAAAAGCTAAATTGTTATCCACGATAATAAAATCTATTATTTAAAATTAAACTAACTAATTCCCTAAAAATAATAAAACAGTACACAACACAGTTAAGTTTCTAATAAGATACGACACTAGGTAAGAGCTAGTGGCTAGTTGGAAGTATTTCTGTGAAATTGTATTTGGGAAAGATTAATAAATTATATTACATTTATATTGCACAATAAACCATGGATTAATTAAGTAGTAAGTCGTGAAACGGCAGAAAATTCGTTGTAAACAAAATGTAGGACATGTTTACAAAAACATGATCCAGTGCTATAGGATATTATCAAAATAAGTCGAAGTTGTTGGTTAATTATAAGACCGGGGCAGGCGCGTCCAAGGTGGGTGGCCAAGCCGAGCCGCGGGCATCGAATAACCGTGAGCCTCTCCCAGGAATCTAATCATTATCATTATTGTGTGAATAGTTGTTCCAATTATACCTATATTAATCGTGAGTATGCAGGATCTTCTTGCTTACCTTTCGGGTGATAATATTTGCTTTATTGTTTACAATGCTTTGTTTTTTTTTTTTTAAAAAGTACGCACTATTATTTTTTGTGGTATGTAAAGTCAGCAACAAAAGTGGTCTAATTAATTCAAATATTTATATACCACCTTGGCTCTCTTTGGCTTCAATCTTTAATTTTAATCGAAAAACTAAAGACTAAGTGAGAAACAAATAGTAATATAATCATTTTATTAACTTTGTCCCCTAGTGATTATGTGGAAAGATCGAATCGAATTTGTTAGGAACACAGTTTTGTAGTTGAATGTATCTGACTATGCAATTCCTGAGCTTATGCTTATGCTTCATTAATCGAGAATACTACATGGTTGAAGCTGTTTCATGCAACATGCCTCAAGTAGTTTTGTGTTGAAGTACTCGAGAGAGCTTCGTCAAAGCACCTTTGTATATTGAGAACTGAGAAGCGTGCTTTATTGGCAAATTAATTCTCTACTCTCTTCTAAATAGGAACATTTCTTTTCGAAGCGGTAATCGAACATTTTGAGGTGTTTTTGGAATCTTTCTTCTTTACCCTTTATCTTTATGTTTGTATGTGATTATGTGGCAAATATGTTTTCGAATGTAGGATACTTCAATTAGATTTCACCTTCTTTGGTAAACTTTAAACTTCTCAGGAATGAAAATCACAATTGCAAATTTCGTTAATGCTCCAATAGTCGCCTTAAATTTGACTACCTCATCAAATGCTTTTTGACACCCCACTTAAAGGAGATGGGATTGGGAAGCGCATGTGTTGGTATCTAAATATTATCCTTTTCAAATGTTTATGGGGCAGCGAAGGAATGGTGCTGAGCCGTTTGAGTCCTAGATGGAATTATTTGCACTGGACATTAAACGAAAATGCAAAATACTCGCTATGGCAGAGGCAGTGTTGCAAATACTCGAAGTTTTCTGATATTGATCTCTCTTGGATACCGATATGTAAATTTCTCATACTCCTACATTTTTCATATTATAAAGCAGAACAGGTGCGGTGCGAGGCGCCCTGGCATTTTAATCCAGCAAGAGGGATAGCGCAATGTTACGTAGAAGCGGTAGAAGGAATGTTCAATCCCTGGAGTTATCAATTATCAACTTCTCGGGGACATCTGGAGCACATTTTATATTTGTTTAACATTACAAGTTTTCTTTTTTGTTTATTTTTCTTTTAAAAAGGTCTGAAATAAGTTGATAAAGTGTGGTTTCAAAATTTTAAGGTACATGTGATTACACCATTTATACAACATTGAATTGCCGCGTGGTTCCCGGCAGAGTAGAATTTGAACCACCCCATCTCTTCCCATGCGGTGTCGTACAAGGCGACTAAGGGATAGGGCTGTTAAACCTCAGACAGATATATACAGCCCAGACTCAGCCTCAGATGCATGGCTCGAGTCAACTATACTGCCCGGAATACGTCAATAGGCTTACCCCCTATTACGTGCGACCGATTACAATTATTGGTGAAATGTGGGTGTTAATTCTCCTCTGCCTAACCCGCCGGGGATAAAAGCGTGATTATATGTATGTATGAATTTCCATAAAAAAATATCTCGTTTTCATGATTAGCTCCAACTGTAAATATGATGCTCGCTGCACATTCTTGGTGATCAACTCTTAACTGCTATTTTCAACGAGAATATTCTTAAAAAAATTGCCTAATATGGTTTTAATTAATTTAACCAGTCTAAAGAATTGTTGTACTAAAGTTTACTATTTAGGTACCTAGTTGTTATAGGTTTAGAAATTTGAGGTACCTAAACATGAAGCACAAGAAATTAATCTTTAAATATAATAAATAAATTGATAATCATGATCATATCAGTATTCGGCCCCGGTCGTAACAATCGCATCCGAAACCAAAAATCTATAGGTAGATACATGTTAGTAGGTACTGTGGGTAGGCATTCATATTAGTCGGATATTAAGTAGAAATCTGACGTTTGAAATGCAATATTGTGTGAAGTCGAATCGATAATTGAATACGATAGTTGGTGCGATGTACGTCAAGCCGGTTAGAAATTGGCACATCCGGACAGGGGTCTGGCCGTCCGTCGTAAGACGAATTAGCTCAGTGTACTTCGGTTTCAGCTATGTTCCGAGCTCCGACGTTAGTAAACTACGTAGTAAGTTGACTAGAACTACACAGTTTTGGTAATTTGCATTCATAAAGCAGAGCAATTGTGCCGGCTTTTATTTTGATAGTTTTTAATGAAATGTCAACACAGTTGTGCACTGCGGACTAGTTACGGGCCGTTTGTAGAGCGTTGTTTGTTGAAGTTAGTCGCTCATTCAATCAATGGTGATGGGTGCGGGCGTCGCTCGCACAACAATCGAGGCACTGGCCAATTCCCCTCATTGTGTCCATTCACCGCAATTACGTATGCGCACTTCCTATGCTCGACCAGGCGACCCCGAACTCATGATCGCATGCACGCATCTGCTCTCAGTCTTTTTGCTTTTACGCCTCTTTTATGTGGATGCGTCTTGGCTGTTAATAAACGTTAATGGTTTTAATTAGAACATTGCAAATGTTTGTTCAGGTCCAGGTCATGTGAAACAAAAGCAATATTTTTTTTTGGGAAAACTGGCTAAGCAGCTCTTTTTTGTTTTATGTTTTCTGATAATGTTGGTATAGGTACCGCATTATTTTCTGTGTAGATACTCAATCAAATATAGTTAGTATGAATGTTTTATGATTCTCGTCTTATATATTATGAGTCTAAGGCTAGCCAGGGAGCCATTAATAAAATTTACTTTCCCCCTCATTTATTTTAATCAAAATACGTCTCAGTTGTGTATTGCCCGCGTTGTGGTCGTCCCTGATTATTTCTGGGACCCCATATTTATTATTGTTGGCACAAGGTCTCAGTAATTCAGTTAAGGGTAGAATGCTTATACGTATGTTGACAAACGTAAGGACTGGAATTCTTACATGATTGAACATAATGTTTTGTGCTTTGATTGAAAACAATGTATTTAGTATATTTTTTTCCAGACATGGTTTATGTCGTGGGTTTCTGATAAACACGTGGTATATTTTACTCCATTTTTAACACATCATTATTGGTTTTCATTTGTAGTAATGAACGCGTTCGACTAGTCGTGTTCGTGATCGTGAGTGAGGAACACACATCTTCTATAATTACATCTAACGCATTGGTAAACAGCAGAAGCGTCGGCGCGAGAGTGCTGCGATCTCAAGCTACCCATTTACAGGCTTTCACTCTGATTGTGATTTGATTGCGGTCATTTGCTCGTCTTCCTAAACGTTGAGTGACCGCGACGTATTACACACTCAACCAATGCTAGATTATCATGATTTGTCTGACTTGTAATAAATGGTCTACCGGTATTTGAGCTCAGAAGTGATAAAATACACAATGTGTGTGGATGGTATTATACAAAAAAATATCACACCAGCGCTATATAACTCTGCATCTGCTAAGTTTGTAGATGTAATTTGTATGTACCTAATAAACACCTCTACTTTTGAGTTACGTCAAGCTATAACAAGTAATCCAGTCAAAATAGACGAACGAATCGCGATTGCTCTGAAATCAGATCCGTATAAAAAAAAGCATGAGACCAATTTTGTGAATCCAACATATTTGAACTTGCATTTAAAAAATGCAGAAATCCAATGGATGGGGATTTTTAATATTTCTTTTATTATGGTGTATTTAAGATCCTCACCAATTTTCAGCTCTTTGCGAATTTATGCAAGCGCAAATCTTAACTTTTCTGGATTAAAGACTTTGATTAACTGAACGGAGTTCAGTTGGTATGAAAGTAATTCATTTATCTAAGTCTTTCACATTACATTCATCGGACATAACTCCCTACCTCAAAATGTTTGTCTGTGTACCTAAATTTCGAGCCCGACCTTACAGAGACCTTCTAACCGTTATCACTAAACGACCCCTAATTTGTCCTTTCGCTAAATCGATGCCAAATCTGTCTCGTGATATCGATTTGACGTAAAATTGTGCTCATAAATCAGACAACACTTACACGAAGAAGTTTAGTGTACGTTGCTCTCAAAGTCTTTTACTCTTAACATCTCTACCGAATGACGATTATAGTTGATTAATGTTGCAATAGATCTCAGTCAATCGCATCGCAGTGGTATGATGTTCGGCAATCAATTGTTGGAATATATCGTGGTATCTCAGCTAACACGCAACCATAATGACATTAATAGGCGTGTAATTTCAACAACGCTGTACGAAAGCTGTGCTTATTACAATATGGATGTTCACATGACCTCGGCTCCTTCAAATGTCGTTCGTATACCTAGATCTTTATCGTATACAAATATGTTATATAACGATACATTGCAAGCTAACGTTTACTTTAGCAGATTTTAGGTAGGTATTTTTCACTTTCTGGAAAATTTTCCTCTAAGTTCCTCCAAACGTGACCTGTATCGTTCGTTCACAAGTTTATACAGTGTGCCCAGCGGCTTCACAGTTTAATTTAAAAGAAATCCGGTTATTTATGAGTAAATTAGAGCACCTACTTCGGCATACGTGAGCAATATCCTCTCATACTATTCTGCGGGTGCTTTTGATATTAATTCTAAGTTTTGTTACTTCGCTGCTGAAGGTCAATGTTAAAGCATCTCTCTTTGTACTAATTTTCATGTCATCTTCAGTTTTAGCGATTTTTTTTACATGTTGCAGAAGTTCTACTAAATACGATCCAAAACTAATGAGTAATGTGTTTAACACTTTTATATTCCCACGCATATTTATTAAAATTATGCAAATTTGAAATTGTATACTAAATCGGGGTGTGGTAGGGCAACGCCATGAGTATCGTACGTACTGCGAAACGTGTGCAATGCGGTCGTGCCCTGCACTTCATTCTGCATTGTTCGGTTTTGCAACGGCCGCACTCGAAAGCTCTCTAACCATCCACCATTGACATTCACAGTTCATACCAGACAGACTTAAACTTTCCCCCTACTAAAGGGGTGGCCTTACAAGACACACCACAATCTACAACTTGAGTCAACTGTTTACAGTTAGGTTTTGTTGCGTCTAGCGATTTTGAGTGCTTGTTTGCGCTTATGTTACTAAAACCAAAATTTAGAATACGTAGTTTGTTATACAAATTATGCAAATATGTATGTACTCATTTATAAATAGATTACATAGGTCAGTTCCTATAGTTTGTCACTATTTCATATGTGATAGTATTTGTCACATTTATTTATTGTTATAACTTATTTTTAATAGAGACAAATAAATTATCATCTGTGAATATTGGCATTGATTGATTAAAGCTATGGTGGTTCTTGGAGGGTGAACGTCCACTGGCTGACTGAGACAGACTGCAGTCGCCTCTAATTATAGCGAACGCTATCCAAATGTGGCTCTGTATGATACCGTACCAGCTTTGTTCCCAATACATTTCACAACAGGCGTTCGCTTGGTTTGTCTTGTCCATAATTTATTTCTTTCAAACAACAATATGTACAGAGATAGCTACGATACCTAAATAACTAATATTTTCATGCGATCTTGTAAACACATTATCCAGCGATTTGTGGTAACTCGCGTATTAGAGTAAGTAGGTTAAAGTAATTCATAGATTCTATAGTTTAGCAGGATATGCTGTAGGTATAATTTTATAGAGTAGGGAGGTATGTTCGCTGTTTAGATTAATTAATTAAGAATAGATGGCGTATTGGGGTCGCTCCGGTGTGTTTATTAAGATTTACAACACATCTGGGGTCTGGATGCAATTAGCAGCAGACTCCTTAAGGCCCTTGGGAAATACCCTAGGGGCGCAATGACAATGCCCCGCTGACCCTTGTACCTACATAAGACTATAAAAACCATATATTACATTACAAATGTTTGCCCACGTTTATAAGTTGTATGTGTTAAGCAAACGAAAATTTGTATAATGTTATGTAACCGTGAGAAAAGCGATTACCTGTGTTGCTACTTGTAAAAAATTAATAACCGCTGTCCGTTCCAATAAATGTCCACGACTAATTACTATCAATTTAATATTTTGGAGGTTAATAACAGCGATGGCGTGGCTTCGAACTGACTATAGAAATTGGTACCTACAGTATCATATTCGCAAAAAAGGTCAGGTGTCGCTGAAAAAAAAAAAGAAAATTGCTTGTATTACAATTATAATGTAGAGACGGCGTGATACAAGAGTGCGTTTATTTGTTAAATGTCAGCAAATATTTACAGTTTTCCATGAATTTAACCACAAACAGAAAATACATTTTCAAATGTTGTCTTTTATCATTTAATAAACCATCAAATAACCATATGTAATGACACTAATGATGATACTTAAATAATAAATTAAGCGCTCACTAATTATTCAAAGAAAATGTCGGACATAAAACAGATTAATATTTTATATGAATACCCTACAATTACATACATACATGTAGTAAATATTATTTGGAATAAAGTATTCAATCATTAATTACCTAGAAGAGTAAAACTATTAACTCTTTATCATCATCATCATCATAGCAATTCACTAGTTGCTTACTTTGTACTTAGGAGCCTAAAGTTCGCTTATAGTTTTTGATTGGCATGTCGGTTTTTCTAGGAGCAACTGTCGTCTGACCTCCTAAGTCTTAAGAGTGGGAGTTAAGCAGGTGCACCGAATGCCTGCCGAGTTTGACTTGGGCCTCGAGGATCTTGGTTAGGCCCTCTAGTATCTTGGTTATGATATCAAAGTTGCATCGTCATCTCTTGGTTAGGTACTTAATATTTTTCGTGTGAAAAATCTGTCTGATTGAAATTTCGGTTATTAATATTCTTAAAAATGAGTTTGTAATTGTTCCAATTTGAATTATTATTGCGATTAATAGTTTGTTATGACGTTTATCGTTCTGTTATTTTTAAACTATCGCGGTGTGAATTCATAATTATACAACGGTTCGGCACTTTTCGCAAATAATTGTATAATTATATTTCATTGTCATTAGCTGATTTTGTGATTCTTAAATTAACGGGTTTCCGCTGCTGTTGTGCACACAATATTTGGTTGTTTCAGACCCGATTAAAATAAACCTCAATTGCTAAACCGGCGCGAAGTTCGACGCGGGCTGTGGTTCACGGAATATTACGGACATTCTAAAATTTGTTTTTGATATGCAACGCAAGCTGCTTCGTCCACCCGGTCCAATAAAATATAAATTAAGTAAATAAATAAATGTGTATTAATAGCATTATCACTATTTTGACTATTAAAATGCATTTAGAAACAAGTCGGGTCGAAGCTTAATCCACGGGGGACCGGACACCCACTGTTATGTTACGGGTATGCGTCTCTGACGCGTACATATAAACATTTTTCCATATTAGTTTATGACATTTAATGTTAGAATCTTAAATGTTTATTGTCTATTTACGATTACTTATCTATCTTCATGTTCGCTTAAACAACGGGTGCGTTAGATTATAATCACATGCCGTCGAGATATAATGAAGAATATCTGATACTTAAAGTCAAAATCACAAAATAATTTGGATATTTACCATGTTTCATTGTTTTGAAACTCCCGATGGTAAATATCCCGATTATTTTGATACATTTACGTTTTATGTCATAATGGCTGCTAGATGATCCAATCTGTGGCCTGCCATAGTATTCATGTATTACTATATAGTACACACAATTTTCATCGATAATAATAATATTAATAAATGTAATATTATTGAACATTTTACATATCACAACCAATTTCCAGAAAACTGGTAAATATACTTATTATACGAGTATTAACCGCGGAAGCCTAATGGACTGCTGAGACGAGGTCTCGGGTTCGATCCCAGGTTCAGGGCCGTCTTTAAACTATTTGAGGCCCTGGGCACATTAGGATCATGGGGCCCCTAGGACCTTGAGAAAACACTATTTAGTTACAATAGATAAAGAAAGACAAACAAGGTTCTAAATTTATTTTTATTTAGTTACTAACTATAAAAAAATAGGAAATATAAAAAATAATCTACAAAAGTAACTCGCTTAACATAAAATCCTTAGATTAATTCTATGTTGATTGCAAAGGTACCCTTCTAGATTTAAGATGAGCAAAATCGTTAATCACATCTTCAAAATCTATGGTATTGAGAATATCACATTCTATGGACATCAGCGACAAACTAGTTAATCTCTCTTGAAGCACTTCTTCTTCTTTTCTGTACTTCTTAATTCATTTTTTATTCGTTTCAATTTGGAGAAGGAGCGTTCCGCTGCAGTTAGTTACCATCATACTTAAAAATATTCTCAATGCAATTTCTACGTTAGGAAATGTGTCTTCAATTTTGTTTTGCTTTAATAGATTATATACTTCCTGTACACTGTTAGATGCTTCATTTTCACTCTGAACATTTTTTAAGTATTCTTTTAAATGTTGACATTCTATTTCTAACTCTTTTTCATTTACATCTTCGTGATAGATTTGAGAAAATTCTTTGCATCCTTGTCGTATCTCTTCGGAATTCAGAGTTTTTAAGTGAAAAAATAAACTAAAACGTTGACTGACGGTCTCATATGAACTTTGTCGCTGTTTTAGATGAACACTCAAGGTATCGATTATTGGGAGAAAGGTTTCTACGTTGAATCGCTCTTTTCCATTCAATTGGACTGATGGCGCAGAGCCATCAAAAAAAATCAGCCGTGAGCTTCTACGTCTTGTTCTTTGAGATAGATCTTTGTAGTCAGATTCTGGGTTATTCTTTGGCAGATGATTCGAAGTTATCAAATTTATCCCTGAGGTTAGTAATAAAATCATAAAGTGAAGTCAACAAATTGGTTGCCACGTCCAGTGTTATTGTTTCTTTCTGAAGATAATTACTTGTTTTGTCTATTCTTTCCAATATGGTGCTCCAGATTTCCGTCAGTATAATAAATTCTAGATTTCCCATTTTTCTAGACAGACTAAGGGCTTCGTCTCTTGTTTCTCGTGCCTTTTCAGTATCGTTTGCGATGGTGATTAAAGCTTCTAATATTCTTTTATAACCCCCATGCAAAGCACTTACTGCATCAGCTCGGGCTGACCATCTGGTTTGTGAAAGACTCTTAACAACTTTTTTTGAACCTAAATGTTCTGTTAATATATTCCATCTGTGGGTAGAGCCCGAAAAAAAGTTGTACACTTTCTGAACTATTTCAAAAAACTGTGATGCCTCCGGTACACACCCAGCAGCATGGACACCTACCAAGTTTAGTGAATGTCCTGCACATGGTATAAAGGTGGCAAATTCACATTTTTCCTTGATTCTTGTTTGTAGACCACTGTACTTTCCCGACATATTTGAAGCATTGTCGTAGCTTTGTCCTCTGCAATCTTTTATGGGAATATCATGTATCTCTAAAAAATTTAAGATGGTCTCCGCTAAATACTTAGATTTATGCTCTTTAATAGGTATAAATTTCAAAAACCTTTCAACAGGAACACAGTCTTTTACGTATCGAATGATGAAAGTTAGCTGGTCAATATGAGACAGATCGGGCGTACTGTCAACGCTTATGGAAAAATATTTTGCTGATTTAACTTCATTTATAATTTTTTTTAGAACCTGTTTTCCCATTACTTCAATAAACTCATTACAGATATTTGCTGATAAATAAGAAATGTTACCCTTTCCAGGATTCCCAAATTTTTTTAAGTGATCTGCAAGAAATGGATCAAATTCACTCAATAATTCCACACAACCCAAATAATTTCCATTGTTTGGAGATCCTAGGATTTCATTGTCGCCGCGAAATGGAAGCCCTCTCGATGCCAAAAATTTTACAACAGCTACAATCCGTTTAAGTACGTTTCTCCAGTAATCCACTTCCTTTTGATGTTGAGATAATAACTCTATATCTACTCTACCAACCGCTTTACTTCGTGCCAGATAAGTCATCATAGATTGCTTATGCGCTGGGCTATTTTCATGTGTTAAAATTATGTGATTAATATGCTTCCAATCATTACATCCATTCCGAGAGCAAAGATTAACATCAGTTGGGTTAAATAAGCAGCATGAAAAACAAAATACAGAGCATTTGGAAGGCGAATACAGCAACCATTTTCTTTCGACGCTTTCATTGTTCTTTAATTTGCGAATAAATAATGCTTTGTTGAAATATCTCGTCACTAATTTATTACCATCTTTGTAGGTTCTGGATGCCTCGGAAAAGTCAGAATCTTTATTTTGAAAATATACTGGTCCCTTACGAATTAAAATTTCGCGATTTATTTCAACAAACTTTTCGTGAAAATAATCGGCGGGATCGTGCGATATTAATTCTTCTGTGTTGGAAAACTGCTGTTCAATTGACACAGTTGGAGTTGTCGGTTTTAGTGAAGTTACTGAAGTCGTTGCACTTTCGTCGTAGGAATAGTCGCTTTCTGATTCAATCTCTTTTTCAAAATTGGAACATGAAGGTTTAGAAATTCCCGCAATTTGTAATTGAGCTGAGTCATCATGTGGAACATTTATGAGTTGATTGCTACTTACAGAAGTTTCTCCAGTAGTAGTAGTAAAATATGATGTTAATTTTGGTAACTTTTCAATTACTTCTTTCTGATGTAGAGCTTTTTTCCTTTTTTCAGATCCACTAGGATATGACCGTTTCGACATTTTATATTATAATTCAGTATTTAATTAATTTTATAACGAAAATATTCGCTAACACAAAACAGACAAACGACGATTTAATCAAACAATACTATTTTTTTGTCAGAGCTCAAGCACAGTCAGTAACAAACTAACAACTACAAACAAAACAAACGCCACAACATCGCAGACAAATACTTGAAGGGAATTCCCGTTCGTCAAGTCAAACGACGATCGGGAGTCGGGAATTCCCCTTTTTTGTCTTTGGTATTACGAATGACGTTCGAATAGGTTTCTTAAAGACATAAACCACACCGCATCAAATAATTCTTCTTTTTTTAATTTAATAATTTTTCTTTTAATTGTATTCTTATACTTACATATAGGTATTTAAATTAACCTAAATATACTAATATCGGAAAAACTCATTTTTGAGAGAGAGTGGAGTACTTATACCCTGTTTATTTATTAGTTTGATCTTTCTTTTTGACGGATGTCAAATCTGAAATCGATATAACTTTGCAACGACGAACAATATTTTCTTATTTTAATAATATTAAAAATTGATAATAATCATAAGAATAGACACACAACATAAGAGTACCTGTTAAGGACTCAAGCATTTTCCGAAAGTCTTAAGTGGTTTTTATTGCTTCGAAGTAAAATTTAAATAGAAAAACTGAAAACAATGGTACCTACCCAATGTTTTTATGTCTAGTGCAATAAAATTGATTGACGAATGAATTTATTTATTTTGAATAGTTTAAAACATACATACAGCCACATATTTAGCCAACACATTTTTTACACCAATAGATATTTTCTGTTTCCCATCACTGACCCATCTGTCAAAAAGTTCAAGCTATGTTGTACAAGGTATAGCTATCCGCATGCGGCAAACTAAAGCTAATATAATAAGCGTAGGTATTGTAGTAAGTCATTATCATCAGATTTTTCAAAATTAATGTTTTTCGGTAATACCTAAATATCGGTTATCATTTGGTAATCTGGCAGGAACTAGGGGGCCCCATTCGATCGCGGGGCCCTGGGCACGTGCCCATAGTGCCCAGTGGGGAAGAGGGGCCTGCCCAGGTTTTACCATGGCACACACCAATGACTTTTCGATGCTTTTCGAAGTTATGTGTGTATTTATTACTTTTAGTAGTAGTTTTATTAGCATTGGGACCTAAACATAAACTGGCGAAATGTGGGTGCTAGCACCTCTGCCTACCCCTTCGGGAATATAGGCGTGAATTTATGTTATGTTATGTATGATTTTTCATTTTGTAAATACAACTGTAATAAGAGTTCTTTAAAATCATTCAAAATGCTTTATAGCATAGCAACGAATAAGAACGAACGGCCATAAAGATTCATTTCTCACAGCACTTGATAATAAACACTTGCGCAATATAGTGCGCAAGATAGTTTTTACGATAAAGGATTATGCCCAGATGTTACTATCTCGAGGATATAGGCGAAGTAGACAACTCCATCAATCTCTTGAGTAAAATCCAAGCGTGTTTTATTATTGTAAATCGAAATTACTCGTACTAATACATATATTACATACATACATACATATAATCACGCCTTTATCCCTGGAGGGTTAGGCAGAGGTGAATTAACACCCACATTTCACCAATTATTGTATTCGATCCCACGTAATAGGGGGTGAGCCTATTGCCGTATTCCGGGCACTATTGTTGACTCGAGTCATGCATCTGAGGCTGAGTCTGGGCTGTTAAACAGCCCTATCCCTTAGTCGCCTTGTACGACAACGCATGGGAAGAGATGGGGTGGCCCTCATTCTACTCTGCCGTGAACCACACGGCAACGGAAAATATATTATTGTTTGCTTATATCACATCATCGTCGACCTTTAACCCGACACGTTCCTATGTTATTCTCGATTGATGGTGCCTTCAAAGCTATCGCACGAAGAAGTTAATTTTAACGCTTTCTAGTTCGGCGTACGGCAAAAAACTAGATAGTCTATATTTATTTCTCTTGCGTCTGCAATGGTCCGAGTGTTGATTAATTGGGTCAAACAGACAACATGAACAAGACAATATAACAAGAGAATAAAATTACGAATTATTGTTTCAGAGCGTACCTACCTAATGGTCGTACATATGTACTAAATCTGCTAGTGAAAGTGAAAATAATGCCAGGTTCTAGCAATATGTCTTTTTGAGTACTAGATTAGTGCTTTCAAGAAATTCTGGGAGCACAATAAAGCATATAATGTAATAATGTTCAACAATGCAATTCGTGACCGGAGCTCTGGCTCATCGCTAACCGGAGCCCACTCGGCGTTCGTTCGCGAGATCTCAGCCGCAATACCTCAGGCGAAATTGCACTTCATTTGCGTGCACGCTGCTTACAAATCCACCCAACGTTCCCACGCCCTCTGTCTGAACCGAACCTTTGAAGATATTGTGGACGCATCATCACGTGCATTCCGAACGTTACCGGTCCTGCTAATAGAGCGCTGACATAGGTACTCATGTACATTAGAAATCCGTGTTATGTAATTACATATTTAAGAAACACATTGAAAGATGTTTCGCCGCATCATCCCATTGAACTCTCACGAGGCTTTTGATACCGTCGTCGAGATGAAATGGATGCAGGCCCGTCGAGTGAGCCGTTGTTTTCTAAGGATTGATATACTATAGCCGTAACATAAAAATACGAGACCGTGCATAGAAACGTGTTTAATAGTCAATGCCGGCGATGCAATGTGGGCCGGACTTATCCTGTGTTTTGAGGGAGACCGAGATATAACACGTGCACGCGATAGAAAAGGCTGACGATGCAACTTTGATATCATAATTAAGCTAGGGACGAGTGGCAGAGAATAAATAAAAAAATGTTTATCTTATGAGCCCAAATGAAGATGATTTTTAATAACTCAACACGTTTAGTCATTAAATGGAGCCTCGGTGGCTTTAAGACTATTTAGTTACGCTTGTAGTAAACACAGGTGGCCCAATGTGGTGATATGATCGAACTTGATTATCTAGTGAATAGTTATTTAATGAAAAAGTATTCATTAGGTATTTGATTTTCCCATATATTTCACGATGTATCTAATATAACAAATCAAAGAACGACGTAGGTATGCAACGGGTATTCCTCGAGCTTAATATATCTAGTAAAAAATCCACCCATAAATACATTTAATTATAAATTCGTAAAACTTGAAACCCTATTGATATACATATAACTTCTTGGCAAAGAAATTGTAGTTACCTATATAAATATTAGTAACAAGAAAAATTTCATGATCATTATTTAACTTTGATTTGATTTTTAAACTGAATACCTAAAAGTCAATTGGTACTTAGCTTAACTGGTACGCTATCTAAATGTAAGTACTCGTTTTCAGTCACTAAATAACTATCATCTTCACTAAACTAAGTCAAAAATAGAAATATCTAAGCTTGCCTAATCTCCAAGTGCACGGAATCTTTGGAGGTCGTGTTTATGGTGCGTTCATTATAAATAACTTCGCACAGTGGCGAACGGATGCACGTGTGCGACATTGCGCTTGAGAGTTTTTTTATTGCGCTGCTTTCTGACGTCCCTTTGCCTCTCCTACTCCGCCCCCTCCCGGGCACCCGCAGATTTCATTAGGCAATGAACCCAGCTTCCCTTGATTTGCTTCCTTTATACATTTACACTTTTTATTGTGAGCAAAATAACAACACAACGGTTTATTGGCAAGTTGACTAGTTAAAGACTTCGTATTTCATTCTATTAAATTCAGGTTATTTTATTAGTGCAGCTATGCGTAGTCAGTATAGCGGGCGATGGGAAGGACAATGAGAGACTGAAAATTAGGACGGGAAGGGAGCTTTCGGTACAATCCTAAATCGTAAGAAATGCAGCACATCTCTCACATCTCACATTTTTATTCTTATTCTTATGCTTATTCTTATCACATTTACTGGTACTTAACGTCGATATCAAGCGAGAGGAAGGTACTGACTTACTTACTCCGATAAAATCGTGGTATAAAATGGACCTAATGGCTCCTTTAGTTTTTGATACGATATGATAAATTATATAGGTATAGACCTGTAAAGAGATGTTTCTTTGTTCGTTAATGCGCTATCGTGCCGTTGTTCCGATTGCGACAGAACTTTGGTCACTTATTGACTTAGGCTGCCTTTCCACCAGAGATGTGCTATGCATCTTTGCTACGAGCATGTAAAAGCTAAACTATGAAATTATGTGATCGTTTCCACTGTGCTAAGTTACCATTTAGCGTAGCGAGTAAATCGTGAGAGATGACCCTGGGTCGGCCGGGGTGCGAGGGATATGCCTGTCAACCTCACCTTCGGCAACCAAAACGACCCACAGGCGGCGTGTGTTTTGGTCGGTTCGAGTCCGACATAACCTCTTCTACCGGCTCCGGTGGCGGGGTATCCGTGGGGATTTTACGCACGTAAAAAGAAAGTAAGATTTGTTATGAAAATTCCGAGAAATGTTCAAAATATGAATCTATTCTCCATCCATGCCACACACCCATAACACGCATCTTTCTATATAAAAATCATAACTAAACTGAATCCTTTTCCACCAGTGCTATGCTATGTGGACCAATGAATATGATTAGTGGATATCAAATGCATCCATAGCAATGTAGCATAGCACATATCTCGTGGAAACGCAGCCTTATTGCCTGCATTAGGCTATTTGACTAATTTTTATTATTGTCGAGAAATAATCACTTTAGTATAATATAATGAACTGCAAGGCACGCCGTAGTAACGGCGGTAAGACCCATCATGGGGGAGTGGCTAGAGAGGCCACACGGCAGCCTCTCGTACCGTCTGACGCAGATGATCACCGAGCACGGATGCTTCGGAAAGTATCTGCGTCGGATGCACAAAGAGCCAACGTCCGAGTGCCATCACTGCGGCGCGAGCGAGGACTCAGGTCCGCACACGCTCACCGAGTGTCCGGCGTGGGAGACGCCGAGGCGGGAGCTTGTGGCGGCCCTGGGAGTGAGGGTTCTCACGCTCTCCACCTTGCTCACGGCGATGGTTCGCTGCGCGGATGCGTGGGCGGCCGGCGCCTCCTTCTGCGAGCAAGTAATGCTCGTGAAGGAGGTGGCGGGGCGGGAGCGGCAGCGGGAGCGACGAAGGATCGCAAGACAAGCTGCTCGCGTACGAAGGCAACTCGGGCGTCGGAGGTCGATGAACGACCTCCGCCCCCCATGAGCGCCGGCCTGGGGGTGACAGGTGAAGCCGCCTGTCACCCTGGCAGAAGCAGGCCGCGGCGGTGGCGCGCGTGGCGCGCCTCCCCGTTTCCGGGGACGAGTTGGGGACTCTGTAGTCCCCACACCCGAGAAGAGGGCCAGATCGTGAGAGATGGCCCTGGGTCGGCCGGGGTGCGAGGGATATGCCTGTCAACCTCACCTTCGGCAACCAAAACGACCCACAGGCGGCGTGCGTTTTAGTCGGTTCGAGTCCGACATAACCTCCTCCACCGGCTCCGGTGGGGAGGTATCCGTGGGGATTTTGCGCACGTAAAAAAAAAAAAAAAAATATATATAATGATCTGCTAAAGAGAAATTTTCTTCTTTACAAATTGTTTTAAAGATATTTGATTTTGAAAATTCAATTTCTCGCTCCCTAATAAATCGTACTTGCTACTGACGTCACGCGTCAGTTGCACGTAGTGCAAATGTATATAGTGCAAGAGAATATAACATTTATCTCGGTCCACTTTGCATTTACATATGTATAGTTTATAAAAAAAGTAATTTAAAATGTACCAAATGAGGAATCTAAAAAGATAAAAATTGGGACTGAATTTGATTGTTTATGTTTTGACTTACTTTGGGAATTAAAAATAATGAAAAGTCATAGTTTCAGTTGGGTTACGAAATATCTTATTTAACGTGACAATTTTTTCCAGCAAAAACTAGGATATTAAGAGCTATTGGGAAGAATCGGACGACTGTCAAATAGCCTTTAGCGCGATGATTGTGTGCATGATGGAATAGGGAGCTTAGAATTTTTTCTACAAGTAAAATTTATTAACCTGCTGGCCGCATTTACTTAAGTAATTCACGCTGTTTATTATTTCTATTTAAGAAATAAGTGTAGGTATGTCTGTATAAACTGGTTATCGACATAGGTTCAGAGACCTTTATAATTATACGTAGATAATCCGTAATTCAATGATAGTCCATAATTTATCGCTTTATAGCTTTGAATTACACGAAGTAAACAACGTTTAATAATTTATAAAATCTTATAAAGCTATTTATGTATATCAAATACATTAATGCTTCTTTTGTTCGTACAACGGATATCGGCCGTTCCAAGTAGTTCTTTTATAGACGCTACCTTTTAGAGCTTTGTCGAAATATTTACGCACCATATTGTACGTGAAATTCCAAACAATGAGATCGCCGCACGCCCGGCGTGCTCCTTCCTTCACCATCGTACACTCCACCGCACCACACGTGCGAGGCGCGAGCTTTCGCCCATAGATTAGACGAAGGCGCTCAATAAACAGATCTGACACGTATGCAGCAATATATTTTTATACGCGTTTGGTAAATATTTTATGAGACGTTTATTACCTCACGAGGTCTAATAAATTACTGCAGTACATTGTCTAATTTTTATTAAAATTGAGACATAAAAGGGTTAAGTATAACTTAAAGATTAATGTTTTTAATAAATATCTTACAATAAAAATATAATTGAAATACTACCTACTCACCAAAATTTAAAACGATCCTGCTTGAGAGGTGATTAGTGATTACAATATTTGCATTCTGCAGGTTCTGTAGAAAGTACCTACCTACAATATATTCTCATTGGCAGTTCAAGAATTAATATTATTCAGAGAGTTAACCAAACTTACGTACGACTTGTTATCTCTTAACAATTGACAATAATATTCCATCCATCCCTAGTACATTGTGTATTTTCAAACAATACTGTGAGAGCATAAATCTATTACGCATTCATCGAGCAATGAGCTTTAGTTTATTTTTCCTGAGTAAAGTTCGTGGTGTGGATGGATGAGCGGCTGTGTTAGTGGGCGTAAAACGGAAATGGATCTCGAATAAATTGAATTGTACAGTGTGACTATGATTGCTTCAGTATGGTAATGCACATGCTGTTAAGCTGTCATCCCAATCGAAGCTGAGCCCCTATTTTTTATTGCCGGCTATAAACCAAATATGTGCGTATTTCGTGAAATACTTAATAGGTATAATATAAAAACCATTTCATTTGTGCTAAGGAGCGAAGTATTCTATGACCCGTCAAAAGAGGCGGTACTAAAAGGCGAATGCGACATTGCACGGGGTCAGACATCGATCGGGGCGGGTGGCGCGGCGGCACATGTTATAGATGTAGACACCTCCAGCCAGTGAACAATTGTTAGAATACGATACCACTTTTCTATGCGAGAGTCTCATGTACCCTCTGTACGATAGTAGAAATGTAAAGTACGATGAATAGGTTCCATAGCGAATGGATATCATCGATGGTATGCAAAATGGTGTAGAGCGGCTCAAATAGCGTAATTGGATGTGGTGGTCCGCTTTTATGAGTTAGCAAGGTTGACGAACTTTGTGAGGAAAGTAACTAACTCTTTGTGGTAATAAAGTAAATGGGTCATTCTAAGGTGTGAGAATTGAGTGTTCCCGATAAATTTTGGCTTCTGAATTATTCTTTATTATCTGGAAAATGTAAGTGTTCCAGTAGGTACGAATACATATGTATCATAGCACCTATTTGAAGAGTACCTTACTTCACTTGTCACTGTTTTTCATTAATTTTCCTATTATCGTTATCATCCTATTCAAACAAGGTAAGTAAGTATTTACCTTTCTACTAACTGATGTGATTTTAGTTGGTTGGTCGTTGTGTTCCCGGCGTTATATTATAAATCTACAAAGATAGAATGAATTTAAAATGTATGAACTTAGAATAAATAATGATAATTGCTGTACTTTAAACATAATACATTAAATCTCTACCTTTTTATTATTATTGTATGTGCTCAGTAAGCACGTGTACTAAGTTATTAAACAAGTACTGAGCAAGGGACCCCCTGGTGATCGGTCACCGTACTTTTTGGTACCTAGGTAGTTGTTTTTTAACGATTGAATTTGGAATTAAATTCGATTTACTTATTTCTTGAACAACAAATCGATCAGTTGTATACACACACAGATTCACGTGGTTGTTTATTGCTATATCGACTGTTAACTGTCAATAAAACCGATCCAACTATTAGATGCACACTGAAACCGACCTAATTGTTGAAACAGTTGGAAATTATACGACTAAAAAGCAACCTTATTTTGTTGCATAAATTAAAATTCAAAAAAAACTATTGCTATTTTTAAACTATTGCGGTGTGAATTCATAATTATACAACAGTTCGAGACTTTTCGCTATGAAATAAACTATTAACAGTAAACCTATTTAGTTAATAATAATATTTAATATAATATGGTGCAGAAGAACCTAATGAAATTGTTAATTTTCATAGGATTGCTTTCCTAGGACATACGTGTATTACTCGTATTTATGTAGTCAAACTTAGAAGTGATATGTACTTGATGAAGACTAATGAATTCTTTAGATAGGTACCTATACATTTTAATCAAAAGTACGATACCTCTCCAGGCTTCTATCGTAGTACGAGCGATAACGTAGTTGAAGAGATTTTGAGTACCGAACTTCAGACTGCTGCACTGTTGTTTTTGAGCTGTTTGGGAGTTATTCTAATCTCAGACTGCCCAGGATATTCTCGGCATCGTACAGTTTAATTTAGCTCTTCAGTCGTTGGCAAAACTAGGTATCGGAATTTGTGTCGTGTATTTTCTATCCGTAAATCTTCTTGATTTTCTCAAGAATTTCGTTTTTCAAAATGGATATTAGTTCTATCGATGTTCAATTCACTGTCACTGGCAGTGCGTTGGAACTGATATTGAATGTAATGTATTGAAAATATCGGAATGAATCTTGACTAGAGATTGGTGTATATTGAGATTTTAGATGAAAACTGCAGTATTTTTGCACGCCGGTCTCTTATACCTACCTTGATTAATTATTTTTACTTTCTATTTCAACGGTGCTTCGTCGTGTTTGCAGTTTTTTTTATACCATTTAGTTGGCAGACAAACTCACGGCCCGCCTGATGGGAAGCGGTTACCGTGGCCTATGGACGTATGCAATACCAGGGGTGTTACACTCGCGCTGCCGATCATGAAGAAACCTTCTGATGCCCCTCTTGAAGAACTTCATATTGTAGGCGCTTAGGAAAACCGCAGCAGGGAGGTCATTCCACAGCTTGAGTGTGCGTGGGATGAAGTTTCTTTCATACCGCACAGTGCGCACCGTCTCAGGTCGCAATGTGACTCACACCGCCAAAACATTTTTTTTAATTCCCAATAGATTCTTTTTTCGATTTTTAGACAGGTAGAGCTTATTGTAAACGTCTAAAATTCTTTATACCTACCCTAGGAATTTTACGTTATACTTATAAACGCCAAAAATAATTATAAGTACTTAAAACAAATGGTAATTTAAATAAGTAAACAAAAAAAAATGTTTGCTTATAAATTCACGTTGTTATGCTTATCAATGGATATGACTGGGCAGGTATCCGGAAGGAAGTGAGCGGCTCAATTACCGCGCGCGGTCGGGCGTGTGTAACGGTGTGGTCACATGTAAGCACAGTACGATCTATACTGTTTGTACATTTACATATTGCAAATGTTTCTCCTATTACAAGTCAATTGCATTGATTGCATTGAAAAAAAATCTTGTCTTTTGATATCACATGCCTTTAACTTTAAATTACTATAGTGGACCGAGCTTCGCCTGCGTGAAAAGTTCTTTACTTCCCGATTCCCTCGAGAAGCCTATGTTATACTTTGTTACATCAGCTATCGACCAGTGAGAGTACCGTTAAAATCGATCTAGTCGTTCCAGAGATTAGCAGGCACAAACAGGTATACAAACAGCCAGACAAAAAATTTGAATAATGTTATTCTGGTGTACCTATGTACCGTATATATATTCATATGCATTTTACTACATGCACATGAATATATATTCGGTAGATACATACACCAAAAAGTGGTTATTTCAATATTGCAAACGGACACTCCAATTTTATATATATGTATAGATTATAATATTAAAATTTCTTTTTACTACCTATAAATATAAATCAAAATAAATATTATTTTGGCCATATTAATTATTATACTTACTAGTATAATACATAATTAATATGAAATAAATAGTTAACAATTAAATAAAAAAAACATTTCTACTATCCAAATTTTTTTGACCATTACAACCTAAAGCAATGACACGTCCAACTAAGTGTCCAACGTATTATTTGTTACGACCATAAATTTAGAAATACGTATTTATTATATTAAGTTTATGGTTTTGACCAAGCCCTTCAATAAAAGAAAGAAAAACTTATGTTTTCTTTTCTTCTGTTTTTGATCCGTGAAGTACCTGTCACAAACGATTTCCATATTTAGTAGAAAACGAACAATTTTATGTGACCTGTTAGGGCCGGGCGGCTTTGTATAGTTCCCACAATAGTGAAATCGTGACTGCCTCGATGATCAGGAGCGTTGATAACTCACCATTCTACATTTAGTACGGAATGAATACTTACATCGTGAGGCGTTTAATTGTGAATTGTGACTGTGATGATCTATCTCTAGATCTTAAATAGTCCCTCTTGTTTTGTCATTCATGCGGTTTACATTGTAAGAACACATCTTTATGACCTATTTATCCAGATGTTACGATAGCCGTTTTTAAGAACCGGAATTCCATTCAACTTGACGATGTATTTTCTACATCGATTTTTTTCATTAAAATGACATAAGTAGATAATGTTATGTCAAAATTATTGTGACGTCAAAGGAGTACCCTCCATGTAAGTCATACTTTCATCTTGTTCGCTGATTATAAAATAGTTCATGTTGCACGCAATCTTGCGGCATAGTATAAAAAAATGTAGGTAATTAATAAATAAGCCTTTAAATAGATAAATATATCTACCACATGGAAAGAAGTCAATGTAAACCTCCCATTAGGAAGTTAGACGTTTTGGATAATTTGAATAGATTTATCTTTCCTATTTTCTCCCTTATTGTACTGTCTCAGTTGAAATTTCTAAAGATCCTTCCCAATTGAATAAAAGGTATCTGCTGCGGCAACATATCAATTTTGTAGTAGTGATTTAAGCTTTATGTTGATGAATTAATTAGTCAAACACTATAGTGGAACAAGTAATGTAGGTATGAATGGAAATATGCTTGTGGTAAGGAAGGCAAGTAGTCTTGTTTTATTGTGTTTGTTATATATATTTTCAATATATACCACAAACACACTAAAAGTAGTTATTCATTAAAAATGTGATTCCAGTGCCGTAAGTATCTATCTTCAAAAATTATAAGACCATTCCTAGTCTAACTAGCAATTTTCTACTTTTCAAACGGACTAACCATGATATTAATTATTTTACCTTATAAAATAACTAATGTTAGTTAATTTTGAATAAGACACTTTGTACTTTTCCATTGTATTTTATTTTTCACCTGACCGGTTTCGCCTCACGGCATTCTCAAAGTAAACCGCCAATACAAACCATTGAGAATGCCGTGAGGCGAAATCGGTCAGGTGAATAATAAAATACACTGGAAAAGTATAAAGTGTATTATTCAATGTGTAGCAGGTTCTACCAAGTGCCATCATACATACCTATAAACACGTCTTTATCCCTGGAGGGTTAGGCAGAGGTGAATTAACACCCACCTTTCACCAATAATTTTATTCGGTCCCACGTAATAGGTGGTGAGCCTATTGCCGTATTCCGGGCACTATTGTTGACTCGAGCCATCAATCAACAGTATTAACAGTCTTATGTTAGTTAAGTATACAGTACATAGTACAGTGTTGTGTGGTGTCGTTATTTGAAAGTCATTTTTAGACTAAGATAACAAGCTACTCCGCATGAGATAACCATCTCTAGAATCTATTGATCTGTCTGTTAACCTCAGAACTTGACTGCGCCTCCTTAATAATTATTATGAACATTTTTTTTTAATATAGAACACGTCAATTAGACTTCGCCTTGCCTGATGGTAAGCTGAAGGCAAAGTCTCCGAAAAGAGGGTCACCATTACTTACACATACCGTGTGACAATGGTGACACTCAGCTTGACGGCCTCATCATATGCTTTTTCACGCCCCGCTTAAAGGACCCGGGACTGTAGGAAGAAGGAAACACGTGAGCTGGTAATGAATTCCAGGCCTTAATGGTGCAACAGAGGAAAGAGTCACCGATCCGCTTGGTTCTTGATCGGATGTTCTGCACCGTGTGCGGATGACATCTAAGACCTGCACGCGTTGTCCTGTGTAGGAAAGGGGACATAATTTAAAATTTAAAAATGTGTTTTCCTTCCTTATCGCCCTAGTTTCAACCTTTTGTTTTGTTAAAACAGGGATGATTTTGTAAAAAAATGTTTTAACGCTTTTATCTTTTTTTGAAAAGGACTTCCGTAATGGAGCAAATGATGGCTCCCCATTGGACAGACCGGGAGTGTACAAGATTGACTGTAGCTGTGGCAGTTCTTATATAGGACAAACAAAAAGAACGGTTACATGCCGAATCAAGGAACACATCAGGGCAGTCAAAAACAATGAACCGCATAAATCTGCAATAGCTCAACATTTATTGGAGTCCGGTACGAACCACTGGATCGGACTACATAACCCTCAGATGCTTTCGACAGAACGCCACTATATACCAAGACTGGTTAGGGAAGCAATTGAAATAAAAAAGTATAAAAATTTCAATCGTGAGGATGGGTTTCAACTGCCGAACGTCTGGCATCCAGTGGTCCGTCTTTGCAAAAACAACCGGGAACAAGCTAAAACAAAATCGCGAGTGGATACAGTGAGCATCGTATGTCGTGAACGTGATCGAGATCGGGTTCGAGTTTGTAGTGAGAGTGAAACCAATAGTAGTGCAGATACGCGTAGTAAAAGAACTCGAAAGAGGGTAGATCGATATAATTACTCCTAGAAGAAAAAACTTTTTCTTAGTTCACCGCCACTACTCCAGTTCCTCCGTGATCATGGTGCTTGCAACAGCGCCGAAATATCGGAAGCTCAAAATAGTGAAACATGGTAAATATCCCGTTTATTCTGATACTGACGGGAGCAAATGATGTTACTGTATACAATATCTACAAGCTTTTGCGAGTTGTTTCGTAGATCATATTTATTAGGTAGTTACAATCCCGTTAGGTACCATTAGGAATATATATATATATATATATATATATATATATATATATATATATATATACCTAGGACTAGAAACCTATGTGTTATTCCAGACTGTAATCTAGCCCTGTACCAAATTTCAGCAAAATATGTTCAGCTGTTAAAGATTGATTGAGTAACAAATATCTAAATAATCTAAATACTGTTTAAGCTTGATTGAGTTACAAATATCTAAATACGTCTACTCTTCTAGTGACACCACGGATGTTGCAAGGTCATGGGAACCGCTCACTATTAGATACGCCTGCTATGTCCTAGTTTGCAGTACTTTGCTTCTTTGGCAGTTATAAAACAATTTGCTGAATAACCCACATGTCTTATTTGGCATCAGCGTACGCTATAACACAAACATCAATACATAATCTCGAGATGTGAAGCTCACAGATTGTGTGTGTGTAATCCGTATGCATTGTATGCCGAAGTTAGATAGTTCACACCTCGGGCTCATATATTCCACGCTCAGTGCACATAATTACTTTGAAGAAGTTGTATTACACCTGTGTCTACATGAATTCATATTTATGAATGGAATGAATTATCTATGAATGACTTTTGATGAGGTTTTCTGTATGCACATCATATTATATCACTTCTGAAGCGTTAACTATAAGATCGCTATTTAAGCAAGGGCCATTCAACAAAATATTTTTTTATCTATATTTATTTTTTAAAATTTATCCATATAAGTGGATACCATAATTGTGTACAAGTATTCCGAGTGGTAAGATGACGTTAATCTAATATGGGATACCAGCTATGTCTAATAGGACACCCCAAGACTGAATACTGCGCACGTCTGCGCTCATATTTACATCGAGAAGTTTTTGGTTCAATAGGGTCTGGATTGGAATTTTGTTATTGAATTTATCAGTTAGAAAATTCTCATAGTTTTATGGAATCATGAAACGTGCCCGATGGATGGGTACACGCTCGTTCCTTCTTAAGTGAATCTCATACACCACCAATCATGTAGCGCTTAGTATAGGTCTCAGTTTTTGAAGAAGAACAAAGGGTTTTGCAAATTAGATAATCTCATAGTGAGTACGTCTCACTTCATTTCATTACACACTCAAGCTACACCAATGTGAACATACCTTTATGTTCACAATGCGACTAAAATAGTTTCTATTGTAGTATGTTCTTTATTTATAATAGTCATAGGTCAGTCACTTCACTAGTGACCACCCATTTGATACTGTCGGTTTAATTGTTTAATTCTTACTAATTGCGCTGCGAGTGACGCGACCCTTTTAAGTGGTTATTATGGTCCTCGTAAATATGGCGGTCTATTGTTTATTTTTTATTTATCCCTCCCATCACTGGGATCATGATGTGCATTTAGGTATATTCTTATTTTTTATTTTAGATTTTTTAGATGCCTTATTATCATACTAATAATATAAGGATGGGTGAAAGCCGCGGTAGCTTAGTGGTATGGGTAATGGACTGCCGAGACGAGGTCTCGGGTTCGATCCCAGGTTTTACCATGGCACACACCAATGACTTTTCGATCTTTTCGAAGTTATGTGTGTATTTATCGCAGGTTTATAAGTGCCCGGTTAATGGCAATAGGCTCGCCACCTATTACATTGGTACGTAAACATAAACTGGCGAAATTTGGGTGCTAGCACCTCTGCCTACCCATTCGGGGATATAGGTGTGAGCTTATGTAATGTTATGTATTGACACCAGAACGGTAGAATGATCTAGATTAAATGCCTATACCAATAGGGATAACTTATATTATAGTCAGGTCTACAACTTCTTGCAGCTGTGATAAATCCATCTTCTTAGTGAACGTTATCAAAAGATACAGAAGTGTATGCAGCAGGGCAATCGCAAGGGTATCGAATCTATAGGATATAATATGTCAAATCTATGTACTTACAATCTATAGGATACATCAGGTAGGTACATCTCGTTGAGCTATACTCATGAAGTTTAATAGCATACGAAAAGGAAATAGACCGAAAATTGAATCAGCCAGATAAACTGTTCAGGTCGTCAGTTTATCTGGCTGACGTATTGCACGTTCCATCGCTATACCGCTCTTCATTGTACGACTCGTTTGCGACTATCTCGCCTGCGGCAGATATGGCCAATCCATTGTCACTAAAGTTTGCTGCGAGTTATATTGACAACTCCCGTTTGCCAAAAGCAACGTCAGGTTTGTCTATTATTCCAACTAAATAAGGGACACAGCTGTGTACGCAACCCTCTGCACAAGTCCGCTCGCACTTGTCAATTCAATTCTTATTGACTTGTCAACAAGAATATCGCACTTGTCAATTTTTTCTTGCTATAAATGTACAAGTAGAAGCATATATGTATCGGACTCGTAGATATACAGTAATTTTTAATTTAGTTTTTGCTAAGATAATTAAGTCGTAAAAGATTTACGGGAATAACAAATAAGGTATCCTGAATGATTATATCTGAACATTTTGCCTATCATATTGTTATTCCTCTGTGCAATCCTAGGTTTGCTGGAAGAAAACTCAATTTTGAGTTAAGCTCGCCTTTGTACATTACATCTATTATTCTGTATACATGTAATATTATGTGTGACTACAATAAAGTATAATAATAACTAACGTATGCCGCTATTCCGGCGGCGTTGAAGAATGTATATAACTGTAAATAGAAACCAAGTCAATTTCAAACTTGCATGCAATTTTATTTACTATTTTAGTTGCTCTACGAGTATATCCACCTCTCGGTGGATATTGTTATGCTTTATTAGGTAAGATACAGATTTTCGTCTAAATTTAGTATATTTTTATTAAGAGTGAAAGACGATAAAAGGGTTTTATTAAAATCCGGACGACAGTTTTAATGACATGGAGCTTATTCTAATTCAGTGACTTAATTCTAAAGACTATGATGCAACACCGGATGTCCGGATATGCTTGCTATTCGTTTCATGGTGACATTTCTACTGAATATGACTTGTAAGTAAATGATGACTGCACCTACCTCAATGCATCTCTGCATTACCCTAAGGTCAGATAATGCCTTTGGCATTAAATCCGCCTTTGTACAATAAACTGTGCATATAGTTAAAAAAAAAATGACTTGCAATCAATTACCATGGCACTTTTTCTATGTTGCAAGTTCCCGCTTTTAAATAGAACGAATTGCCCATTAGTGCTGTGGTGATCAAAATAAACAAATGTCGACAGCATGACATTCGCTGACGTTCGCTCGCGTCCCGACGCCGACGCGACGGTGTCCGACTCTCGCACTTAGGGTTATTAACTTATCATAGTAATGAATTCCAATGAAACAGAGTGTGCGCCATAATAAAGATGTTGACAAAGCTCGTTAAAGTAAGCTACGTTTGCAAAATATAGACGGTTCAATAACAAAACGGTGTAAACGACGATGACAATTGACAAGAAATTATTTAAAGGTGTTATTTGGGTTCATTTCTTTTTGAAAACTCGTATTATGTATCTTTCTACGTTAGGATCGTTTATATAGTATTGCGATCAATTAATATTTGACTTCTACTTCATCCTAGCGTTAATCTCAGTCGCATCCGAAGCTGTAATCTCGAAGTCTGGGGTCCGCTTTATTAGTCTAACTGCGGATTTGGCAGGACTTCGATATTTTCTGTGAAGCGACTGCCATCGGACCTCCACAACCCAAAATCTATATCGAAGTATTACACTTAGACCAGTTATTGGACTTGTTAGGGTTCCAACTACCCGTACCTAATAACTACCATCGACGTTCGTATGACCAACCGACCGACTGACGGTAATGCAAATACCCATATTCACGCATACAAATATTTGCACTGAACGGGGATCGAATCCGCGCCTCCTGCGAAGCTGTCGCTTTCACTACCGCAAAGCCACAGAGGCTTTTTAATTAAAACATGTTTCAATTTATTTATAAATAGCTAAGCGACTAATCGACGCTTCCCGTGACCTTATGGTCTCTCGTACTCTTATGGCCTTATGGCCATAACACCATAGGACCTTTATCTCGCTCAAAGAATTGGCATCGCCATTCAGCGTGGTAATGCCGCCAGCCTTTTGGGCGCGGTACCAGTAGAGATCGATGGGGAGAAATTTTTCAATGTCTAAAGTTGTAGTCTCCCTTTTTTCTCCATTTCATTTTTGTAAATATTGTACCTATAGTTAGCATAGTTTTGTATACATTTTAAAAGTAATTGCATTATCTAGTTAAAAATAAAATATCATTTATTTATTAACACAAATATATTAGAGAAAATAGAAACGGTATGCTACTGGTACTTTTCAACACACTCAATAGACTTGTTTGTGTACAAATCCAAAAACAAAACGGCCCATTCGTGAGCAGCCGTTCACAGTAAATGTGTAGGGAAAAAATCCAATACGATAGATAAACATAGTGCGGGAGATTCGTGTCAACGGCCGCGGCTTTGTACTCGGGCCCCGCACCCTGACACCCCGCCCTTAGCCGTCCACGCCACGGGGTAGCGATTTCAAGGGTGGCTTCGCTGACTACAATATTTTCTCCCATTCATCGATAAAGTATCGAGGCTTCTGAGAGATATCAACGCCAGGGTGCTTTATCACGTTACGTTTCATTATAGGATCACGCGATGATTTAATTACTTACCTAAGTTGATTGTAGTTTTTGTACGTGAAATCATAATTTTTGGCAATCAGAATGTCTATGTTTGTATACGAACGATGAAATGAAATAAAATTTTGTCATTGAAAGACGTTGAACCTTGCGACGTGACCATGCAAATTTAGCTCTTAGGGTGGAAACCTACATAATTAAAATACAAAAAAAGAATTCAGAATTGATATTTCCATTTATCTTTAAAAAAGCACTCAGTTTTTTTGAACAATAGTACTGATTGAATGAATTTTTTTTTCTATCTTAATCGAATATCTAGTACCTACTTTGAAAGAAAGAAAGAAAGAAAGAAAATAAACTCTTATTAACTTTTGAATGAGTTCAGTTAAGATCTCATTCAAAATTGTGTAACGATTGTCCTAAAATTAATTTTATTTTGAACATACATTTTTATAACTTAAGTCTGTATTCATTTCAATTGCTGTAAGAAAGAATTTCATGAATAGGGATCGTCGATCGTTTTATATTTTGATGAATAAACCTACGAGCGCTTTCTATCATGGAAAGCTTAATCTAACAAATAAATGGAACAAAAATGCCACCATTAAGACGTACTAGAAGAAGATAGTAGCTTCTAATATGAGTTTTATCTGAAATCGCATAGCGCGCCGCTCGTGACGAGAATTCAAGTGAGATGTTACAACGCCCTTAGGGTGTCACCACCGAGTTGAAGATAGATTGAGAAATACCTACTTGGAAAATAAAGGCAATTCTAATACAATCGTATTAAGTCCACATCATTGCAAATAAAATTGTTTGGTTCTCCTTGTGTTCTTGTACCTACAAGAACCTACCTACTTTGGTAGATGAGTGTAGGTATTTACCACAGTCAATTTCAAGCCATTGGTAAGACCACTTCACTGTACCACTGAGCATAATCATGACCACTCGCACTAAAAATGATGCCACCATTTTCCCCACGCTGCGTTCTCGTTTGAATTTCCACGGAGGCTCTTCGACTGGGAAGATCCAAAGCAAGGAATATCGCTTAGTTAGCGGGTCATAGGGGCAGATACAATTTTCGTCTCCAGTAATAATATTAAAAACAATACACTCCTCACCATTTTCAAATTTTTAAGCATGACATTTTTTTGTTCAGCGGTCAAAAGAACCTATAGCGAACAAAGCTTGTTAACTTGAAGGTGGATATGTAATAATTCAATGATTAACGCGGATGAAATTTATAGGGTTCCTTCTATATCTTTGTAGGTAGTTTACGGGTCTTCCAGTATAATTTTCCTCACTGCTGTGATATTTTCGGTCTTCGTCTTTGAATGAAAATATCCCCGTTTAAATTGCACAAACCATTTAAAAATTGTCGCATGGGGTGGTGCTAGTTCGCTGAATGCAGATAAAAGTCTGTTTTGGCACTCAGTTTCACTCAGCTCAGCTTTAAAACAATATAACATCACCACACGAAAATGTTTTGGTTCGAATTCCACAGTTGATTGAAAAATCGCGGGAAACGTAATTAAAACAATCTATAACTAAAAACAATCACCACGTATCGAGTTAATCAATCGTTTCACTAATACATTTAGGCAAAATCAAAAGACTCCGCACAAAAGACACAATAAAAAATATAAAACATGATCCTAATCGTTTCAATTTGGAACCAAACGGATAACAAAAGATTACAACAAAACAAGAACATTCCTCCTTTTGAGGTTGAAAAAATAAATAAATCATATTTGTACTACTGGACTTAGAATACGATTGCCGCGCCGCAAGCTTTGAAACTTTGCGCAGATGTAACAGCATCTGGTCATGCTATCTTTTTTTTAAATTATGACAAGAGACAATAGTAAATGAAATATCCGTTGTGACTTTGTGACTGCTATAGAAATTCTTTATCAACGGTTCAAATAAATATTAAATATTCTGTAGAGTTTCAGATAAACAGACAAATTTCGATTATCTCAACCGTTTTTCAAAGCTTACATGATCTTGCCGAGACTATTCAAGAATGCTATTTTAAACTCCCACTTGAGACTCCCACACAACCCACCCCCAAATGTACTCTTAGTTTGATTAGTAACTTTCCTTTTAAAGTACCCTGAATTAGGTAGGTACCTATAATATGATGTATTGAGTTTAAATTCAAAACAATTGTGGATTTATCTTTTGGATAGCAGAAATCTAAACTGTTGAATTATCTAACGTTGATTTTACTCCTAACAATTTGAACAGAAAGGTACCTTGTTCAGAGTTACGACGGTAATCAAAATTACCCAAAATTATGTTAGAACAATAAGTTATCACCAGGATTCAAGTTAGGTAGACCCGAACATCGTATTCGTAGTAGGTTGTTAATTTAGTACGGCCTTTTCGCTTGTTACAGTTTCTGGTTTTGTGTCCCTTATAGGATAGTGGATGTCTGTGAGCTGTGAGCCGGCTTTTGATATCTATAAGATAAAGATCTACACGGGATAAAATTAATTTATCACTTAAAGAACCATACATTTTCGAATTGGAATGGAATTATTTTGAAACATTAATGAAATAAGTTTGAATAGGTAGGTACACCACATAAATCTTCCAAACGTTTTATACTGGTTTTTATGATTGCTCAAGTTTCAACATTAAAAATATCAAACGGAAACCAGAAGTATTTTTTTTACTTAATTGCCCTCCTGGTACGCAATGATTGTATAATGCGCAGATCGCATTTAACTAGATTTACGAACTGTGTTCAGGATTGAAGACATGTTTTACTTGCTCTAACTTTACCAGGCAGGCATACTACCAAATGTTTTTTTTTTGTATACGTGAACTGGTGAACAGTGTTGTTGTACAGTTGAGAGACGCTGACCCCTGCTTTGTCAGTTGGTCCATCGGAAACTAGTAAAGAGATGTTATCGAGGGGCGGCTCCTGGTGATATATCGATGAATTCCTCAAGAAATATTAGCGAACGCACGCGTTGTAAGTGGTATATCTTGTATTATGTGAATAACGTGGCAAGGGGTGGACTTTTATGATCCGAAAGTCTACAGAAATTTTAGTATACTTAGTAATATTAGTAATAATATACTTTCATCGCTGTTTGTTAATGTGTTTATCAAAGTAATTTGATAAAAAGAAAATATTTATTGTGTGTACAATATACATGAATAGACGGCAGTTGAACGAATATAATACTCTTTATGTACCTTTTTATATAATCTTCGAGCAAAAAATGTCGCGGCGCTGAGCTTTTGAATAAATTTTATTTGATTTATATAACAATCTTAGTACCTATAGTTGTACGGTTTATAATCGGAAATTTATTTTATATTACTTTTGTATCGTATGACATCACGCTTCGTTAAGCTAGTGATAAAATAGTATTTTGACAATAGGAGCGATTTAATGCGACCGTTTCGCATTCTAAAAATGAAATATAGGTCCGGTTCCGCATTGCAGTCCTTGCATGGGGTAGCAGCACTAGTCGCTGCCACCGTGCACCGTGGGGAGGCGAGACATGGAATTAGTTTTACTAGAAAGGACAGTACTGCTAGAGATACTTGTTATAAGATTAAATTCGTTACTATTTAAAATTACATGAGTCCTCTTCATTCGCATACTGTAATTTTTCGATTTCAATTAATGTTTCTAACGTTAAAATGATAGAGGTATTGCAACGTTTGCAATTTATGTAAGATAAGATAAGATAAACCAAAAAATTATAGTAGGTACCTACATTTACGGACAACATTATGAAAAAAATATACAAATGACGGCCTTATAACTATAAACGATCTCTTATAGGCAACTTTTAGATGCACAGATAGATATTCGATTGATATCCGTGTTTGGATGTGTGTTGTGTAGTGTAGTGCCCGGAAGACGGCAATAGGCTCACCCCCTATTACATGGAACCGAATATAATGATTGGTGAAATGTGATTGTTAATTCACCTCTGCCTAACCCTCCGGGGATAAAGGTGTGATTATATGTATGTATGTGTTGTATGTTTGAGCTAGATTGACATGTTAGGAACATACTATGAGCTAAATATTTCAGATTTTATATCAGTGTTTAATTTGTTTAAGTTAAAAGTGGTATAAAAAATACTTTCAACGTTCTTTTCAACCGTTATTATGCGACAGTAACAACCATCCACTCATCCATCCATCCATCTACTAACTTTTATATTTATAATATTAGTAGGATTAAGGTTAGGGAGACGGGCGGATGCCGTTGATTTAGCTGTGACAGCGCGACGGCATGGTTTACGAAGCAATTGTTCTCGACAGTAAAATCAATAATAACGATTTTGTTATTGGTGGTCGCAAACGCGACCCTCTGATTGTTACTGGAAGCTATCGCTCGAGGCATATTTGTGTTGTTGAATAGGCGTTGAGTGCTAGGTACTGTCAAACAATATCCAACCGAACCAAAACACCACGGGTTCAGTAATGAACGTACAATAACAAATATTTGCGAGATATTAATCCCGTGAAACAATTTATGGATGTGATGTGTTAGGTTAGGTATAATTACATTCGGCCGGTAATCGGTATCAGTAATACCAGGTATACCTATCAGTTGTGTATATTATTAGATAATCCCTAATGAATAATCACGCCTCCATCCCCCGAGGGTTGGACAGAGGTGAATTAACACCCAAATTTAACCAAGCATTGAATTCGGTCCCACGAAATAGGGGGACTATTGTTGACTCAAGCCATGCATCTGAGGCTGAGTCTGGGCTGTATATATATCTGTCTGATGTTAAACAGCCCTATCCCTTAGTCGCCTTGTACGACACCGCACGGGAAGAAATAGGGTGGTCCAAATTCTACTCTGCCGAGAACCACGCGGCTTAATGAATATGAGCCAATACCATTAAAGAAAAAAATCTTGTATATAAATAAGTATTATTATTATCATTACACTACAATAGAACATGGTTGGACGATGTGATGAAAAGTATTTAAAAGGTTTTTTTTTTAATTTTGCTTTTATATACTTGCAGTATTATATTTTTTGTTGAAATAGGTATCTAAGTGATACCTATTTCAACAAAAAATAATATAGAAATATAGTTAAAAAATGGCACACATTGGGAGAAGCCTATGTCCAGCACTGGACTGCAGTGGGCTAATTGATTGATATAGTTATTTGTAATTTGTATTATTAATTAAATTAATTAGTTTGTATTATTAATCATAATAAATAAAAAATGGAAAATATAGAAGTGCAGCCAAATTCGCAATTAGACTGGTGAAGCGTACCCCAAACTCCGAGGTGAAAAATTCGGATGAGATGGGATTAAAGCTAAGAAGAAAAAGATAAATAAATAGATGAGATGAAGATCAAAATTATATTTAAAAATCATTTGTTTTAGAGGGACGACATTATCGAAGGGGGTTCATAACCCCCTTAGATTAATACCGAGAATTGAGCTGTAGGTATAGTTAAAATAGACCGTACAGTAATGCTTTTACGCAACGAATAGAATGCTTCGTTTGTTGATACAGATACTATTTTCTATATAAATGGATGGGATCCTAGTCGACCTATCCCGCAATTCATATTACTCGTATGTAGGCACATCTGTGGGTACCTATTTTTTACCAATTACTTATTGGTATGTTCGCGTAGCACGCTTTTAGCGTTATCAGTACGCTATTGTTGTTCGTGAATGGTCAATAGCGTGCAGAAAACGTTACAAACGTGTTCCCCGAACATACTAGTTACTGCGTTTGAAAAGCACACAAAATAATATAATTACATAAGTACTAATTAAGTGGGTCGGACGGGGTGCGAGGGATATGCCTGTCAACCTCACCTTCGGCAACCAAAACGACCCACAGGCGGCGTGCGTTTTAGTCGGTTCGAGTCCGACATAACCTCTTCCGCCGGCTCCGGTGGGGAGGTATCCGTGGGGATTTTGCGCACGTAAAAAAAAAAAGTAAGTATTATGCTCCTTGTAATTATGGCATCGTTGAGAAGAGTCCGCTGACTGTATGTCCAGTAGAAAAATCTATGGTGATAGAACTCGGAACTGGGCTTTGTGAAAAATCTGGAGTTCACCAACAAGTTAAGCCTTTTAATATCAGCTACCTGCCAGTGAAATTTACATCAATAGCGGCCCAGCCACTTCAAAAATTAGACGGATCAGCCCTAAACAAAAAGTCAGTTAAAAGTTGAAAACCCGTTTGTTATGTTAGTTCTGTGTATATTCATAAGCATCATTAAAAGCTGTTATTTAAACATTAAAAACAATCACTTCATTTTTATTTATTTGTATTTATTGTATTACAGATGGTTACGGAGTAGTTGTATGTTAAATGTAGTAAGCGGTTTGCAAGCAGCAGCGCTTTAATTAGTTATTATAATAGTCACGATCATTCATATTTAATTCCTCTGTCGTCAGTTTGGTAAGTTTTAATTTTCTGGGACAGTAATTTAGTGACTGTGCTAACCTAACAGTTTTCCGCTTATAACAATGCCATGATCAGTCATAATCCTAATGGGTACATCCCATAAACCCCATGATTTAGCTTGTCTTGGCTATTACGGAAGCGAAGGAAAACTTGCACCAGAGATTCGTTAATCAACGGTATATTATATCATTGTTAATTAACTATTGGATGGCTAGTAGCAGTTTTTATAAAAATCCCTCATCTATGCTACTATTATCATAGGAGATATTAAAAATACTTGGTTTAAGTATGTTTGTTATACATATATTATAAACGACATGGAGTCCACGACACGGAGTTCTTCTGCCAAACTGTATAACAGTAAAAAATATTGTAACAATGCTTGTTTTCCGTAAATAAATTTTACCAAAAAAAGTACAAAAATATTTGATTTTGGAATTCTGCTCCGTTTGTCCGCGATTGACGCAAAAACTAGATACCGAACAGATTTTGATGCAGTTTTTTTTATCAGACTTATGTAAAATATTACGTTTGTTTGATCGCATCAGTTGAGTACGAGTGGATATATGAGCAAAAGTAGTGTTAACGACATCCGCGCAAGCATAGTCTAGCTAACAAATAAAAATGTAAGTAGGAGTACCCAAACTGACCCCATAATAAAAGTTTAGTCATAATACTCAGAAACTAGGTTCGTTTGCAATAAACTTTGCAACCCGTGACAAGAGCTATAGCATTATGTTCTACTTTGTAGTGGAGTCCTTCAGTTTCTGGTTGACGGGATCGTTTCATTATTTCATTAATATTTTTACAGAATCTGTCTGACATTCTCTTGTGAGAAATACCTTGCATTTATGTGACCGTAAAAAGAAATGCATGAGTCTTCGTCTTATAGTGAAGATTCCATTTTATTTTATAGAATTCTTTTACGGCATTTCCACAACAATATTTCTAGCAAGCGATGTTATTTTAGCTCTTAAGCTGAAAACTTAGACATTCATTTCGTCAGCAGTTTGCTTTGATTTGTTTTTTGAAGTGAAAACTTCTTTAGCGGCGCTGTGTACTTTTTTTGCAATGGGTAAAAATTTGTAAACTCGCTTCAGGACACGTGACCTGATCGAAAATTCGTAAGACGGATGGAGAGAGGACAGGCGGCGCAGGGCGCTTGCGCGAATGTCACACGACTGTCACATGTGTGATGGCGGTGATAAACTTTTTAATGTAATATAATTGTAATAGTTCTGAAGTGTTAAATTTTTAATGTAATATAAATTGTCGTGTTTGTGTACGATAGCGCAATAAATGAATATTGTATTCCACCACATAAATAATAGTACTTTTATACTGATAATGAAAGCAATTCGTACAAAATTATTCTCTAACCATTCCAAAATATCAAAAATGCACAACGTTAATATTCAAGTTTTCACTTCTGCCGGCACTCCCGGAGTGCAACCCGTCGTTTTTTTTTTGTACAACTTAGGTGGCAGATCAGCATACGGCCCACCTGATGGAAAGTAGTTACCATGACCTAAGAACGTGTGTAACACCAGTGGAGTCACATCCGTGCTGCCGACCCTGTAAGAACAGAGATTTTATGCCGTCAGTGTAGAGGACAAAGCAGGACAAGCCTTTGGTCATCCCACTGACAGCCCAAAAACTCTCCAGTGAGCTCTGGCTACCCTACTCACCGCCGGGAACACAACACGGTTTCAGCCGCCAATGGACTAAACATTTTTGAAACGTCTATAAAGTATTGAAAGTTATGTTGAACGCTAACTTTGAGCGCGTCTCTAGAAAGATTCATAAGTACACTTTTGTTTACGTTTTCGTTCCGTTGAAACAAGGTTTATTACCTCCGCTTTGTCCTGAACTCTGCTTTGCCCCCAAGTAAAATCCTTTCCGAGAAAATTACACCCACCTTGCCGGTAAATGAGTAAAAATGCAACGTTATTTCGCTTATTTTTGTCGTTATTGTTGAACAGAGTATGTTGATAACGTCTTAAATTACAGTGACTGGTCCTAAAGACCGAACATTTTGTCACAAGATTTTTCCTTGATAAAATCTTGTATTCATGGTAATATTTTCATGTAGTGAAAGTGGGATACCTGAAAGGGTACAAGTATATGAAAATAGACAGGGATTTTGTAGTGGAACGGTTGTCTCTCGATGTCAGCACGCATTCTTTTAAAACACCCTTTTGAGACGTCTCGTCTGCGAGTGCGAGGGACTGTCTCTCGACATAAGTGCCAGCGATATATGAATAATAATGCGTCTGTGTTTTTATTTTTCCATTGTTACATTTTTCAATATTTCGAATCTTTTCTTTTCACGAATCTGTAAATTCAGGATTATGTATTTCGCAATTCTGACGTTAGTTCTTTTGAAGTATTAATTCTGTGTTTGGTACAAATAAATAGTGGCAAGCTCCGCCAAGCTGCTGCTATAATAGGTACGTACTTATAGCTGAGGCAAGTTACTGCAATATAAGAAAGTTTTCTCACAAGTAAAGCTAGCGGGCGTGCTCAGGGGGCCATCTGATGAGTTTACTAAGTTTCTCTTCAGCGGTATGTTTTGTTCCTACTTGCGGGCGTGTCCTGAACACAAAGCTACGTGTGGTGCTATGATACCGCATTAGATTTGTGATAGGTTATTTAATAATTGTATATTATATTAGACTGGATGCGGAAGGCGGAGGATCGGAGAAAATGGCGCACATTGGGAGAGGCCTATGTCCAGCAGTGGACTGCAGTGGGCTGATTGATTGATTGATTGATTGATATTACATTACATACGGATATCAAAAAAATATGAGAAATAAAAAATAATAAATAAAAGTAAATATTTGATATACTTATTTGGATATGAAGAGCCGACGACGCGACGCGACGGTAGCGGTAATAAAAAATTATGTTGAGTAAATTTCTGAGCAATTTATTATTTATGGCGACACACAGACACATGACAGTGTAGAATGCGTCCGAATATTTCCCTCGGGACCAGATTGGCTTTAATATATCTGTAAGTGTACCTAATCACTAACGGATAATTTCCAAAAATACGTAGCCTTTTTGGGCATATACGAATAAATGAGGGAGGGATATGGGACTTGTTCTGTATTCACGGTTTAATATGGAACATTTTTCAAATGAATTTCAATTCACTCCACATCAATCCTAATAATAAGTATTATAATATCTATGCTAGCACCTCTGCCTACCCCTTCGGGGATATAGTCATGAGTTTATGTTAAGTTATGTTAATCTCTATCGAAAAAGATATCTCTCATATCTTTTTTAGCTATATAAAATTTTTGTGAAAAAAATTGCGAATAATAATCTTTCTCTCCGAAAGGGGTTTTATACTTTGTTTCATATATGCAAATATCTACAGCCACGTGTATAGTAATAAAGTTGTTTCCAAAACACTAATACAACACGTAGAATTAAACTTTCCATATTTATAAGTTCGGTAGGGACCAAAGCAATTATAAGTTTCAGTAAAATATGTTTTCTACTCAGCGTAGACTTGTGCTGAGATTAAAGGTGGACCTTATGACATAATGCTAGTTTTGGAATTTAATTTAATTTGCTTTCGCTTGCTTTGCTTTCGTAATATTTAACATTAACATAAAATAACATAAACTCACGCCTATATCCCCGAAGGGGTAGGCAGAAGTGCTAGCACCCACATTTCACCAGTTTATGTAATAGGTGGCGGGCCTATTGCCATTAACCAGGCACTTAGAAACCTGCGATAAATACACACATAACTTCGAAAAGCATCGAAAAGTCATTGGTGTGTGGGATCGAACCCGAGACCTCGTCTCATCAATCCATTATTCATACCACTAGGCTACCGCGTTCGTAATATTTATTGCTATAATTTTTTCATGTCACAGTAGCAACAAATTTTAAATGTTTTTAACAATTCTGTAATATGGAGTCCGAGAATTTGATTTGTGTTTTCAAATGACCATATTATTCTGATATTGTATTTAATGATTCAATAAAAATACAAATTCATTTACTAATATTCGTTCAAATATTTTATCGTATTCTGGGCTCTGATTGGACGGTTTTGATTTAATAAGTTAAATACAATGAATACTATATTCGAGTTTCAAGTACAGTTCCCGATTATTTATTTCGTGCTGGTAAGAAGAGTGAGAATGAGAGAGTAATAAATAAGATCGGTTTGCTTCGGTTTTATGAAGTGTTGTCTATATCGTACACAGCATGTTTTGGTCCCCCGAACTCCAATTTGCAAATTGGCGTTGATAATAGTGATACAGAAAATAGGTACACACGCACGCCCAAACTGTAGAATAAACTCCCTGATGTGGTTTTCCTAAGCGATTAAGTATAATACGGGGTTTTTCAAGAAGGGTTTTGGAAGGTTTCTTCAGGGTCGGCAGCACGACCTTAGACCACGGTAGTCACTACCCATCAGGTGGGCCGTGTGTTTGTCTGCTACCTAAGAGTAATAACAAAGATACAATCTCTGCAAGTATCACAAACGCGAATCTCATATATTTGTTATAATTATTCTATTCTAGTCTATTTTGTTATCGTTATGTCACTTGCACTAACTAACGTGTCTAGGGGAGTTGCTCTGAGATCCCCTTAATGTTGATTGATGAGAACTGTTTGTATATGATTATTAAGTAATTCATACCGTTCAGAAGAAGAAGATTGTAACGCAAATTATATTTCGAAGAGATAACCCAAGTACATTGTTGTGGGCGCTAACACGGTACCACGGAGTTGAAATTATTGATTTCAGCGTAGCGGGGGAAACTTTTGCATTTGCTTCCTTTGCTAGACAAATTTAGCTTATCTGTGACTATTATTTACTTACTTACGGACTACTGGTAGTTCTTTTAATATAGTGTATATACTTCATTATTTCCTTTCTTTTAAGGTACTTACGTCAATCTTGAAATTAAATTGACACCTAATTAGAAAATGCTGTATATTCGTATTAGTATCAACTATCTACTTTACTATATTTAATACATATATATGTATTTGTATGTCAGTATTTATGTTGATTTTTTTGTGTAAAGCCGTATATTAATTTTATTTTACTTACTTTTCTCTCTTTCTTTTGTTTTTTAATACACTATCTATTTAAGTTTAGTCGGTAACTACACCATATCTTTTGTTTTTATAACATTACTGTCCATCCCAAGGTTGCCTGGAAGAAATCGCTTCAGTGATAAGGCCGCCCATTGTACATTGAACTGTATACATGCTACCTACTTGTTCTACTGTAAATCTGTTGGTGTACAATAAAGAATTATCTATCTATCTATCTATAATTTGGAAGAGATATATGACCGTTCAGGCAGCAATATAGATGCAATAAAATTCTTAAAGCAACAAAAAAAAAAATTAAAAGCTGGATTTGAAATTATATCATATAAAAATTAAATACATTATCACTTCAAGTGGTTCATTAAATTAAAATATTAACTAGCAATTAGCAGGTGCAAAGCCGTATGCCTGCACAGGTGTATGCTATTCCTAGTGCGGTGAAATAATAACAGTTTGCATAGTCATTATGCTAATTATAGGTAAAAAATGCATTAAGGAGAAGGGTTTACTAAAATAATACTTTGTTATTAAATTTCTAACCCCTTTGGGTTATACATATTTAATATATTTATTCTTTAGTTGTCGAACAGCTTTAGCTGTTTGTCAAAATGTTTTAGTCATTAAAAAACCGGTATCCTCAATATGTATAACAACAAATTCCATAATCATATACAAACCGGTCAGGTCTAATAACAAATAAAAAATACTATGGAAAAGTACAAGTGAGTTCTCAATATGTATAACAACAAATTCCATAATCATATACAAACCGGTCATGTCTAATAACAAATAAAAAATACTGTGGAAAAGTACAAGTGAGATGTTTGTTTGATGATGATGTTAGTTTGATTGGTGAATCAACAGCATAAATAGTCATTAAAAAGTGTCTTTTTTTCTTTTTTTTTTATATCACTTAGTTGGCAGACAAGCACACGGCCCACCTGATGGGAAGCGGTTACCGTGGCCTGTGGACGTATGCAACACCAGGGGTGTCATACTCGCGCTGCCGACCATGAAGAAACCTTCTGAGGCCTCTCTTGAAGAACCCCATATTGTAGGCGCTTGGGAAAACCGCAGCAGGGAGCTTTTCACAGCTTGAGTGTGCATGGGATGAAGTTTCTTTCATACCGCACAGTGCGCACCGTCTCGGGTCGCAATGTGTGAGGATGAATTCCCTGCCTATGGCGAGAGGTGCGATGATAGAATGTAGCTACGGGCATCATGTCAAACAATTCATCTGAGCACAAACCATTATATAGGCGGTAGAACACACACAGTGAGGCAAAATCCCTCCTAAGGCTAAGAGGTTCCACACTACCTGTGAGTATGGTATTGTCAACCAGCCTCAATGCCCGTCTTTGCACTGAGTCGAAGGGGTCAAGCTGGTATGCAGGCGTTACAGCAAAAAGGTGACAGCAGTAATCCATGTGAGGCCGGACCTGTGCTTTATAAAGAAGGAGTTGCTGCCCCGCAGTGAAGTACTGCTTCGCCCTGTTGAGCACTCCAAGTTTTCTCGATGCCAACTTAACCTTGTCCTGCAAATGACTTCGGTATTGGACGTCGCTGGAGATATCGACACCAAGGATCCCGATACTCGAGGAGATGGTAAGCGGTGTGCCCAGGCATTGCGGCGCTGCAATGAATGGGGTTTTCTTAGCGGTGAATACACATACTTGTGTCTTAGTGGGGTTGAATTGGACTAGGTTTAGTAGTCTCGGATACTCCAGAGAGAGTAGTCTCGATTTCAGACACATGTTGTTAGCGACTCTTCTCCACCTCGAACTGAGGGACATTTGCACGGCCCGTGTAACACGTGTCTCCGGTACTGTCGTCCGCATAACAATGAATGGAGCCATCAGACAGCATGTCATTGATATGCAGCAGAAACAGCGTCGGAGACAACACGGAGCCTTGTGGGACACCAGCGTTTATGTTCATGCGGTCCGAGGAGCTGCCGTCGACGACGGCTTGGATGTTTCTGTTGGACAAAAAGCTGGAGATCCATTCGCACAGTCCCTCGGGGAGTCCATAATATGGCAACTTCGCAAGAAGACCTTTGTGCCAGACCCGATCAAAGGTCTTCTATTCCTTCAACATGCAAACTAACTCTACCAGAGTAGGCGATATTTCGATTTACTGTTCTGTAGTAAGTGTAAGTGTAGAAAGGAAATTAAAAGTCCCATTAGTATAGGTGCATTATTCATTAGACTGTGTTTAAGTGAGTTGACGGCAGAGGGCTGCCGTAAACGGTGACATCGACACCCGTATAGTGTGAACTCCTTGCTAATGACTTGAATGGCTTCATTAACAGAGTTACCTCGATATGTGACTGCAAATGCTAATTAGTTTAACTGTGAAAAGTTGCGTGTTAAGGCATTTTTTCCATGTCAGTGCAAAGTCTTCTAAGTGACATTTACGTTATTTGTAATTCTATAACATTCTACACAACGCTATCTAGACCCATAGTAAGCATAGCTTAACTAGCTGGTGTTATGGAACCTAGAATGCGGTTAAACATAATTAGATATAAACACCCAGACCAATGCAAATTTACATATTTGTGCATACAAATATTTGCACTGAGCGGGAATCGAATCCGCGCCTTCTGCGTAGCAGTCGAACATACTACCGCTAAGTCACGGAGGCACGTATGATACGATAAACTTTATTGGGTATGCTAGGTTTACCAAAATCATAATTAGTTGTGAAAAACGAGGATGAACCCATTTTTTGTACCTATCTTCTCTGTTTGTTCGTGGTGGACAGATACAGTTGTTTTATAACAGTATTGAGTAGGTATAGTATAGATGTTACGTTTTGATGGGTATTCAAATTAGTAATTATGTCTTAATCTATGGACCAAAATTATTATAAGTTACACTATACGTAGGTAGGTACTTATGTTAGTTTAGGCCCAAAAGGTCTATATATAACATCCGCTTCGACTAAAGATCAGTGAAGATTCCTAAATTAACGTAGATTATGAAACCGCAGGGGGAAGGAAGGCTCGTGCTAAAATCGGCACGTGTCTTGTAAGTATAATAAAATATATCGACGGTTGAAAGGCTAAAGGCCGTAAGCGACAAGAATAGTTGATGCTCAAATTACACTGTGTTGTAGAGTGTTTCATGTGCTTTAAGTTTAAGACCTTTTTTGTATGAAATTTCGATGTCGCTTGTAACTTTTTGCTTTTCAGCCGTCGATATATAAAGAAGCTCAATCGATCGATTAATTAGCCCACCGCAGGCTGGACATAAGCCTCTTCCAATGTAGCCATATATATAAGTTCAATGAAAAAAAACTCTTTATATGGTGACAAAATACAAGAATAACATTAACAATTATACGTTTCGGGACTTTTCGCTATTAAATCATGGACCTTACTTTTTCTGCCGAAGTTTCGGATGCGTTGCAGCACCTGTGGTCACGACTTGACTGGCTTGCGATAGATAATAGTAACTTCCATGATTGAATCGCGAGAAGTGCCGAACTGTTGTATAATTATGAATTCACACCGCAATAGTTAAAAAAAAAAAAGAATAACCTTGGTTTGTGATTGGGGCCTCTTTTTAAGCAAGAGATGCTTGTAGTTGGAAACTCTATTCTATCTTTCTATATCCTGTATCGATGGATTAGTTTATCTCTATGTTGCGCTTAACGATTTCGTAGTCAACTATTATACATTACTGGTCATATTGTTCGTATATACACAAGTGTGTTACAGACTAACGTCCAGCTAGGGTAGGGTGTGTTAAAAATAGAGTGGACCGGACATTGAACCGGTGGCTCCGGACATCGCAGTAATGAAAGTGTCCCATCGTGTTCGGTACGAGTTTTCGCGACTGAACCAATTTCCCGCAGTTCGAAATAATTCACATTCTGCAGTTCTGCCAATTTACGAAAACGTTTCGTTATTTCATATTTCACAAATTGTATTAGCAACATGTCTTGAGCCTTGGACCGAAAACTATGTAGCTAGTTTGTCTTTTGTTTTTGTTGCATCATCTCGATGCATTCCTCGAAGAGCAATTATTCGAATAGCAATGATTCGAATAGCAACGATACCATTCCTCGAAGAGCAATGATTCGTATTTTAGATCATTGCTCTTCGCGGCATAAAAAATAAACTAAATTTTATTCCTCGAAGAGCAGGTTTTTCTAAGTAGCTGATAGAGATGTGGTACTAATATGAATTATTTTGCTCGAATTTAATAAAAATATCGATAAAATCATCAACTCGTTTATTTTTCAAATAATAATTGAATACTACAGTGGAGGATGACGTAATATGTCAATTTGGTATAACTAGTGATTATTTCAAATGATATTAATATTAGAAAACATTTTTTTTTAGTTTAGAGTTATGGTAATGTAAATCTTTTGTTTGTAATTAGTTAGGAAGGTATGGTATTATTTAATTTTTATTGGAAAAGAAATAGCGGTAACAAGGTTATAGCGGCCTGTCGTTGAGTTCTCATACGTAACTTTAGGTTTCGGCTCTACTTTATACGTAAATATGAATGATGAATCATTTACATTAATTTACTGTAATGCTTATTATAATATGTCTAAATCACAGTTTCTTTGATGTTTACAAGATATATATAAATCATTCCATTTTTTACAAGTTTACGTAATATTAAATCAATCTTTTACAGATCTTTCATTATTTGAATATACCCTAGGATATTAATTAAGATGTTGACAGTATTGTTACTAAATCAGTCTTTAGAATGTCACTACATAATTATTATAAAACAAAGTCGCTGTCGCTGTCTGTCCGTCACTATGTATGCCGAAATCTTCAAAACTACGCAACGGATTTTGAAGCGGTTTTTCTTAATAGATAGAGTGCTTCAAGAGGAAGGTTTGTATGTATAATACATGCATAATATTGTAGAGAAACACTGCTAAATTTAGAGATATGCAGCGGGCACGGGATCAGAAAATATGGCGGTACTAAGTTCGCCGGGTCAGCTATAGTCTGTTTTTTATCTCAGATACTAAATTGACAAGTGCAAATGTCAAATTGCGAAATAATGATACCAGCTTTGTGTTTAGTGGTGCACTCGAAACTATTGGCTATTTGTAAATCATAAACCAGATGAAAATTAATGGGTAATGCCTGCTATCAAACTTCGTCGATCTTTTTAGTCTCAATCGGGTTTTTGTTTATATTTGAAATTTAAATTAGAGTACCAAAATTTAAAAATTCTGTAATTTACATACCTACAGTTTTTAGATTCTAACACTAGTTTATCGTCATCTCTATAGATAGTCTCTGCAGATCGATTAAATAAAACTTATGAAGCTTTAAGTAAGATTTTTACAATGAAAACCCAAGTGACGCAAACCGAATTTGCAAGACGATTTAGTGTCTACATGAAGCCTCAGGTGTATAACAGGATAAATAAACTCTGCCACATAGGTAAATTGTCAGTGTGTGAAGCTAAGGACCTTATACTGAAGACCTTGCTTACCTGGTCTCATGAGTACACGGAAAGCTTTTTAAAACATGTGTTGTGAAGTCTAAAGTTGTATGTTTTAACCTTATAGATTGCATGTTGCATAAATTTTATGTAATAGTGTTTATAAGTACATCAATTATATCTTACCTACTATTGTAATTACTGAATTAGAAAAAAAAAAAAAAAGTTTTCTACAGGACAGGCTAAGCCTAGTGTAGAAAGTTTTTGGCAATATTGGAATTGTTTCTATTCAATACTATTATGTACATACCTGGTAATCTTGTAAATAGTTGTTTGCAGTTTTGTAATGGCAAAATAAATTTTTACTTTTACTTACTTTACTTTATTTCGTTTCAATGACAATATAAGCTTTGTTTTATTTTTGAATTTAAAATTAGTAGGTATTTTATAAATTTTATAGTGGATGGGCGTCTTTGGGCCGGTAGGCGATTATATTTTTGGAAATGATACACGGAGTAGATTTCTTGTACAGATTTATAATGGCGAGTGAATGACAAGTACATCAATTAGTTCAGTAGACAAAGGCGCCTAATAAAATTAACATAATGTCATCCTGTTAGATGCAACCGGTACATTATTATTAGGCGTTAACATTCCGGCGGCCGTAAAAACGTTGTTTTTACCCAGAGACTGGAAGGGGGCAAATCTTGCTAAATGAACGCCGAATAACTCCTGTTGATGTCCGTATATCCGCTACCCGTGCGATGCCATCCGAGCCAGGATGCACAGCCACTATCCGTCCTAACTTCCACTTCAGCGGTGGAAGGTGATCCTCTTTAACTACCACTAAGGTATTCGGCTGAAGACTGTCCTTGCAGGATTGCCACTTCACCCTGAGTTGTAGCTCCGCAATGTACTCCTTGCTCCATCTTGCCCAAAAGTGTTGACGGAGCTGTTCGATGCGCTGGAATCTGGATAGGTTACTTGTGCAACGAGATTCATAATTTGGCTGTGGTAAACATGTCAAGGGTCGTCCAATTATAAAATGACCTGGCGTTAACGGAGAACAATCAGCTGGATCAGAAGATAATGGAGTCAACGGTCGAGAATTCAAAATTCCTTCAATTTGTATCAAAGTAGTGTTGAGCTCTTCATATGTCAGATTACAATTTCCCAACACTCTTTGCAAATGGTACTTGGTAGATTTGACACCTGCTTCCCAGAGACCGCCCATATGAGGACTATAAGCCGGAATAAAATGGAACTTAATGCCTTCGTTGGCTACACTTTCACCTAAAGAATTGCAGTTTTGCTTTAAAAAATTGGATAAGTCATTATAAGCACCGACAAACGAGGTGCCGTTATCTGAGTAGAGGTTAATAGGCTTTCCTCTTCGCGAGATAAACCGATGCAATGCCATTAAAAATAAGTTGCTCGTCAAGTCACCAACTAATTCGAGATGGATAGCCTTGGTACTAAAGCAAATAAAAACCGCGATGTATACCTTTGCCAATCTACAACCTCGACCCTGACGAGTAGCAGACATGATTGGTCCTGCATAATCTACACCTACGTTTTCAAATGGAAAACCGGTAGATGAAACCCTTTGCCGAGGCAAGTTTCCCATTAGAGGAGTAGCAATTTTGCCTGCCATGCGACTACATCGCACGCACTTGCGATAGCAATGCCTTGCTAAGCTTCGACCACCTATGGGCCAATAAATCTCCCTGATAGAAGCGAGGAGCAGCTGAGGACCAGCATGCATCAGCCTACGATGCTCAAATTCAAATAATAAATGTGTAAAAATGTGAGAGGACTGTAATAGAATGGGATGTTTTTTATTATAATTATAATCGGAATTGTCAAGTCGGCCGCCTACGCGTAAGATTTTATGTTCATCTAAGTATATATTAAATTTCAATAAGGAACTTTTTTTTGGTAATTCTTTATTACTATATAGAACATTGTATTAAGATTCCCTTTGACATTGTCGGATAATTAAATACTGTGCACGTCTCAGTTCAGTTTCTGTCAAAAAGGATGATAGTGCTGGCTGTTTTTTGCAACAATCTATCCATTTGAGAACGTAAGCTACCGTACGTATTAATCGGAGATAGTTAGAAAAACGACTTATATCAATTAACTCAGTTGGTTGAATTGTATCAGTAACAGTGGTTAATGAAACGTTGGGCCTGATCTCTGGCAGGATTGTCACAGATTTTAACTGCGGAGGTACCTGAATGGGTTCGTGACTAAGAAATTCGGGACCAGTCCACCATAACGTTGAAGTTTGCAGGGAACTAATATCCATACCACGGGATAGTAGGTCTGCAGGATTCAGCTGAGTTGGGATGTGTCGCCACAAGCAACTGCCTGCCTTATCTAATACTTCAGCAACGCGGTTACGTACAAAAGGCTGAAGTTTTGAAGGTGGCATTTGCAACCAACCCAACACGATGGTGGAGTCGGTCCAGAAACAAACCTCACTAATGGGCATTCTTAAAGATTTGCTAATCTTTTCATATAGGCGAGTGCCTACTAACGCCCCACACAACTCCAATCTAGGAATGGTTGTGGGTTTGATAGGCGCAACACGACTCTTAGCCAACAACAAGCGAACCAAAACTTCTCCGTTATCGTTGATACTACGAACATAAGCGCAGGCTCCATACGCGAGCTCAGACGCGTCTGTACAAATATGTAACTGAACCACTTTATATGAATTACAAACTACTAATCTAGGAATCCGAATATCATTAACCAAAGGTAACGTTTTTAAAATATCATTCCAATGTTTATGAATCTCTGGACTTAATGGTTCATCCCATGAGAGTTTTTGTAACCATAATTTTTGTAATAATATTTTCATACTAACTACTGCAGGAGCTAGTAGACCGATAGGGTCAAATATTCGTGCAATGGCCGATAGTAAATCTCGCTTGCTATTACCTTTTGGTAAGACTAAGCCTATCGGAAAACAGAGTTCATCTGAATCTGCGTACCAGCCAAGACCGAGAAGCTTGCAGGATTCATGAGATCCCATATTTAAGTGAAGAAGCGTACGAGAACAGTCGGTCACCAATTGTGGCTCATTGGATTGCCATTTATCAATGGCATGCCAGCTGAAGCGAGTGCAGCAGTTACCTGTTTGCGTATATATAATACTTCAGCCAGATCATCCCCACCAGTGAGCAAATCATCGACATAAAAATCATGTGCGATGATTTCAGTGATTTTACTATCATTGCATTCCATACTAATTTGTTTTAAACATCTAGTTGCTAGATATGGCGCACTTGCGGTACCGTACGTGACAGTATTTAACTGAAACGCCTTTACGGGTTCATCCGCATTATTTCGCCAGAGTATTTGTTGTAAGTGCCTATCAGATGGATGAACAACAATCTGTCTATACATTTTCTCGACATCGGCTGACAAAATGTATTTGTGTTGTCGAAACCGGAGCAAAATTGACAGTAAATCATCCTGAACAGTCGGACCAACCATCTGAAGGTCATTGAATGAAATTCCTGATGACGTGGGACTACTCGCGTTAAAAACAACCCTTAACTTGGTTGTCGTGCTCTGATCACGACGTACACCATGATGTGGGATAATATACCCACTTGTACTTGAAATAGGTTGTTCACATGCAGACATATGGCCCAAGGACTCATATTCTGACATGAAATTGCGATACATTTCACCTAAGTCAGGCTTAGTTTTCAATCTACGTTCAAGAGAAAGAAAACATTGATTTGCTCTGGTCAGTGAATCACCTAAAAGAGCAGGACTCCGCTTTAGAGGGATCCTCACACAGAACCGACCGTCCTCAAGACGAGTCGTAGTTTTAATAAAATGTTCCTCACAGAGTTTTTCCTCATGTGAGTAAACAAATGACGACGAAGAATCAATCTCCTCTAATTGCCAAAATCGTGTTAAATCACAATCAGATTCACATTCAGATTTTGGGGGGTCACAGTCGTCAGGAGTTTTAACAAAATAACACCATGAATTATTTGTCAATAATGAAATATGACTACCAGAAACAGGTCCTGATATGATCCAACCTAACTTTGTTTCAAAGAGCATTGGTTTTTTACTACCCAATTTTATTCTCTGCGACCCTAACAAATCCCAAAAGAGATCAGCACCTAGCAACATATCAATAGCAGCAGGCTTATAAAATGTAGGATCAGCTAAACAAATATCTGAAGGTATTTTAAGATCACTAATGTCAATATCATGACTGGGTACATCATTAGTTATACACGGTAAAACAAAACAATAAAAGTCAGAGGTAAAGTTATCATTCAATGATTTAATACTAACCCGACAAGTTTTACCTACGTATGCAGTAACGTTATTGATTCCCAATATTGACCTATCTATGTAATGCGGTGTTAAACTTAATTGTGAACATAAACGTTCCGTCATTATACATGACGTACTACCACTATCTAGAACTGCCCTTACAACATGTTCTTTATTATTATTATCGTAAATCTTTACTAATGCAGTAGACAAGAGCACATCGAGTTGCTCAGAAGAAGTTACCTTTACCGCCAAAGTTTGACCACTATGCCCAGCGGTGGGCAACGCAGAAGGTACATTCTCAGGTAAGACTACATTATTATTCTGAGTATGACTAATAACTGCAGGTTTATGCTCAGCTAGGTGAACAAGGCTATTGTGACGGCGTTTACAAATACTACAACCAGGTTTTCTACAATTATTTGCAAAATGACCCGACTTTAAGCAATTAAAACAAACCTTTAATGTGGGCAACAGCTTAAGTCGAGCTTCATTACTAAGCGCTAAAAACTGTGAGCAGCTAGGTAAGATATGGTCACCCTTACATTTGGGACATTGATGTGTGAGTAGATGAACTAGATTTATTAGTGGTCTGCTGTATTGAAACCATAGACTTGGCCTTGGAATTTAATTGTGTGTGATGAGTGTGAGCGAGTTCTAAACTTTCTAAAAAGTTAGCATGTTTACACAAGAAGTTCATCAATTCACCAAACTTATTAAATTTATCATCATTTAACCGACCTTTGTACTCTTCCCACTTCCTGTTAGTCTTTTGGTCCAATTTCCCACTTATTATGTAAATTAACAGCGAGTCCCAAGTGTCAACAGGTTCTCCTAAAACAGCTAATGCTTGTAAATTTCTTTTAACATGATCAATTAAACGTTTTAAACTGACAAAAGATTCTTTCACTATCTTGTCAATAGTAAACAATGATGCGATATGATTTTGCAATAATAATCTCTTGTTATCGAATCGCTCGCACAACAACTGCCACGCCACATTGTAATTAGAAGCTGAAAATCCTATAGATTGAATTACCACCTGTGCAGAAGACTCCAAGCTAGTACGTAAATAATGGAATTTACTAATGTCATCCATATCATTATTTGAATGTATGAGACTGGCAAAGGTATCTCGAAATTCAATCCAATTCTCGTACGAACCATTAAACTTAGGTAATTGAATTGTTGGTAGCTGGACGAGTTGACGATTACCTACTTCACTCTTAGTGCTTTCCGAAGGCGGTACAGTACATATGCCTAACATCTCATGCGCAACCGCAAGCGCTTTATGGTACTGTGATTCAAAATCCGCACGAGCGTCAAACTGTACCTGTGCGGCAGCATCGTCGTCAACTAGGCACTCAATTTTCAACTGCACCTCGTCAAATCGGTCATACAAACCCTCAATCCGAGTTAAACGTGACTGCAATTCCCTAGTAACGATGCCAGTCAATGGCAGTTTCAAGTCCAAACAATATTTACTGAAATATGTTAATTGACCTTTAAAGCTGCCTCTTTTCTTAGTTAATTCCTTAATCGACTCTGATGTGGTCATTTTGGGAAGCAAGTGCGATCACCTGGAATTTATAACAAACTCTAAAAACAATGGCACAGTACTTATACACCTACTATTGCAAGCTATATACCTTACGTAACGTACCTATCTAATATTGACTATGACAGGTAAGTAAATATTTAAAGAAGTAAAAAACCTAATCAGATATAAATAAATAATCTTTAAAACACAGTTAAAAGTTACACCTATAACTTTTCGTTAAGTAGGTAGGTACCTACACAGATTTAAAGTTACACGTAATGTACTGTAATTCAATACTAGTTAATCACAAGTATATATGCTTAAATTCACAAATAACTTCGTTATTACGGTTTAACTAATCTCGAAATAAAATTAACAAATATATAAATCTGACACTAAAAACAATCTATAAATTACTTTAACAACTTTAACTAAAAGTTAGAAATTGCTTTTTTTTAACCTTGATTGCGTTGAATTCTTAATAATAATGATTAACTATACCTTTAAGAGTGTTGGGTTATAAAATATAAAACAAATATTCTCACAACACTACGAATCAAGCGCATTCCAATGCACATTCCATTGCAACGTGTGCGACGCCGACCGGACTTCACAAAAACAATGGTTATTCCCGTTTTTCAGTAGATTCCAGGTCTGATAACGATAATCCTTGGTTTCTTGATTAATCCGGCTCGAAGGACCAATGGATGGGCGTCTTTGGGCCGGTAGGCGATTATATTTTTGGAAATGATACACGGAGTAGATTTCTTGTACAGATTTATAATGGCGAGTGAATGACAAGTACATCAATTAGTTCAGTAGACAAAGGCGCCTAATAAAATTAACATAATGTCATCCTGTTAGATGCAACCGGTACATTATTATTAGGCGTTAACATATAGATTAGCTTACAAATATCTGTACTAAATTTAATTTATCGATAACTTTCGATACTTGTGGCACATGACTATTTTTTAATTGCATAAAACCGGCTACACAAGTAATGTCCAAAAATCCTAAAGTTACGTATGAGAACTCAACGACAGGCCGCTATAACCTTGTTACCGCTATTTCTTTTCCAATAAAAATTAAATAATACCATACGTTCCTAACTAATTACAAACAAAAGATTTACATTATCATAACTCTAAACTAAAAAAAAATGTTTTCTAATATTAATATCATTTGAAATAATCACTAGTTATACCAAATTGACATATTACGTCATCCTCCACTGTAGTATTCAATTATTATTTGAAAAATAAACGAGTTGATAATTTTATCGATATTTTATTAAATTCGAGCAAAATAATTCATATTAGTACCACATCTCTATCAGCTACTTAGAAAAACCTGCTCTTCGAGGAATAAAATTTAGTTTATTTTTTATGCCGCGAAGAGCAATGATCTAAAATACGAATCATTGCTCTTCGAGGAATGGTATCGTTGCTATTCGAATCATTGCTATTCGAATAATTGCTCTTCGAGGAATGCATCATCATCTCGCGTTATGTCAGTGCACAGGTACAATTTATAGTCGTTCACGAACATGATGAGCATCGATCAGGCATCACCCCTGGATCATCATACTTGACTTAACTAACCTTAATTGCCCATGCATGATGCATGACTCCAATACACAGACTCCATTGTCATAGGTTGTCTGTAAGAAATCGTGCCTAGCGATAATACCGCAATTTTTTTGTATATTGTTTATGGTGTAAGAAGATTGTATTGTATCATACAGGAAACGTTGTGACTCTTCCTCTTCTCCCTTAAGTCTCTACACCACTAGCAATCACAGTCATTGACATTTAAGTGAGATCGTGACCTCAGAAAATAAAGTAAATAGATATAGGAGCGAAAGGGAAGGAGTAGGTTAGTTCAAATTAAATATTTATGTTTATTGCTCGTTGGGGTCCTAGAATGGAAATGCTATCGGACACGCTCTATGTCTACTTTCCTATAATCTGGTAAAAGATTTAGTACTTAACAAAGAAAGTAATAAATAAATAAGTATATCAACACTTATAATGTCTAGATACTCATCATCAATCTGTCGAACCTACTAAGGTTACCATCACTGTCGTGTAGCCTAGAAAGCATAATAGAAATTATAAAGATCATTTGGAACTGTTCTCCAATTATCGCACTTTAATCTTCTGAGTTCGCACGGATTCAATTAGATGTAGATAAATAAATAAATAAATATTCTACAACATTCTACACAACGCTATCTAGACCCATGGTAAGCATAGCTTAACTAGCTTGTGTTATGGAATCTAGAATGCGGATAAACATACTTAGATAATTTTTTTTTGTAAATACATACACATCATACATAGATACACCCAGACCAATGCAAATATACATATTCATGCATACAAATATTTGCACTGAGCGGGAATGTGTTTTTTGTCCTTCAAGTTATTCCAACAAGCTTTTTACAATGTATAGATTATACAGTTAAATGAATGTTTTAATAAATAACCTGAACATCGACACATCAAGTCTTGTCAACGCTACGTAAGTGAGCACCTTGCTTATTCCCGTATTCATAGCTTAATAATTTAAAGCCATTAACTGTGAAATGGCGGAGGAAGTTCCGAGAAGATATTATTACATGCATATAGTACCTACTTACTCGTTGGATAATAAACGGCTGCTGGAATTAGTGCGGAGTTCTATATCATTAAGTTACGCTGTCGGCACGTGCTGTCATATCAGGTACTCTGCAGATGTTTGTAGACATACAGCATAGTTCGTACTAGGGGAGAACATGTGTCGCGGATTCACAAAACAGGCAAATAAGGGGTTCATATTATGCATTGTACGTACATATAATATTTAATATCAAAGTCGGGCTAATATTTAATGAATATTATTTAGTATCTAATGACTCTTGATAAATTGTTGCTACAAATTTTATGCCGTTTCCTGATACTATTGTTTCACGTTACTTTTTACTTTAACATGAAAAAAATATTCTTTCTATAAATGCAACATTCAATAATACGCCTACCGAGTCTTTCTCTGCACCACCTTTGATTCACTGGTAAAGAATATCTGTGTATGTTGCAGTGTCGGACAAATTTTGATTGGAATTAAAAAAATAATGCCACTTGTTGTCTGAAAGATCGCAACAAGTTTGACAGTAGGCTTTATCCTATTAATGCCAATCATAAACAGGAAAAAAATGGGTTAAATTTGCTTCGATCTTTGAGACTGCAGTCGGATAAATTGCAATTAGAATTTGTCCAATACTGCTACATCTTTTGCAGGATAAATATAAAATACAACCTAATTAACAAAATACAGCATTGAAAGTAAGAAGGAAAATCATAAACTGTTAAAATCAAATGGATGCGCTAAATGAATCACTACATCAAAATCAGATGGCAAGTGCCTGGTGTATTTATACTCTGTGTTCATTACTCAGCTACCGGTCTTTACGATAGCTCATCTCGAACTAATGTGGGCTTTGTTATATCGGCACACAATCCACAATATGTAACACTTTTGTAAATATTTCTATAGGACTGCTTTGTTGGATGTGATGTGCGTGGGTCTGACCATTGTCCGCAATCATTCGGGCTGTTTTGTGCCCTTTACATAATAGCTTGTGTTACACTCGAAACTGACGGTCATTCTTGATTTTTCCACAATTTCACTGTTTGTTTCTCGCAACAACAGCCATCGTAAAACCTCAATAAAGATAACTCCATAATGATTTTTGTTACATATGTATTTTGAACAAATCTAAAATTATGCTTACGATCCCTAAATACAAAATTCGCTTCCTCTTGGCTTGATATTACAAAGTTTCGTACTATAAAGTGGTTTGTTCCAGACGACACCCCTTGTAAATCAATATAAGTTACAAATACGATTTCTCCCAGATACAATGTACCGAAAACTAATACAAATTTTTTCCTCTTCTGTAGCACATTGATGTTATTATTCTGTTAGAGAGTGTTAAGTACAGTAGTATACAAGTTTTTAAATTCTTGGCAACCAGGCTGATGTCCTCCCTTATATTTCGTAGAATTAAGTTTTACGGGGAAAAGACATCTCACTTCAATATCGAATATAGCGAGGGTCTTTGGGAGCAATCTTAGCAATTTTCTTCCTTTATGAACAGTTTATTCTCAATAAGAGCCTACTTTCCACGTGGTTTGAACCAGGACTATGAAGACGTTAAACAGCTTTTGTTCAAATATGACTTTAATGTCTTTTATGAAATTTAAATTGCTATTATGTATCCAGCTTGGCGAAACTTGTATGCGGCCCGAATAATGATGAGGTTGGTCCCTTGTTACATTCTAAATGATCACTTCATACCTCTTAAAATGTCAATTATCCTTTACGCGAAGCCCTTTTACAGGCAGACATTTATGATCTGGGAAGCCTGCCAAACTATCAACAAAACAAATAGGTACTCAAACTTATCAATATTCCCAGCTGGTTAACAGAGATCTACCTAAGTCATTTTGAGGAATATGTTATCAATTAACCGAATCAGCTCAATTCGGATAGAATGACGTAAACCTCACTGGGAGAACTCTAGATCAGTTATTATAATAATATCTACACCATTCCAAATACATGACAGGGTCACTTTATCAAAGTGGGCGTGATATAAAGAAAATAAAGAGATTCATGCATATACAATTTTAGATTCAGGTAAGGCACAAAGCTAAGCGTTATTACTTTGATGTGATGTGGGTTTTCCTCCAGGAATACCATTTGGAATGAAACAGCGACACCCATATTCGTTTTATCTTTTAAATGAATACCTTTGGATCTAGTAACAGCGATTGCTTATTTTATTGCAAAAGCCTTACGGAATACATCGATATTAATATTGAACGTACGCTGCTAGGTTCTTAGTAAAGAATTTTATAAAAATGTGTATTCACGAAATGCGATAATGGATAGCAGTATTATCTTTAACTCTAGGGATTAAATGGATGTTTTAATCCCCTCATGAGTAACTCTAGACTAGTGGTAAATAGATCCGTGAGATTATAATGTAGTATAACTAACACAGCGGATAATCTGTACTACTCTAGGATAATATTACGGTGTTAATATTACTTACTTGATATTACCTACGTAGGCATGATCTGTTAATTTTCAAGCACGCGCTATGGTGTCAATACTAATTAGTTTTTATACAGATGACGCTACTTTCATAAGTCATGGGTTTGCTAAGTTGGACTTGCAGTAAAGAGGATGCGGTTCTGTACCCACCACAGTATGAAAACATATACCACTCCGCAGAAAACATAGTACGCAGATGCATTTTATGAATAAATTTATTTTAACCCTGATCAAGGCAACCCGAGGCAATTAGCTACATAATTGTTGATCATAATATATCATCATTCGAGTGCCAATCCCGGTTACATAATAGAACTTGCCTTTTAGAGTCCTGCGAATTTATAATATAATATATCATACACTTGGTTTTTACGAGAACTACTGCCGTCTGACCAACCTTAAGAAATAACATAACAACACAACAAGAGGCTCTTTCGTCGATCAGCAGGGTACCAGATTGCAGCCCTTACAGGTGAGGTTAGCTTAGACTCATTAGCGTGGCGCTCCTTATCTCTTTACATTTTTTTGTAATTTGTAGAGGACATTGACTACCACCGAATAATTAGATGTTTTATATAAGCAGGTTACCGAATAATTAGATGTTTTATATAAGCAGGTTACCGAATAATTAGATGTTTTAAGCTAAGTATATTTGAGTGATCCTCTCATATAAATAGTAATCGATATTTTTGAAAGCAGTTGAACTTTTTTTATATATTTGGTCCGACAATTGACTGCATACCGCCAGATGGTAAAAAGCTAAGGTGCAGTCCAAAAGATACGGACCACCACTTCCGATACTATTGAACTTAAAATGGTCGTCCCTCCCTTGACGTCCTTGATAGATGCTTTTTCAAGTCCCGCTTAAAGAAACCGGGACTTTTTTTTATACCACTTGGGTGGCAGACAAGCACATGGCCCACCTAATGGAAAGTGGTTACCGTGGCCTATGGACGTGTGTAAGACCAGAGGAGTCACACTCGCGCTGCCGATCCTGTAAGCAAAGAGTTTCTGCGCCGTCAGTGTAGAAGAGAAAGCAAGACAAGCCTTTAGTCTTCTCACTGACAGCACAAATTCTCCAGTGAGCTTTGGCTACCCTACTCACCGCTGGGAACAACACGAAGTTATTATGGCCACGGTAGGTAGGAACTATAAGAAGAGGGAAACACGTGTGCGGTTAGAGCTACCTCATAGACCTCAAAATGTGGCTAATGAAACCTTACATAGCAGTTTTAATTGCCCTTATGGCTGGGCCCGTATCCCATACTTGCACCCTCAAATGACCCAGCAAATTGACCGGCTCACGCGATACTTTACTTATCGTTGTAGGTATTCCTAATAATGAGTATTAATTAATTACCGACTTATTGCAATCGCGACTTGTGTGTGTTGAAACTGTTTGAATTTACAAAATTCAAACAGTTTCAACATTGAAACAAAAGTATTAGTACCTTTGGGTAAGTAAACCATGATCAATTTAGCACGATTTCTTTCAAATGCTTAAAGCATAATAATGACAGTCGTCTGTATAGTGAATACCAGAACTCAGAGTCACAATATCAAGGACGAAAATAGATGATATATTTAAGTAACCTGTGCTATATTCCGTTCGTCATACATAAAGTACGCTAAACATTAATTACTAGCGCCGTTGTTGACGGTGCCAATTTTAGCGACAATTCAGTTCCATCGGCCAGTGCCGTATGGCATGTGCCACATTCATAATTGTTGATAAAACGAGCACTCGGTCGGCACTCCGTGCAATGTTTTAGTTCACTGACCGCGCAATGTGCAATTTAACAGTGGTTGCGACGTACTCCATAATTTTTAACTTATTAATAAAATTGCACTGTCACAGTATCAGTTAATAATAATTTTATATAGGTACATTGCGTTGAAACAATAACGGTTATATATTTTTATAAATCTGTCTCTCGTCTTCCCTACACACTTTTCACCAAGTTCTCTACTTCTCTTTCTCTCTCTCTCTCTCTCCTCTTTCAACTTTCAACTCTGCGGGAAGAGATTTCTAATAGAAATAAACAGAGCCTCTGTTTTTCCACCTATGTGTCTCTATATTTGTTCTTGAGTGTACATAAATAAATAAACGGTATATTTATTTGGCCCGAGCTATTTGTTAAACGTGACTCCACCCACATGATTATCTTCTTTATTAAAAGCAAACAATAATAATAAATTTGCAAGCAACCAGTAACACACGATAGTAACTGACCTATGTATTCTATTTATAATAATTTATTAATATATTCTAAACTACATATTGCACGCTGCTTCGCTCTCATTGAATTTTGATCCTGTCCCATCGATCGCTGTGATTGTAGGGATAATAACTGCAAATGATGTAGTGACTATCGCAGCCACTACTTTTGAGAAGGTGATATTATTTAATGTGGTCATTATCAGGTACAAAAACAATGCTTTCAATGTCCCTTTTATTTATGCCCCGATCGTTATCACTGATCAGTAATCACTATGAGATCCGTTTATTTCATATGAAACCGTGTTATCTAAATTCTATAGAGCTGAACGAGATGACAGCTCGCATTTAGGACATATGGCACAGTTATGCGCGCTACCGGACATACTTATTAATACTTTTATCGCGGGCAAAATAACTATGCGTGTTTATTTAGATTACTGCGAATTTCATTATTGTTTTTGTTCGCATTGATACTGTGATACTATTTTTATATCTATTTTAATTCTTTAATCATTGCGTGTGGCCATCCTAGTCTGCAAGCTGGTACATACGCTGATAGATGAACGAGGCTCTGGCACAGACTATGCTCTTTGGGGTTGCACTATCAGACGACTCCCGTTAAAGTAGACCTGCGGCAGAAATTCTTGCGTTGAGTAGGTGATGTGGACTAGGGCCCCAAAGTTCTTGGTAGGGCCCCAAACACCTTAAACAGTCTTTATTAAAGAAAACTAGACTTCCAAGTCTGAATTTATTAATGAATAAATTCTCCTTAGCATAGCATTACTTTTAACTTCCCAACTTTGAACTCCGTTCAAACTGTGTACACAGTGAATAGAGGTTGTACTTTGAGAAAAAGTTCCCGGCCATCAATGTCGGGAACAGAAGCTTTAGTTTATAAATGGCGATAGGTTCATTCTCATGAATTGGTTCCAAAACATTTATTTCTTAAGAAATCAGTCAGCGATATAACCTGCGATACCCTAAGTTCGTAAATCTGAGAATATATAGAAAATGTAAGCTGAATTTTACCAGGATAAAGATTCTTATGTTTTAGGTACCTAATAATAAATAAAACGTGATAAAGCAGTGGAATTCCGTAGGTACCTATTTAGTTCTTAACTAATCATAGTACTATTAAAATTAAATGTAATATATATCAGTATTGATATCTATAACGTATTTTACAATACATACCGACTGAAACGGTTTAAATCTTTCAAACAATACAATTTAAGTCAATTCTCTGACCAACTCTTCTGTTATACATTTTGTACGAAGCTCGGCCACTAACTGTAGAGATATGGCGAATGAAAGACGCTACTGATTTCAATAAATTATGCTAACGTTCCAAGTTATTGCATAAATTCTGCGAAATATTTACACAACGACCAACGCCCGTGTCCTTTTAAATAGGATTTATTACGTGAAGCATTTTATTTTCTTTTCAGGTAAGCATGGAGTCGCATCTTAAATATCATTGAAATGAGGATTGGTATGAAATATAATAGGTAATAGAAACCGCCACTTAAACGTATTTTTAACTGCTAAGATATTTAACTCCTTCAACGAAGGTAAATTGCTTGTATTTGAAGTAGGTTTGCGTCGGTAGGGAAAGTGTACTGGGAATTGGGCAGGACATGTCAGTGGGAGGACCAAAAGCTTGCCCTGCTTTGTCTTCTACACTGACGGCACAGAAACTCTCTGTGCTTACTGGTTCGGCAACGCGAGTGTCACAGCCACTTTACATAAGGTGTGCCTTGTCTGCCACATAAGTAGTTTAAAAAAACATTCACATTGGTATTGTTCGAGTATTAGTTAAATGATTTGAAAAGTTAGATTGTTAACTTTATAATGCAGATCGACGATCATCATTTACCGACGCGAAAATAAATTAGTTACGAATAGAACCATCTATGAAGTGGGTAGGTATTTGAGCACAATCGATGCAGAACTTTTTGAGTTTACACAAATCAATTAAAAAAATTATATACCTAGATGGAAAAGGGGCTAGTATCTCTCTGTGACTAAAGTCGTTGTTTTGTCCAGTTATAATTAACACACACGTTGAAGTATTGCGAAGTTGATCACTATGCAAAATTGTTCACGTGAGTTGAATAGTTTGGATGAAATTTTAAACAGAATTTGAGGATGCATTAAACTGTGCATTCACTATCTCCCGTTTCTGAAACACGATGTCGTTATTGGACGGAGGTAATTTGTTGTAACTTGTGTCGCTGTGAAACTGTTGAAATATTAAACAATAGATGTCCATTAAGTTATTATATAAATTACCTTAATGTCCGCCTTATCAGTAATGATAAATCTTTCCGTAAATATTATATTATGAGGGTTTTACGAAATCTTTGATTTACTTTTAACGATCCTGTTACTCTTGCAGTCTTAATGTATTTACGGTCTAGAAAAAGGGTGACAAAAAGAGGTAGCGTCATAAAACTTTTCATGCGATCTTATTAAGTTTTGAACATGTTTCGGAAGGATTAAATATGCACCAATTGAGAAAAAGCTTCTTCAAGGCGAGCTTAGAACTTTTTCTCAGTATTCGACCCGATATCGGTGTTGGCTCCGATGTCATATTCAATGACAGAGATTACTAAGAAGTCTGTGATTGAGCTTATGGTAATTTTTTTTTGAGTCTGTACTATTGAACAAATGGACAAATTCTTGACGTATCGTAACAATGTTAATATGAGAAAAGTAAATGGTGTTGGCTATCGTCGTAACGACACCGATAACGGATCGGATGATGTGAAAACGGCCTTAGAGTAGGTAAGCGTTATCAATAAAACTTGAAATCAAAGCAAAATTGCGTGGATAACTTATAAAAAAATAATGTTCTGCTTTGTCTTTTCCACTGACGGCACAGAAATTCTTGTGCTTACAGGGTTGGCAGCGCGAGTGTTGCACACGTCCATAGGCCACGGTAACCACATTTCATCAGGTGGGCCGTGTGCTTGTCTGCCATCTAAGTGGTACCTTAAATACTGTAAAGAGAAAAGCACTATTTGGAATAATTGATTCGTCAAAAAACGATGACATCAAATCAAATACGGAGATCAAAAAGGACAAATTCCTTTTTCTAATAGATTTAGATCGGACTTAGTGCTTTTTATTTCTTTTCAATTTGGTTCCAGTGCTAGAAGTTACATAGTTGAAAATTGTTCTGTGAACCTAAATTACTTGTTGCTAGTAAAATCAAAAAGTTCTATTGGTTTGTTTAGAAGGAGAAATACGAAGGGATGAAGGGCTGCGCATCAACTTGGGCTTGCGAATTAGGCGACCTTTGAAAATTCTCCGTGTAATTAAGTACTTTGTGCCAGTACCGTAAAATTATTCAGGTAGTTGGCAAAGTTAGTTGAAAGAGGACAGTTGATGAACTGTCAATCAACAAGGAAAGACACTTTAGACGAAAATATTTAATGAAGGATACCTACTAGATTGACAGCATAACTTATTTAATTTTTATACGTCACACAAGCTGATGCCCGCGCGGATCTCCGGTTTTACTCAAATAATTGCGACAGATTTTATGTCTGACCAAGACAAAAAAAAACAGCATCAAATTCAGTTCAGTAGTTTTTGCATCCATCGCGAACAGATAAACAGGCAAGAATTCCAAATAAAATATTTTTGAGTTCAGAATCGTTCATACATTGTTCACGATTACACGTTCGTATAACATAGCCCAGTCTTTTTTAAATATCTTCAACGTATTGCAGACACGTCTAAATTATTTTTTTTCCAATAGTATACAAAATCCTTGTTTCTTAAACTTTAGTACATGATTACTTTTTTTACATTAAGATTTAAAATCGCGTGTGTGTGTGTGTGTGTGTGTGTGTGTGTGTGTATGTGTGTGTGTATTACTGCACTGTCTATTCCGTAGAATGTAGAGAGTCACTATTTGACCAATACATACACGTGCGGCAAGAGAAAGTATTGAAAGTACCTTGTGTTCGTAATATATTTTCGTTCGTATTAGGTAGTGACAATATCAAGTCACCATAAGCATAGAACTTAACATTCTTATACACATCTACGGCTTTCATATTCTTATGATTGGATACTTGATGATAATGCACTTGTACAATGTGGGAAAACCTGCACAGGGAGTTCATTCCATAGCTTGAGCGTACGTGGGATGAAGTTTCTTTTATACCGTACAGTGCGCGCTGTCTCAGGTTGCAATGTGTGAGGATGAATTCCCTGCCTATGGCGAGCGGTGCGATGATAGAATGTAGCTGTGGTAATCATGTCAATCAATTCATCTGAGCACAAACCATTGTATAGGGGGTAGGACACACACAGCGAGGCAAAGTCCCTGTAACGGCTGAGAGATTCCACATCGCCTGCGAGTGTGGGATTATCAACAAGCCTCAACGCCCATCTTTGCACCGAGTCGAAGGGGTTAAGCTAGTATGCAGGCGCTCTGGCAAATAGATGACAGCAGTACCAACTCTATGTGGGGACGAACCTGTGCCTTATAAAGTAGAAATCGCTGCCCCGCAGTGAAGTACTGCTTCGTCCTGTTGAGCGCTCCAAGTCTTTTTGATGCCAACTTAACCTCCAAATGACTGCGGTACTGGACGTCCCTGGAGGTTTTGGCAACAATAACTATCTACGTGTATATCTAATGCTCTATGCGAATTTAATTTGCGTAGGAACAAAATTGTCATACAAAGTTTATATACTTCTATATGAATTCAAAATCGTACTTTTGAATAGGCCACTAACAATTCCGGCAAAATGTACATTTTGTAGATTTCAGTTACGGAACTTATTATATTTCGGAAAATTCTTTTCCGTGAGCTTACAACGTTTAAAATACTGATGGAGTTCAGTCGCTCGATACGAAAACCAAGTACATACCTACCTAGAATGTATTTATCGTTGTGCTCGCGGCATCGGCTCTTAAATTGTCGATAAAATTTACAACAACGACAAGTCTCTCGCTAACTAGGTCCTTTCTTTGGGAAAATGTATTTTCTCAAAGACTGGAAAGACTGTGAATAACATTATGAACCAATAGACCCTACATTATTTTATTCTGCCAACTAATATTAAAAATCTGACAGTTTGTGAAGTTGGATGATGATCACTTTCATGGGATATGTCTCCTCTGCTAAATGGATCATATTATTAGTACGCACATATGAGTATTTTCTGCTATACTAAGACTGCTAATCATTTTAAAAAAGATGGCGTAGCTTTTAAATTCATCATCTTAGTGTTATATAGCCTGCCTTTATAGTTGGTTAGGTTTATTGCAAACACAGCATGTAGCTATAAGCAGGAAAATAATAAAGATGCAGTTATTTACACACATAAATATAAAATAGGTGACTTTATTGCAGAAAGTTATCTCTACTACAGTTTTAAGACTGCGGATGTAATCGCCGCTTGCTGTATTGACAGACATAAGTGTTTCCGCGACAACCAAGATCGCTTCGTTTACAATGAAGACACCTTGCCACACACGGAAGGTCTCGATAAGCAAACACCAGCCACTTGACATGACTCCCTACATGATATTTCGTATAAGTGTAAAACTCGAGCGGTGTTCAAATATGACCGGGGACAGAAGTTATGTAAATAGTCAGGGGTAACAAAGACCTGATCTACAAAAAATAATTTTGTAACTCGTTATAACCCGAAAATCGTAATGGGTTATTAATGAGTTCGTTTAACGTGAATACAGAAATAACCCGTTCACCACTCCCGTGAACACATAACTGTGATTAAGGCTTGTTTCAAAACAGAATAATGTCGCTGCTGAGGACAACAAGCGACGGTAACCGCTAACAATCTTACTATAACATAGACGTTTGCTCGTTTACTACATTATTAGTATAACAATGAACGTTGTGTATTATGTGAAGCCTTCAGTATGTAGTGAATGAAATAGTGTTCTTAGATCAAGGTTGTCGCTACGTTAGCGTTCGTCGCACCTCGTCCAACTTATTAAAGTTTCACAGCTCCATTGTCTGGCTCGTGCTACGGCATTGCGCTTATATTGAATGCTCTACGTGTTATATATATATTGCATGCACATTTCTCCTCGCACTGAATAAATACTCACTGTCGAGCAAATAAATTAATATTCCACTAAAATGATACTCCGACGTATTAGGTACTGAGGTGACATTTTATACACTGAGTTATTTAACTGAATTTTCTCTCATGTTTTGTAGTCGTTGGATTCTTTAAAATTTTCCTTATGCATTGCTTGAGACGTTTGAAGTAAATGTTCATATAGATGCGAATGTAACTCTGTTTTTTACACTTACACGCCGAAACTACTCAACAGATTTTAATGAAATTATACAATAATGTTAACGGGAATTAATGCGATCACGGGTCATCACCAGCTGACCACGGCCTGTGTAATCTGGTCGAAACGTCAGGCAAACCAAAGGTATGTATGTACCTATACCATGATCGCATTAATTCCCGTTAACATTATTGTATATCATGGCACGCGGTAGTTTAAAAGTTTAGTTTAGTTTGCACCAAGATAGATTATTACTCGGAAATGTACATAAGCTGTTTGGTTGCGATAACCAACGCCTAAACTGCTGGCGCCGCAGGCAACATCTAAGTAGGTAACTGAATAAAGTTATCCTGTATAAAATTTACAGCGTAACTTGATTGATTATTTATTAGCTATCTTAAATATTTACCGCGGTAGCCTAGTGGTATGGGTAATGGACTGCTGAGACAAGGTCTCGGGTTCGATCCCAGGTTTACCATGGCACACACCAATGACTTTTCGATGCTTTTCGAAGTTATGTGTGTGTTTATCGCAGGTTTATAAGTACCCGATTAATGGCAATAGGCTCGCCACCTATTACATTGGGACCTAAACATAAACTGGCGAAATGAGGGTGCTAGCACCTCTGCCTACCCCTTCGGGGATATAGGCGTGAGTTTATGTTATGTTATGTTACTTAAATATTAGCCGTAATAATTATTGGTGATGTATTTTAAGAGCGAAGTCGAACTCGTTTAAGACCAGGTATAGCAGTCAAGACCTAGTCAGTATAGCTTCAAGATTTTGAAAGAGACGCCCGCGGATATTGGCATTATAATATAGAACCCTCAGCATCAGTATTTATATATTATGGAGATGTAGTCTCCTCTTGTAGAGTTACTATGGACTATAAGTTCAGTTGTGGCACAGTTGTGTACGGTCACGAGGAAAACACGCCGTCGTAGTGTACGCGTGCGCCGTACGAGCCAAGCCCTCGTTGGTGTGGGGTGACCGTCGCCACCCCCTGCTCCCACTTTACACCTGCAGCTTGTGATGTGAAAACCTGCTATATTTCACGATTTCCGACGAGTGTCATTTATGCCTCTTTCTCTCAACAATCGAGGAATGAAAATTGAATGTTTCATATTATTCTAGTCTCGACTGACAAGTATTTCCAATTAATGTTTTATTGACTCTTTTAAATGAATGGCTTGAAGTGACGAATTGAACTATTACCGCGTTTTAAACAAATTGTTTCCTTGTTGACAAAACAGTTTTATCAGAACAATTTCTATCTTGGCATTCTATATTATCAACGATTGGCAACAGGCCAGGTCCTTAGTATTGAGAATTGGGTCAGTTATTTGATTTCGTGCTTAGGTTGACTTACGTACTAGTAGTACGTATTCCATAAATTCAGATTTTTATTCTATAGATAAAGAAACAATGTATTTACTAAATATTTGCGGCTCCGCCCACGGGGTATTCTGATCCAGTTCGTCGCTGATAGTAGCTTGATGATATAAGTGGTACCTATGTTGGTATTTGATAATGTAGTACTCTAATAGCGAAAGAATGTTTGTGTTATCAGTCCAGTAGTTTTTGAGTTTATTCGTTAGTTACATACAATTTTTGTCTTTCTTCTTTATGATATTTTTTTTTATATATATATAGATATTATAGATAAGAAGTATAGATAGGCTTTATAACAACTTGCCTGTCGTCTATTCAGCAAACGTAGTTACACAGAACCTTGAATAAATCGAACAAATTGGTATTGGGCTTTCTATTGGGCGGTGCACGTTTGGAGAGTAAATAAAAACCGAGCAGATTTTTGGTAGCACACATCCAAAACAAATAATAGCTATATATCAATAGCTTACATAGGGCTATTTAACATCATACAGATATATACAGCCCAAATTCAACCTCAGAAGCATGGCTCGAGTCAACAATAGTGCCCGGAATACAGCAATAGGCTTACCCAGTTACGTCAGACCAAAATACAATTATTGGTGAAATGTGGGTGTCAATTCACCTCTGCCTAACCCTCCGGGGATAAAAGTGTGATTAGGTATATGTATGTAAGTATGTACTTGCATACCTATAGTAGATACATATTGTTGAGATATCTGGCATTGCTCCAGAGCCAGTCTAGCTACCCACAAACGTTCTCTTGCTCGGTTATTCCCTTCTGTTGTTGTCAAGAGTAACTTAAATTATGTGATATTGTTTTTGTTTTGTAAACTGTCTACCGCATTATTTTAAGTTGTTCCGATAACAGTTGTCATGAAAATATCATTATACCTATTTTTGGTGGCATGAAGAGTTTTATAATGTACAATCCTTTACATATCGATAGGTTTTCATGAAAATATCATTATACCTATTTTTGGTGGCATGTAGAGTTTTATAACGTACAATTCGGTACAATCCTTTATATATAGGTGTTCATGAAAATATCATTATACCTATTTTTGGTGTTATGTAGAGTTTTATAACGTACAATCCTTTATATATAGGTTTTCATTAAAATATGATTACACCTATTTTTTGTTGCATGTAGAGTTTTATAACATACAATACTTTACATATAAGTTTACTTAGATACGTCTATATTAATCGACATCCCACAGGCGAAGTTTGGTCTTGAATCCACTAATACCGAATTTTATTTCGTCACGGGGTGGCTCTCCCCAAATACGAATATTTTAATTTTTCAAAAAAGACCCACCCTTCTATCACCAACCCCTATTTTTAATAGAGGTAAACTAACATTCGCCGGGTTAGCTAGTTTTTAAATACCTACCTGACTATATAGATAGGTATATATAGTCAATTAATATATTTATTGATATTAATACTAACGATGTAGTTTGAGTATACTGTCATACTGACCCATTAGTTTATGCTCAACCTGTCACAATGGACGTTCGGTAAGCTCTTGGTGGACACTTTGTTGTTTGCAAACTATGAGATACGTTTTCCTTTTATGCATAGTATGTTATTCAGGACAGTAGTAATATATTATCGTTATGCGCATATTATTTTAAAAAGGAGATTCAACTATATACTTCTGTTATTTTTAAACTTTCGCGGTGTGAATTCATAATTATACTAGGTAAATATTAAGTTCTAAGATATAATTCGCGAAAAGTCCCGATACCTAGTATAATTATATATATACTTCTGGTCCGTCAAAATATAATTATCGCAGGCTACATACCCTTCATGTCAAAGAACCGTCGGCGGGCCGGAATAAATGCTTTCTGGTCAGAATTGGCTCGCGGGCCGTACTTTGCCCATTACTGTTCTAGACTATACTACCTATTCCTGTGTCAAATTCAGATCCGATCAGCCTTTTAATCATGTTTGAGTAACAAAGATCCTAACATTGAAACATAATAAACATTGAAGCGTCAGTAGCTTAGTGGTTAAGGAATCAGTCTTACAATCGAGAGGACCTGGGTTCGAATCCTGGCTATTACACTACCGACGTGAACCCACTCCTAACACAAGCAATTTAGCTTAGCTGGAGGGGTTAGAGAGAATATTAGTAGTTTCGGTACCAATATTCTTTAAAAAAAAACGACGGGTTGCACTCCGGGAGTGCAGAAGTGAAAACTTGAATATTAACGTTGTGCATTTTTGATATTTCGGAATGGTTAGAGAATAATTTTGTACGAATTGCTTTCATTATCAGTATAAAAGTACCTACTATTATTTATGTGGTGGAATACAATATTCATTTATTGCGCTATCGTACACAAACATGACAATTTATATTACATTAAAAATTTAACACTTCAGAACTATTACAATTATTTTACATTAAAAAGTTTATTACCGCCATCACACATGTGACAGTCGTGTGACATTCGCGCAAGCGCCCTGCGCCGCCTGTCCTCTCTCCATCCGTCTTACGAATTTTCGATCAGGTCACGTGTTCTGACGCGAGTTTAGAAATTTTTACCTATTCCAAAAAAAGTACACAGCGCCGCCAAAGAAGTTTTCACTTCAAAGACATCTTCACAAACTTTCATTAGTAGGATCCATATGGAGTACGAACGGTAAAAGTCCGTGGTATCTTATCTGTACATAGGTATTCTTACTACGAAATTTTTTGACAGGTTCGATAATCGAAAATACTTAGTACAATGTCAATCAAGTGATGATATTATTCTATAGCTTCGATAAAAGGATTGGAAAGATATTTGTTGTTTTTTTTTATTTCAATATTTATAGAGAGTTTTAAATTACACTATTATGTTATCGCGAGGATAGAATCTTAATGAGAAGGCGCTCAGGGGTCAATGTATTGCAATGTTCAGTTGTGTGTGAAACTATAGCCGAAACTGGAGCCACGGAATGGGATTACTGCAAACGGCGGATTTATACTAAGGATTTAGGAAAATCCCGTCGGACAAAAAGGATGCCGTGTGGATACACAAGCATTAGGGGTTATGTTTGATAATATGTGCTGCTTGTATTCTGTGGTAAACACTTTTGCTGTGCTCATGTTTTAGGGATTTATGTCACTATTAGACTTTTACCGGAATGATTTATGAAGTGGCGGTTTCTTGTTTTCTGTTTACTTGTGTGTATGGTTAATGGTAACGGTTTATTAATTTGAGCTCTGTTTTATTTCCATGCTAACCGAACAGTTGCACTGAAATGTAAGTATTACTTTAATCTTGTAATAATTTGGTTGTATTCTATTGTATTTTAAATTTATTGTATTAAGCGTGTAAGTATATTTAAATACCTATGTGGTGTAGAATACAGAGAGGTGTATGGGGTCATATTTATTTCCACGGCTCTAGTCAACAGCAACGGCTAACTGCCTATAAATAGACCACCTGCAAGGGTTTAGTTTAGGAGGTCAGACAGCAGTCGGCCCCGTAATAGTAATATAAAATGAATAGCTATATAATAAGGACAAAATATATATACCAGGCTTGTAGTAAGTGCTAAAGCTTACAAAAAATTCCACACCTGTTAGCGAGAAATTGTTACCAACACTTGATTAGAGTACAGTCAGCATACGTACTTTGCTACTCAAAATCGTTCTGACTGTACAAGTCCTTGTGTTATTTTGCTGCTTATTATATGTATGAAGTTCAATCATAGGTGTATTATTACCCAACTACGGCGAAGCAAAAGGAAGGTTATGCTTTTGACAGGCTATGTATGTATGTATGTAGGTTCATCTGTTCCCTCATAGCTCCTCAACTACTTATTAGAATTGGACAAATGAGGTATCGTAAGAAGCATCTTAGGCGCCCGCTGGATATAAGCTATGTAATGGAAAAGTGGCATACGACCACAGGTATCCTTTATATTTTTTTGGTTAATACTTTTTAAAGCTTGATTTTTCAGTAGTCGGGATTTAAAAAAATCTCAACTAACCATTTCTGAACTCACTTTATTGAACGAACCATTGATTTAACGCATTCAGCAAAAACTAAGAATATTATTGAGTATCCGAAGTTAAATCAAAATGTATCCTAACATGCAAAGCTATTTTCGTAATCCATTTAGTTCTGTGGTTTGATACCATTAGTGCGCACTCTGAGTAGCGTAGTTTTTAAAATTAAATCAAGGATTATATTTTCAACATTTTTATGAATGGTTCAGAGAATACAATGATATCATATACATGATAAAATTCTTTCTTTCTTTCATATCTATATTTCACCCAGGTATTACATAAAATACTGGTGCCGCTGCTGATGCTACTGCGTATTACAAAACCCCCTAAACAATCTCTATCCCTTTAAATACCAAATTTAAATCATACATACATACATAAAATCACGCCTGTCTCCCATAGGGGTAGGCAGAGATCACGGATCTCCATTTGCTACGATCCTGACATATTACTCTCGCTTCATTCACTCTCATACTCTCATTACATTCTTCATGCATGCTCGTCGGTTTAGAGTACTCCTGACCTGCCCCTTTTCTAAAACTTCCCCGATTTGGTCCAGGTATGTGCGCCTAGGTCTTCCCCTTCCGACGGTACCATCCACACTCGCCTCATACACCTGTTAAATCAATTCAAATCAAATTTAAATCAATGCTAAATAAAGTAAGGAAATTCAAATAAAAGCAATTAAGAGATAGTTAATTTAGTTAAGTGAGATGCGTACTTGAATTGGCACCATGCGGAGGATTCGTGACATAAACTAACGAGTAATTTGGACACAAGTGTACGTATTTTGTTAGAGTGATTACAGATTGGTTTCATTACCTATCAAGTCTACAGAATACGTACAATACGTAGCATCCAATTTGTATACTTTTAGCTAAGATTATATTATCGAGTACTTATCCAAATTACCAATTATCCAATCCATCCAAATTAACCGCGGTAGCCTAGTGGTATGGGTTATGGACTGCTGAGACGAGGTCTCGAGTTCGATCCCAGGTTTTATCATAGCACACACCAATGACTTTTCGATGTTTTTCGAAGTTATGTGTGTATTTATCGCAAGTTTATAAGTGCCCGGTTAATGACAATAGGCTCGCCACCTATTACATTGAGACCTAAACATAAACTGGCGAAATGTGGGTGCTAGCACCTCTGCCTACCCCTTCGGAGATATAGGCGTGAGTTTATGTTATGTTATGTTTATCCAAAGTACTATTTAAATAGAAATGCGCCATACATATTAAGGCCTAATAATATATATCTAATAAATTATTTAGGCCAAAATTAAACAGAATTAAACTGAAATTTAAATGAAAAAAAAAAACTGAATTATTTTAGGTAATGCTGATGACGACAAACTGACACAAACTGATGAAACGTACATACATACATACATATAATCACGCCTTTATCCCGGAGGGCTAGTCAGAGGCGAATTAACACCCACATTTCAACATCATTGTATTCGGTCCCATGTAATAGGCCGTTTTCCGGGCACTATTGTTGCCTCGAGTCATGAATCTGAGGCTGAGTCTGGGCTGGCTATATCTGCCTGATGTTAAACAGCCCTATCCCTTAGTCGCCTTGTACGACACCGCATGGGAAGAGATGGGGTGGTCCAAATTCTACTCTGCCGGAAACCACGCGGCATTGATTGATTGAAATGTAACATTATTTTACATAATATTTTCAGATACGGACAACCAACGTGTCATTATCCACGTGAAAGATGTTAATGATGAGCCGCCATATTTCATCAATCGCCCGTTGCCGATGCAGACGGTTGTGCAGCTGAATGCTGCTCCAAATACCCCCGTGTTTACACTACAAGCCAGGGATCCCGACACTGACCACAATATACACTACTTCATCGTTAGAGACAGGACTGGAGGAAGATTTGAGGTCGATGAGAGGTCGGGCGTGGTGCGAACCCGGGGAACTGATCCTTTTCAATTGGATATGGAATATGTGCTCTATGTGAAAGCTGAGGACCAGGTAACTACACACTATTAATTTTACCTTTTATGATTTTTATTACACTTATATTTACACTAGGTATACATTAGGTAGCCTACTGTTTATAACTAGTATAGGTGGTATAAATATTCCACGAGGTTCTACGCAACGCTATCTAGACTAAATTAAGCATAGTTCAACTAGCTTGTGAAAAGAGATCTAGAATGAGGTTAAACATATTTTTTTTTTCTAAATACTTACATATTATACATAGAAACACCCAGATCAATGCAAATATACATATTCATGCAAACAAATAATTGCGAATCGAACCCGCACCCTTGTGTAGCAGTCGAATGCTGCTGCGCCACTGAGGTATATATAACTGAGGACAGAAAGTCAATGAAAATCGAGATTCAAGAGAGAACATGGTTTTAGAATAAAAGTAACTTGTATTAATTAGCTAATTTTTGAAATCCAATTTTGTATTTTTGTTTCAGGACTGTTAGTTTAAAGTTAAATACACTTTAAAACCATATAATATTTTATTTAAAACCATAGTTTTAAATAAATTATAAATAAAATCTCTGTGTTGTTCTGAAACGATTACACAGATATATAGGTATTTAAATTATCATGGTCACTCACATCATGTGATATCTGTGTAATAAGTGTTAAAATAATCGGGATATTTACCATGTTCCATTGTTAGCATGTTTGCATGCAACATGGTAAGTATCTCGATTATTTTGATACTAATTACACAGATATCTCATACGTATTCAATTATGTTGCAATTAATGACTCAGGCATATGTTATTTATTACTATATTGACACTAATCGCGATCGGTATGTAGGTAAAGAAATAATGACATTAATAACACATAAAAAGAGCGATAAAATCGGGCCAAATTAGTTTTATTTTACCATTTCTTTGTACATGAGCTCTTTCTCAGAAAGTAACCGAGCTTAACCTAATTAAGTAATTCGATATTTTATGCATATGGCACGTTCTGAGTCATACCTACTTTACGATGGTTTGTTATACTTACATACTTTAATGATGGGGAGCAAGTATAACTCATATTATGAATGAAAAAATTGTAAATAAATTTAACTAATATATTATTATATAATATATAAATCTTGGCCCCAAATTGGTGGGCACAGCCAACGCTCTGGCGCGGCTACTGCCTAACCTGAGGGGCCCGGAGGACTCCTGCAGGAGACTCTACGCGGGTGTCGTGCGGTCCATGGCCCTGTAAGGGGGTCCCGTGTGGGCGGACACCCTGAATGATCGGCACATGCCCCTGCTGCAGCGTCCGCAGCAGAAGTTGGCGTGCCGCATCATAAGGGGGTACCGCACGATATCCTTCAACGCGGCGAGTCTCATCGCCGGATCGCCACCATGGATCCTGGAAGCGAGATCCCTTTCGGCGCTATACCGGTTCCGAAAGGCGGCGCGGGAGCGGGGTCACAATCCCGAGTCCGAAGAAATTCGGGCCGTGAGATCCCGGCTCCACAGGGAAATGGTGGCGGAATGGGAGCTACGACTTGGGCGACCAGGCGCAGGGCGCGCCGTAGTAGTGGCGGTAAGACCCATCATGGGGGAGTGGCTAGAGAGGCCACACGGCAGCCTCTCGTACCGTCTGACGCAGATGATCACCGAGCACGGATGCTTCGGCAAGTATCTGCGTCGGATGGAGAAAGAGCCAACGTCCGAGTGCCATCACTGTGACGCGAGCGAGGACTCAGGTCCGCACACGCTCACCGCGTGTCCGGCGTGGGAGACGCCGAGGCGGGAGCTTGTGGCGGCCCTGGGAGTGAGGGTTCTCACGCTCTCCACCTTGTTCGCGGCGATGGTCCGCTGCGCGGATGCGTGGGCGGCCGGCGCCTCCTTCTGTGAGCAAGTAATGCTCGTGAAGGAGGAGGCGGGGCGGGAGCGGCAGCGGGAGCGACGACGGATCGCAAGCCAAGCTGCCCGCGTACGAAGGCAACTCGGGCGTCGGAGGTCGATGAACGACCTCCGCCCCCCATGAGCGCCGGCCTGGGGGTGACAGGTGGAGCCGCCTGTCACCCTAGCAGAAGCAGGCCGCGGCGGCCGCGCGCCTGGCGCGCCTCCCCGTTTACCGGGAACGAGTTGGGGACTCTGTAGTCCCCACACACCCGAGAGAAGAGGGCCAGATCGTGAGAGATGGCCCTGGGTCGGCCGGGGTGCGAGGGATATGCCTGTCAACCTCACCTTCGGCAACCAAAGCGACCCGCAGGCGGCGTGCGTTTTAGTCGGTTCGAGTCCGACATAACCTCTCCCACCGGCTCCGGTGGGGAGGTATCCGTGGGGATTTTGCGCACGTAAAAAAAAAAATATATATATATAAATCTTAATCATATTGGACCGTGTCATATTTGTTAGTAGCATAGATGTCTTATATTTCTATCATTTTAACCGTGATTAGACAAAACGAAGCACTAGACAGCAGGAGTGCATTTCATTGGTAGGTACACTACCGCTGTCATCCTGTTTAATATTTTGTGCTTAATTACGTCTTTTAAAATTTCAGAACGGACGCGTTGATGAGAGAAGATTCCAGTCTACGCCGGAGGAGCGACTTAGTATAGTGGGTGGTAAACGTGCACCACAGTTCTACCTACCAAGCTACGAAGCTGAAATCGCTGAGAATCAGAAGAAAGATTCAGAGTTAGTAACCTATAGCTATTCCTTATATTTATTGTGGATTGATTGAAATATGAACCCTCTCTAAACTGTACAGCAGTATAGATAGACAACCGGACTTAAGTACCCAATTCAATTGGGAAATATGAAGCACGTCGTCCGATTAAATTGAACCTTTAGCCTTTAGTGATAATGCTTTATCAAAAAAGGCTATGAATTAGGTACCTTTGCATATTTTCATATTTTCCTTAAAGCGTAGCGACTGTAGCGGAAAATTTAACACGAGCTTTGGTATACGTAATCGATCAGCTAATGTTAGCATAAGAGTAAGAACTCAGCGGTTATAAATTTTTGTCATACTTTGCTGAAGCTGCTTTACTTTGGATAAGAATGTGCGTGACTTAGCTTGAATTCAAATATTTATGCACATTAATAAGATTATAGACGAACAATCTTCCTTAATCTCCAAAACCCGAAACCATTTCTTCAATTTAAATACTATGCTGTTACTTGAGTTAAGTGGTATAAAAATCATTTTAAAATCAGCAGGTGCTTAGAGCTAGATTCGAGCAAACCACTAAGCAGAGCTTTAGGACATCTACAAATAAATTCATTTAATTGGTTTTTTGTATACCACTTGGTTGGCAGACAAGCGCACGGCCCACCTAATGGAAAGCGATTACCGTAGCCTATGGAAGTGTGCAACGCCGAGGGAATTACCAGCCTAGCTGCCAGCTCTGTAAACACAAGAGTTTCTGTGCCGTCACTATAAGACACTATAAGACAAAGCAGGACAAGCTTTTGGTCTTCCCACTGATAGTACAAAATCTCTCCTGTGAGCTCTGTTCATTTCAATTTCAAAGCTTTAGGCTCTACACTATACAATCCCTCAGCAACAGTAGACTTTCTCAATTATTTAATTAGTAGTTTGCTTTGCCTATTTAAATCTATTATCTCCTATGAACTCTCCTGCGAGTTCCAACACTTTAAATTGCCTTCAGAGCCCCGCATAGGCTATTTTGCTGGCAGAAACTGTGGAAGGAGCGACTTGGGCAATCAAACATGGCCATATAATAGTAGAGGCGGTAAAGTTGCGGCCATGCAGTCTTTGCGTGAGCGCGTAGGCCTTCGCCCCCTCCTTCTGCGAGCAAATAATGTACAAGAAACAGCAGTGGAGCGGGTCCGGGATAGATTAAGAACGCTCCCTGACCATCAAGCCCGCAAGATGTACGCGGTGCGGCGAAGGCCACACAGACGCTGTACGTCGTTGAACGTTCCAAGGCAAGATGAGAACATCGTGGTACTGGGGTCATCTCAAAGTCGTAGATCGTTCAGGGTCAGCTAGGGTGCAAGGAAAGTGCCTTATTGGAGTCACCTAACAGGCTCACCGGCATTTTATGATATCCGAGACAGGTTGCGGTTTTAGTCGGTTCAAGCCGGTCAGAACCTTAATTTCTATCACAGATATCTTAGTAGCTTTATATTAGTAGGTACAAATGGCACCACGAAATATTTACTTGCTGAAATCATGCGAAGCCATGTATGTAGCTTTTAAATAATATCACTTATTTGAAACTTTATGCCATGTATTGTAATATTTACACTTTGCGTTCCCGGCGGTGTTAGCCAGAACTCACTGGAGTTTATGTGCTGTAGTGGGAAGACCAAAGGCTTGTCCTGCTTTCTCTTCTGCACTGTCGGCATAGAAACTCTCTGTTCTTACAGGCTCGGCAGCACGAGTGTAACTCCTCTGGTGTTGCACGCGCCCATAGTCCACGGTAAACACTTTCCATCGGATGGGACGTGTGTGTCTGCCACCTAAGTACCTAAACACATATATGAGTCTAGTATATTTTTTCAACGAAATGTTTATGTAATCATTTTTTCTCTTCCAGTATAATATCAGTCAAGGCTAAGTCGTTCGCCGATCGGGAAATCCGCTACACATTGAAGGCATCAGGGCAGGGAGCAGGCACTTTCAATATCGGGCCCACATCAGGCATCGTCAAGCTGGCAAAGGAGCTGGACTTCGAAGATCTGAGGCAGCCGCACGTGTACTCCTTGGTCGTGACTGCTACCGAAGATTCTGGAGGATTTTCGACTTCTGTTGAGGTACGCATCTAATAATTATCTCTTCCCTTTTGTGTGTGGCAACCGCCACGGATATGGAATTGGGTGTGTCCGGGGAGGCCTAGAGAGGATATCTCTGAGACCCCGAATGGCTTTCATAACTAAATTTGTAACGGCATGTATGATAAAATGGTGAAGATGATGATGTTTTTACGCTGAACCTTCGGAAATGTAACATTTCAATGAAGTAAAAGGCACTACGACCGCCAAAATGTTCAATGTACCTGCCAAGCTGCTATATTTTGTATCGACATTAAGTAGGTAGCTAAGTATGTGTTCAATATAAGTAAAGGGCGGAAGAGCGAGAGGATTGGGTAGAACTCCTACAGTCCTACAGTCCTACAGTCCCGGGGCCTTTAAGCGGGGCGTGAAAAAGCATCAGATGAGGCCGCCAAGCTGAGTGCCACCATTGTAGCACTTAGTGTCTGTAATGGTGACCCTCTTTCCTGAGACTTTGCCTTTAGCTTACCATCAGGCGAGGTGAGGTCAAGTTGGCGTGTCCTATATTAAAAAAAAAAAAAAAAACGAATGTTTACACATCTCTGCCTACCGCCTGCCTGTTTGCGCGTTACGTAATTGTTATAAAATAATTTTTGCACACGTCCATAGGCCATCAGGTGGGCCGTGTGCATGTCTGCCACCTAAGTGATATAAAAAAAGAAAAAATAAAAGAAGAAATATTTTCTGCCTACCCTTTTCCCTATTCTTTTACTACTAAAACGGCATGGCTGCCTCTGGCCATCATTTGCCGGAGGTGAGGTAGGCCTTTGGTATATCCCACGCGCAGTCCGACCAAGGGCTATGAAAGGCCCCTCGGATGTGAGACCACGGCGTCCCCATATTTCCCCAGAAAAGGTGCACATCGCGCCGTCGACCATCAGATGGGCTGTGTGTTCGCGGAGAGGCTTACCTCCTACACTAAATACTTATTATGAATTACATTTGTTTAACAATAAATCCATGACTCATTGATTTTTTCAGTTAACAATTCGTGTCACGGACGTGAATGACAATGCACCCAAATTCGAGCTGCCCGACTACCAAGCGCACAACGTCGATGAAGATATCCCACTCGGCACCAGCATTCTCAAAGTCAAGGCCATGGACGCCGATTCTGGAAAGAACGCTGAAATTGAGTACCTAGTTTCAGGTAATAGTCTGCATTGTTTTATTTTGTTTTCGGAATAATACTCAGTTAACTAACGCCATCTACGGTAAAAGGTAGAAGTATGAATATTAATTGTTTTCAATAGATGGCGCTGTTATACAGAATTTTGTACTTATTAAAACCTAAAATTTATGCTACGATAATTTAATTTTTATGTAGTATAAATGAAAGCTAGGGCCAGTTAAATTACTTCTGATTTTTTTACATTATATGTTATGTTCGCCAAATAGATCTGTCGCTAAAATGTAGTCTACAATTATTATAAAAAACAATCTCATAATTAATCACATAAAACCATTAGAATAATGTTTCAATTATAAAATAAAAGAAATATACTTATCTGTATTTATGGAGGTATGTCCAGAAGGCCAATTCTTGATTTGTAAAAAATAAATAAATGCAATGTCACAAGTACATAACCTAACACGAAGAGTATGGTGGAAGTCTCTGCAAAACCTCCACCATTCTCTTCTCATCCATATCTATCCGTGTCGCGGTGCGAGCTGTCATAGTCGGCAGAGGGTAATCGAATATTTGATGACAAATCTCCCACTTTGAATCCATTTATTTTGAGAACACAATGGTTCTTCATGGAATTGTATTAGTGTGGATATTTCCCTGCCTCGGAAAAAACGTTAAGCCGTTGATCCCAGTTGTCATACGAACATCTGAGCCCAATCCAGGTTAACCGATACGGGTAATTGGAACCCTAATTGATCCTTTTTTGAAGTCGTTTAAAAAGTGCAACAACTGGTCTAACTGTAATACTTCAAAATCGATAATGGGTTGTGGAGGTCAGATGGCATTCCCTTTTCAGAACATATCGAAGTTCGGCCAAACACGCCACTTAAATGTGAAAATTCATTAAAACAATTATAATCATTTTATATGACATACCGGTTAAAATATTTTGCGGCATGACATTTGCAAGTATAAAATACAGGTGTAATAAGAAGTCCTTACTTTGTTTAAGACGATCACTTCTCCGTGGATTCAAATGGGATAATCACGAACAACAAGCAACTCGACGCGGACAATAACAACGCCTACTACGAATTCGTAGTAACCGCAAAAGATAAGGGCGAGCCGGCTAAAACAGGAACAGCAACAGTCAGGGTTTATACGAAGAATAAAAACGACGAGGAACCAAAATTCTCACAGCAAGTGTATACACCAAATGTTGATGAGAATGCAGGTCCCAATACATTGGTGACTACGGTTGTCGCATCTGATAAAGACGGTGACAACGTTCGCTTCGGCTTTGTCGGCGGCGGTACTAGTTCTGGCCAATTCGTCATCGAAGAAATAACTGGTGTCATCCGATTGCACAATAAAGCGATATCACTCGACAGAGATAAATACGAACTCAATGTAACAGCTATGGACGACGGTGCTTGCTGTGTTAACGGGGATGCGACTATACATACGTCTACTGCCGTCGTAGTCGTATTCATAACAGATGTAAACGACAATAAACCCATTTTCAAAGACTGTCCAACTTATTTTCCAAAAGTTGAAGAAGGTGCCCCCAATGGTAGTCCTGTCATTAAAGTTCACGCTACTGACGAAGATAAGGGTGTTAATGGTCAAGTCAAATATTCAATAGTACAACAACCAAATCAAAAGGGAACAAAATTCACTGTAGATGAGGAAACTGGTGAAGTATCGACCAATAAAGTTTTTGACAGAGAAGGTGATGACGGTAAATTTGTATCCGTAACCGTAAAAGCAACAGATCAAGGAGAGCCCTCCTTAGAAGGCGTGTGTTCGTTTACTGTTGAAATAACAGACGTAAACGATAACCCTCCACTGTTCGACAGACAAGTAAGCAAGATAGTAACTGTACATATTAGCGAGTAGCGTTGAGCACTGAACTGCATGTTATCACTATTAGTATTCTGTTTGCATGAATTTCAGCGATCCCCTGTGATTGTTGTCTATCATTGTAATGTGTCTTCCAGAAATATGTGGAGAATGTAAAACAAGACGCCAGTATTGGCACGAATATATTGAGAGTTTCTGCATCAGACGAGGATGCTGATAATAACGGCGCCATTCTATATACATTGAGCGCTCCTTATAATCCCGCTGATATAGAGTATTTCGAGATCCAGCCCGAATCGGGCTGGATCGTTCTTAAGAAGCCACTCGACGTAAGTATTTTTTTAGTTGTAACATGCCAACCATTTGGTGAGAGCGAATGATAAGATTGAACGAATGAAAGGGATCAACTTTACCATAAAGTTTGGTGGATGAGTGCTACCTACAGGCCTTAGGATTCAATTGGCACCTACTTTAAGTTTATTTACATGTAAATAGTTCTAAATTTACCGCTGCTGTAAATTGCTGTGAAGAGGAGTTAATCCTGGCTGTGAGGAGTAGTTGTCCATTGAACGGCAGCGCGGGGAGCCACCGGGCCGCCCGGTGTCGCCCCACGGCCGTCGGGGGCTTGTTCTTCTTGCAGCACAATTAGTTTGAGTTGCCGCCAGCGTCGGCTCTGCACTGAATCTTCGTTAAGATTTATTTCCGCAGCACCGTCTTGCATTGTCTATCTTACAGATGAATACGACTTGTGTATAATATTTACCTTATACCAGAGATAATACTGCTGTAAATATTTCACCGTTCAAACCTATGTTTAGTTCTAAAACATGTACAGTTTCTGTAACAGCACTTTTGTATATTTCGCACAAACTAGTTTCAAGATTTATTTTATGTAATTAATCGGTTGATTGATTTGGGAAGCTTACGCTTTTAACATACCTATCAGCAATTTATGTATTATGTACATGTTTTGTTACTAATCTCTGATTTTATTTTGCGGAGCGGTTCACACCAGGTTCGGCGGTTCGACTCCGTTCGCAAAACTTCTCGCCGTGCTGTAGACGACTACTCATGCAATATATCTTGAACCATATTATTATCATTATAATTATGACTTTTTTCCAGGGCAGCAGTGCTATATTAATATAATTGTATAATATTAGTTAATATTTTAGATGGTCAGATTGCTCCCAAGGCAGTTTGGCCATCTGGCCAGTTGTGACATATTCCTTCTGTGAAAGGGGCAACGTTCGCGAATCCAAAATTTGTACAGTTTAACGTAACGTCCATCGTTTGTAATATATTCATTTCAATGAGTGTCGTTTCGTTGTAGTATTACGAGGTCGCTAAACCATTCATATGACAACCTGACCTTTTCGCCATGTCTTGTATGCAGAGCTGCATGCATTTGCCTGCTTTTCGTTAAGTTATTTTTTTAATTTTTAAGATTAGTTTAGTTTGATTACTGTAAAAAGTAAGTTATTATACATAATGTACAGTTTGTCTTTCTCCTTATTGTACAGATGAAACTTGTAAAATATGATAAACATTTTATTTCTGATTTTTTTCTTGCACCATCTAATATTGGCTACAACAGTAAGGAATGATCTCTACTGTAAGTGCGACAGTGCCTGAGAGTGGGAGCAGACGACGACGTGAGCGGATGTTTATTATAACAAGTTAATCTCTGTTGTATTTATTCTTCTCATGTTTAGTTTGGCTTACTGAATGTGAGACGACGAGTGTAAGCTTTTACTTTAATAGCGCATTGCATACTGTAAAGTAGGTAAATAATATCTACAAACAAGCCAAGAATAGCAAATTCGAAATGTAATAACTTCAGTTTATTTTTTAAATTATTTTGATTGTTTATTAGCAATGAGTACTTATGTGTTTTATTTTAGTTGTGTTATGTTTTGTTTTCCCCCGCTGACCTTTGACCCGTGTATCTGTAGCGGGACAGGTACCGACTGCGCGTGCGTGCCTCCGACAGAGGCGACCCGCCCTCCTCCGCAGACGTGGACGTTGAATTAGACGTGGTAGACAGGAACAATAAGCCCCCCATCTGGGACATGACCACGTATGGCCCCGTTCACATCAAAGAGAATGTCACAGTGGGTACCGTAGTGACCAGTGTGAAAGCCAGGTTGGTATAAGGCGCAGCGGGCCCATTGGGCCCGCCGCACCTCCTCTCCTTAACACTACTAACGACGTGGTTTTGTCTGTTTCCATCGACTCTTTCCCTGATAGCGAGAAACGTACAAGTTGGAGGCTACTGCTCAAGACAAGGGCTACCCGCCCTTGTCCAGAAGCGTGGAGGTCCAGATAGACGTAGTGGATCGCGCGAACAATCCCCCCGTATGGGATCACGTGGTGTACGGCCCGATCTACATTCGAGAGAATTTGCCCGTGGGCGCCAAAGTGGTTTCCGTGAAAGCAAGGTGCGTGGGTAACTGTTCGGCACGGGCACCGCACGCAGCCCCGTCACCTGCACGCAGTGTGCGACATCGCGGCGCGGGGCCCTCCTCACTCCACTCGCTATCTGGTATACTCTCAGAACAAACCTTATCTTTCTCCTTTTATCTGTACAGAAATTGTACTACTAATTACCGTTTGGTTAAACCAATTTCATCATCAGTAGAAGCTTGTATAGACACTGTTCTTCAGCATTTGTATATGATAGTTGTATGTGAAACTTGGGAATCGTTAACTGAACGTAACATGCTTTATTCACTTGAAATCTTTTTATTGGTTTTCTTATAAATATACCAATAGCATTGAAATAACGTTAGGTACCTACCTACAAATAAAATTAAATCTTTTATTTGTTTGGAGCCTTATATATTTTGTGCGTAATAACTTATAAGTAAGCACTTATAGTTACAAAGATGTGAAACGTCGTCAAATATTATGTTTAAACAATTATTTATCTACAATTTCAGACTATACCTAAAGTTAAAAAATTGAAATCATCGATAAAACAAAATTTTATATATGCACGGCCAAAGAAATAGCTGTGCAGGTTTACATGCTTATTTGTAGTGTGCCCGGTCCTGTTAATTCTTTGGTCAGGTATACAAATCGATAGGTATTACAGGTTTGTTCTGATCATTCTGAGATAGTGAGTGCCAGCGTGTGGAGGTCTCTGCGCCGCGAGCGTCTACATCTACCGTTTGCCTCTCACTTGGTGATCTGAATACGATGTTATTGTCATTGTCTGTGAATTAAAAATGTATTGTCATGGCACACGCGGGCTGTTGTGTCGCACCAGCGTGCATTAAAAGGGCTCACCGCTTACGTGGAACGGGGAACACTTGTGTAACACAATTTAAAAACATCTATCATGATCAATGACTTCTCTGCTTACTCCTAGACTAGCTGTAGGTACATAACAAAAATATAGAATCGTGAAAGGTCATAAACCCACATACGCAACTTTTTGTACCTGACATACAAAATAAGACATTAAATAAGTGCACAATATCTATACAGTTTGGTGTCAAGCATCATTAATTAATGTATCTAGTATCCAGCTGCGTTCCATACCTCTCCTCCATTCCTGCCTAACTCTTGAACCCTGACGCCATTTTTGTTCCGAACGGCTTATCTAGTAAGCATTCATTGAAGTTATTTACTGCGGTATTTTCCTTGATTTTCTATAACAATACGATAGATGTTTTTAGATTGTTTGTGAGAGGTATCAAAATGGTACTAATCTATTTATTATGAAGTCTATGTCCACTATATTTGCATGTAGGCCGAGGCATCAGTGCATTATGAACTTGAACTGGATTTTCGAGGTCTTAAGTTCAAATAGCATGTTGAGATTATAAATGTTTTATTTAGTTTGTAGAGTTATGTAGGCAGTTGTGAATCCATTAATTTAAATTATTTATATCAGTCGATGGACATAGTGCTTGTGAGTATACAATGATTATTTTGTGTTCATAATTAAATAAAAGAAAAATAAAAATAAATTTTGCTACATAAACGAATCAAACAATATCATAAAAACAACTTTAATGATATTGTTTACGTACAGAGTATAAAAAAAAATTAAATAATGACATAAACATTTTTTTTCCTTTCGATAAAACTTCAACTGGATATTAAGTTTGGCCTCGTATCAATGCAAAAATGAAAAAATTAAATGCATCAATGAATTGTTTTCATCATATTCTACGGTGGGTGCTGCGCAACACGTATGCGCGATCAGCAAATGCATTTTGGCGCTAAAAATAAAATAGCTCTAATTTCACCGCGATTAAGCACATAATGGTACCTATAATCAATTTTTTCTTTGACACAATTCACAAGAGAGTTGTAGCTTTTTTAATTTTAATGGATAACTTATCTTTGTTTTCATAAAAAATTATATACAAAAAGATCATGTTCGATAGTACAACTGCTTACTCATTTTATGCAACTTCGTATTTAAATTGAAAATTTCAATTTGTACGTGTTTAATAAACAAAACTATGCCATTAAAAACAGTTCATTATAATTTTTCTAACTGCATATTTATTAATTGTTTCTCTAAGTACCTTTTTTCATTTAAGTAAGTACTGTATAATAGTAGCTAATGAAACTGTTGCATAATAAGGGTTCTTAATCCAAATTACGCACAGTTTCATAGTAATCTCATGAATAGTAATTTTACGCAAACTATGTTAAATTTGTGTAAAATTACAGTTTGTTTTTAGCGCCAAAACCAATGTGCTGAATGTGCATACGCGTTGCGGTGCCTCCACCACAGACTATGTAGAAAAAATGTATTAATACTTCGTTGAGTCCCGTTGAAGTTGTATCGAAATGGAAAAAAAATGTATTTTTTAAAATTAATTTTGATTTTCTGTACGTAAACAATGTCACTAAAGTTGTTCTTAATTTTTAATGTTTACATTTAAGTATGAGACTACATAATAGCATATTATGGTACGAGTGTGTAAAGTTGGTGATTACCGCTAAGGCTCTATTGAGTCGTCTTAAGAGAGCCGACGACGGTGATCAATACACACGTGTAGCATACGACGTTTTTCAACACACTTGCGAAGAAAATTATACTAAAATACCTTGTAGTTTTCATGTAGCAAGCTTTCCATAACGTTAAGGGCTTCACATCTTATATCGGTGTAAAGCATAAATTATTTTCTTCATAACTAGTACTTGTACACAATTCAATATACTTTGTTGTAATATACTTTGTAACATCATCTGTACACATGTTTCAACAAATAAATTTATCTTTATCTTTATCTAATCAACTATAATTTCAACAGTGAAACAAGTTGAGAATTATTTTCGCTTGGTTAGTTTTACTATGCGCGCCCATCTAGCATAGACCATAGACTAAAAGATTGAAGTTCCTTTTTTTCAGAACGTCGGAAATGGGGAATTTAACGTTTTTACAGAGAAAACATAGTTGAGTGACAGTTTTGTTTATTGAACTAGTTTTATAAACAAACAAGTTGAAATGATCTATTTAAATACTAAGTTGCATGAAATGAGAAATTAATTTATTTGTATTTATTTTGAACACGATTTTTTGGATCGAAACTTATTTAAGAAAGCAACTCAACCAATAGAATTTAAAAAAGCTATAGATAACTCACTCGTGAAATTATAGCAAGGAAAAAGTCTCAGTTCATTATAGGTGCTATTATGTGCTTAATTACGGTGAAATTAGAGCCACTTCATGAGCAAGTGTGTTGACAAATGATTTTTTAGTATTATTTTATTGGCAAGTGTGTAGAAAAACGTCGTATGATACACGTGTGTATTGATGATTACCGTCTTCGGCCTCAACTAAAAAAAAACGACCTCAACGGCGCCTTAGCGATAATCACCAACTTTACACACTCTAACCATAATATACTACCTACCTATTATTTTTTACTAATTGTTTATGATGCTTTTTGGTTATTGTTTCTTAAAAACAAATTATGTCAATGTCATTAATAATAGGGAAGTTTTGTTTGCATAATAGACTATTAAAGATCGAGAAATCATATTACACGGATTCCACCTGTGCAAAGCCGCGGCGGTTCGCTAGTTTATTATTGTATAAAATAATAGTACCTGACGATTAACTTGGTTTAGATGCCTAGTATTGGCATTGCCTAGCAAGGTACTTTTCGGGGTTTAAGTTTCGTACATAATGAAGGCTTTTTCAATAGAAATGAGTCTTTTAGGTACAATGTTAAAATTGTCTATAATTTCAACTTTAATAATGTTTACTGCTATTCCTAAGAAAAAGCATTTTTCCAAAAGTAAAGGGAACAGGATACAATTGTATTACAAGCGAGAGAGTTGATATTTTGCAATTAATGTGCCTTCATTATAACAGTTACACAAAGTTGTAAGCACGCAGAAGTATTTAATTTAAATAATTTTCTGTTAAGTTACAATGAACGACTTTGGTTTTAAACGTGGAGATTTGGATTTCAAACAAATTCTCAACTTCAATTTGGCAAAAGTTTGCTTTCGCGCAGCATAAGTCATCATCACTCATCACAAAGTGTACCTATTGACTTCATTAGGTTGAGCTCGGAAGGGAAGAAAACTAATGTTTCAGTTATAATTAGTAAAATAAAACTAATAAAAACCGTTTTTGATATAACTAATTTCATTTTACGTAATAATTGAATTAGTCACCATAAAAAAAATAAAAAATAGACTTTGTTAGGAAAATATCGTTTAGTGCTTACTACGCCTTTTCTCCAAGTGTGGAGGTTTATGTTTAGGATTGCCACAAACCCATTATTCTTTATCCGTGTATAGGTCAGCAAAAAAATATGTGTAACGTAAGTAAGGTATCGAAACAAATCAAATGAATGTGCATCACTTCTGTACCACGGGCTTCATACCTGATAATATTAGTAACGTAACTGTTATGCATTATTAGATTAACTCATATTGCATCAAACACATTGAGTGCTGGCCGATGGCAAGTTTGTTTCACATCTCTATTGTCTATCTGTTCGTCCTAAACTACACATTTCAAAACTCACAGTGATAGTATTACATAAAGACGAAACCATTACTAACTCACCTTACTAATTTATAGAAGCGATTGCTCCAAACGAGACAGTTTTGGGTGACTCGACGCCTCAGATTGAGTAACTTTAACAAATGGTTGTTCTCGTGTTGAGGTATGAACGTGAGATATTCAATATTTAATTATAATATACGTAGAGGGCTGTCGTTTAACCCAAGACGATCTCTTAGGATGTGGGAGCTTAGTATTAATGGTAGCAAGTAATTCACTTACAGTTTGGTAACGTAGTACCCACCCATTATTAATTAATTGACAGTAATTGCGTGATTGCCAATATACGTGAATATTAAATTTTGGACGCATTACAGCGTAATTATTGTACAATGTAATACTGAACTTTCGATTTATGGGTAGTTGTAGGTACATGTTTTATAGGCAAAGCATACATTACAACACAGTTTGTGGTGAAAATGTTGTGTAGTTTTTGTTATTCGCATATTCTATGAGAATAACCAAAAACACGTGAAAACAACGATTTTGTAAGATTTTTTATTATACTTGACTCCTACAGTAATTGCAGTAACTACACTCAAAAACTTTTGATTTGTTTACCCATTTGTTTGTTGAATGTTTTTCTTGACAAATTATTCCTTATGTAGCTACTCATTTTATTTATTTTCTCCAATAATATGTCTCCGGAGGAGGCCACTCTACACACCAAGGTCCAAGGCGTGTCGGTGGCTCAACGTGCCGGCTTGTGCCGCTGGGCTTGTTTTTGCGTTTTGCTGGTACGATGGACGCAAAAATAACGTAGTCGCACAAGTCGACAGATTTGTTATAATATAGACGCCATAATACTTCAACAAAGTTAAAAATATGACTATATTTAACTTTACCAAACTGTAAATGATTTACTAGACAATTTATTTTATTAATCGACTGCAAATAAGAGCTTTTATATTATTTACTGTATTCATCTTTTGTATGAAACTTTATCTAAAGAATATAGTTCCAGTCTCTTAAAACTTTGAAGTCGGTTATTACTTTATTATCTGCCTTGAAATATTCTCGCATTTAATAATAATGCGATTGAAAGTAGCCCCTTGATTCAGTTAAAAGTTCAGTAAACCATTCATTTTATTCGTTATTGTTTTGAACTTACCGATATCATTCACAATTTTTGATGTTGTCATGTGCCATGTAGTAGTATCTGTGATTCATCTTAATGTTTTGTTAAAAAAGTTGTTCCAATGTATTGTTGTTTTCAGCTCGGGAATTGAGAACAACCCGACCGTGTATTATCGGCTGATGCCCGGCTCCACCGCCCAGACTAACAAATTCCACACTTTCTATTTACAACAAAGGGGCGACAACGGATTTACATGGGCCGATATAAAAGTTAATCATCCGCTCGACTATGAGAGCATCAAAGAATATAATCTTACGATCCGTGTTGAGGTGAGCTTATATTTCACGTTTATCTGACATTTTGCACGCACACCGTAGTTTCATTTTAACTCAATATAGTTTACAACGTGGTTTACAACCTTCATAATTTTTCTATGCTTTTGGTAAATATGAGCATATTTTTTCTTCACTTTTATGGATATTGTTCTGTAAAGAAATTGGTAGTTTATTGTGGAAATCCAATTATGTTCAATTTCAATACCTACTCTAGGTACTGATAGCTGAGTAAGTTGATAACTTATTATAGGATTATTGCAACAACATTTATACAATAACTATGTGAAGGGAAATAATACCTATTGAGTTACGAAAGCATTAACCAAATTTATTCTGTTATTGTACGTAATTGGTTAACGGGCCAATGTAATTGGAATTTAACGTTGAAACTTTGTTCATTTTTGGTGTAGAATAACGGGGCGCAACAATTGGCTTCGGAGGCTACCGTGTACATCATGCTGGAGGACGTGAACGACGAGATTCCCCTATTCACGGAAAGAGAACAAGAAACTGTTTTGGAAGGAGAACCCGTCGGGACCAAGGTCACGCAAGTCAACGCTATCGATAAAGACGGCACTTTTCCGAATAATCAGGTAAGATATAGATTCTATTTTATTTTTGTTTCCTTAATTTGTTTCTCCGCGCCTGATGGTAAGCTAAGCTGAAGTTTAAAAGTAAAAGCCACCAATACGGACGCTATTTCTAATATGCTGATCCCAACTTTGACAGCCTTGACAAGTTGATGTAAAGCTTTGCTTAGTGCTTAAGGAGTAGGGCCTTTCCAGTTTCGAATCCTAATCATTACACTGCCATCGCCGTGAATTCACATAAGCAATTTGACTGCGCTAGAGGGTTACTAGTACTCTTTTTAAACGAAAAATGAAGATGCTTTTCACGCTTCATTTAAAGTACGCGGGATTTTAGAAAGATGGAAATACTCGTCTGTGTGAAGCATTCCAGATTCATGTCATTCATGTAATTCATGATTCATTATTATATTATTATAAATTATATTATAATTATATTAAAAAAAAATATATACTGTTGATTGATGGCACTTGGTGGAATTTGTTGTTACACGTATTTGATAACTCACTTGTACTTTTCCACATTACTTTTAATATTTATTACACCTGACCGGTTTCACCTCACGGCATCCTCAAAGGTTTAAACGTTTGAGGATACCGTAAGGCGAAACCTAATGTGGAACAGTACAAGTGAGTTATCAATATGTGTACAATTATGTAGTTTTGTTCGTAATCTACAATTCTATCATAACATATTGTAAGCAATCGTGTTCCAGGTGAGAAAGAGAAATATGCTATATTGCTCCATTCTTTTTTCTCGCGCGGAACACGGAAGCATATCATAGTAAGTCAACTAGTTACCACCTACTTCTATATAATATTGTGTTGTCACGATGACAAGCGCATCATAAACTGTGTTGGAATATATTTTACCGCTTCACGATTTGATTATGGTACCTTCCGTGTTGTTTCCAGCGTTAAGCTCCCGCTGCGATCACGGGATTATGATAAACGGTTGGTTACTTAACGCTTAACAATGATTGTCTATTCTCTTATAACGTTTAACATTCGCTTAAGTAATACTTTGATCTTTTAAGCGTAATGCATATAAATAACTTCACAAACTTTTTGTTCCAACTGGTTCAATAAACAAAATTAGAATATATCAAAAGAAACAGTAGCACAAAGTTTCTACTGAAATGCCGAACTTTTCCAGAACAAATTGGCTCAATTTAATTTAATCACCTTTTTGTGGTAGAGAATAACGAGATTATTTTATAAGGGCTTTAACACCGTTTCTGTAGACGTTTCTGTAGAAATATGTTTTTTGATTGTTTTGAATGTTATGAAAATGAGGACGAATTGCCATACCACAACGTTCCTTTTTTATAATGTTCTTTTAATGCAATGAAGTTTTCCATTGCTGTTTCACATTCACTTGAGAGTGAAATAACCATAATTTGTACGATAGTGCATTTGCGCCACCTGGTGGCGAAATGTGAAAACGATTGATTGTGGTTGGCAGCAAGAGTTTAACTCTTCTGGTAATGCATACGTCCACCAGGTGGGCCGTGTGCTTGATAAAAAGATTTATTGAAATCGGTGCAGAGACATCGAAAATATGGCTAAATATTGTGGACATTTCTGCGTACCCATTCAAAGGATATAGGCGTGAAATGGTGAAGTGGCCTTGCATAAATAATGTAATAATATACGATTGCAGCAATTCAATTGATTTTCTGGTATTTATTGAAGAGTTCTGTGATCTGTCTCTGAAATTACTCATCAGATCTTTATGAAATTAAAATGGGACCATTTGGTAATAAACCCCTTTCGAACAAAAATGGAATTTTGGTTATTCGTCCACAAATGACGAAGCTATGCGCGTACTAACAAAAAAATAAACATCCGAATTGAGAACCTTTCTAGAAGTCGGTTAACAATAGTTTTTTGTTTTGCTGAATGAAAAAGAAAATAATTAGGAACATGCACAAATATACGGATTATAGTATGAAAAAAGCAAAACGTGAAAAGAGGTTGCACATTCTCGCTATAAAAGCGCACTAAAAACAAAACGTAATATCTGACTATGGAATATGGTTCAGTTTAAAATTTTAAAATAAGAAAAAAAATATCGCCCATTTTCTGTGCAAATTTGATTCATAATCACTGAGTAATTATTTTCTCATAGTCAATGATAAAAAGTAGAGTAGGTACCTAACACATGAAAAGAAATTTATCTCGGCTTTTTTATCCCTTGACCCGCTCAGGATTCTAGTCTCGCTATGCTTGGGTTTAGGTACACTTTACAATCCTTCGCTCCTCTCGGGATGCAATTAAGTGCTTCGAAAAGAATTCACCTTTTTATCACTTGTTGGGTACTATTGTGCAACTCGCACTAGGCCCTTTGGACGAGTAACTTTAATACTTAGTAAGTGAATATATTCACAAAAACACTTTAAATATTAATTATTGAGATTGAGATGAGCGTACCTAACAATTTGGTGGTATAATTGGTTTAGGAAAAGCTTAACCTTTAATGCTCCCACGGCCAATTTCTTAGATACCGTGGACCAAAGTCCGTTATATATTATGCATAGATGCTCGTAGTAGTACCATACATGCATTACATGCTTCGAAATGAAAATTGCTTTAATAATCTCTAAATATGGATTCATTTCACACAATAAACAATATCCTACAGCTTTGATACCATAGGAATATTGGAAAAATTTCTAAAAATCGACTCATAACTTTCGGAGTTCGATACAAATATTTAAATCTTTCTTCTTCATAATATTAGCACAGATATTAATAAATGTTACTGGACATATTATATCGGACTTCATCAATGACAGGATCCGAGTTAAAAATAGAACTGTATTACGCTAAAGCGTTATAGAGAACATTTTAAATAAATATACATACATATTTTATATTCACGCCTGCAAATGCGGTAGTCAGAGGTTAACCGCCTATAATTCAGTCGCCTTCTACGACTTTTATTTTAAGTTTATTTACATACATTTTAAACTAAACTGTGTAATAACTGATAGGAACCGCGTACTAATCAAACTAAACTACATTACTTATCGAATTGTATCTTGTGGCGAGGTGACGTCGTATTAACATGTATTTTATTGCACCACGTGTCATTATAGTGCAACCATCCCTTAGAAGTTTAGTGTTTACTATGTACCCAAGTAATATTAAATTCGAAGGTATAAACTTATTTTGTTGTAAAATATGTAATGGTTGTAACAAAATGTGGTAATAATGTTTGACAATCTCCGCACAATAAGGTTCTAAACTAGATAGGGGAACTTTTTTATCACTTACATAACTTATAACCTTCGCTTTGCATAATATCAATGTTCCTTAAATGGGGCTCCTGAATGTTTACATTACTTAAGACTCTTCTTTGCTGCGCCATAATGTCTTGAAATTTTTTACCAGCATACGTATTTCTTCTTCCTTCAGTCTTGGGTCCTTTAAGTTGGGTGTGAAAAAGTAACTGATGAGTCTTTCAGTTCAAGGCCTTGACGGTGTCTGGAATCGTGACTTTCTTTTCTGTGACTTTGACTTCAGGTTACTGTCAAGTGAGGTGTAGTCATATTGATGTGTCCTAACCGTGAATTTCTTATTATTGTGTAACACAATCAATCTATCAATCAAGCCTATTGCCGTCCACTGCTGAACCTCTCCCAATGTTGCACACAAGTATTACTTATTTACGTACTTGAAAGAACATGAATAAAACAAGGTACTACGAATTCGTACTACGTATACTTTATTGGGTTGGTTCCTTAAGTAGTCTGGTATAACACTCATGTTTAGAGAGATAGGGGGATGACCCTTATGATGGGTGTAGTGGATAGTGGAATTCATCGATCGTTACTGCACGCTGTCGAGCATATCGTAATATAACACTGGGAATCAGTAGTTTTGTTTTATGAAGTTTCTTACCTGATTTTGTATGACTTTGCCACTCTGATTCCAGATCAGTAGTCAGATGTTCTCTAGCAGCTCTAGTTTTCGAAATATGAATATAAAATAATATTAGCCAAAATACTACTACTATTTTGGAATTAAAAAATATATTGCTCTCACTTAATATGAAAAAAAAAAACTTTATTTGCTTTTCTTGCATGAGTAGAAACATTAGTCTTGTTTGAATGCTCAAGCAGTAATCAGCAATCACATTTGCATTACAACGACCCTGGTATTGCTCTTCCATAGTGAAAATATCCTGATGAGCGTTCGCCTGGTTCTTTGCTTAAGTCTAATAAATTTTCTGAGAAACGGTCTAAATGGCTGAAGAGGAAGTGTATTTTGATGCTCATGTTACCCTAACCTCTGAACTACCTAATGTGTTGAATGTAGACTGGAGACTTTTTAATTCCTAAGAAATTTCGCACAACTCAAATAAATTCAATCCGTGCAGCTTTCTCCTCATCTGTCATGTCATCAATCAGTAAAATTTTGGTCCTGTATCAGTTTTCTGATTTGACGAACATCAAAATACCAGCTTTAGTTTTTTCTGTGCTCTATTTCAGAAATATTTGACCGATATATTTAAAACATTCCCCATAATTGTTCAGACCTAACTTTGTATGAAGAGGGAGTAATATAATGCGATCTCTGGCTACCCATATGGAACGATTTATCACAACTTATAAAGACAATCATCACGATGATTAGTCGGTTCACACCAAATTATAGGACTTTTGAACTTTAAAGTGGATTTTTATAAGCCCCTAAACGTAATGATATTACGTAACTACCACATAAAAAATTGGAATCCAAGGCTTACTATACAAAGTAGTCAAAATAGGCCTTTTTTATAGAATCAGACGCACTTAAACGGCATTCTCTAACATATAGTCACCACAAACAGCACAAAAATTATTCGGATCATTTAAACAACTTCTTCTTAATATAGTGGTTTATTTATGAAATTTAGTATATTTTTGCACTAAAAATTAATTCAAGTAAACCGGGTTACAATATTTCATGACGAAACTGTATCACTAAAACTAGAGCTATTACAAAAAATGTGAGCGTAAATTTGAAATCAGCGACGTCAAGTTGGTAAGAAACAGTTTAGAAACTTCATAAAACAAAAAAAAAGAATTCAATTTTGTTTACCAGTGCTATGAATCCTGCTCGCTCACTAATTCATTCATGTTCGTTCGTTAGCCATCGTTTGTCTTCGCTTGCTTGGTGTGTATCCGGAATTGTGTTCTACTTCATCGAGAACAAAGGACACTGGTTTTATTTTGTTTTAGTTATGAATTCGCTCTTCTTTTAAAAAGCATTTGTAAGATATGGCATTTTAATTTCGATTTTGAAAAGAGCATCGTCACTCGAAGAGGTTTTAATAAACAATTTTTCTCGTCACTGTTACGTACACCGGCTTAATTAAAGGCGATACATCCCGTCGTCATAATGTATCCGTTTAGTTCTAAATAGTTTTACTCTTCATTGCTCTGATCCTTTATTTTGACGTGCAACAACAATTACATATTGTTACTCGTATTATTGTTGTTTTGAGAATCATTTCGGCAGATCTTACGATAAAATGAAGAAAATATTGTTAGAAATCAATAGAAATGCTATCAGTTTACCTAATATTCAATTTATAATGTTAGATATCACTAAAGATATTAAAGCTTAAGAGATATAAAAGGCAAAGGTTCACGTTATATTATGTAAATATTGAATATAAAATCGATTGTTGAAATGAAAGTGTATAGAATTTATGAAAGGGATATCTGCGTACTTATTATACACATTAACTGGTGCGTGACATGCTGTATCATAAAATCCTTGTTGACCTTTTCGTCCTAACAGTCCCGATAAGGGAGGGTCTTGGTACTTATAACTGTAACGTGAAATGTACTATGTAAACTAAGCTAGGATTCATAATCAACATTAAGCCCGTTTACTAGACTTCTTGCTTTCATACAAGAATAAAAAATTCTTTATACATTTATTTTTGGTTGGACTAATAATATACATAAATTTGTTATGTCCGAGTTTCATGTTGAGGCTTTATGTTGTACAATTACGCCGTGATAAAATTTCTTATTACTTGGCTGGGGCTTACGCTATGAACGCAGATGCTTGGTATACTTATGAATCGGTTTTATAATGGTCAAAGAAGAAGTTTAATGTCCCATTCAATATGGTTGTTATAATGTTTGTATTGGTTCATGTCGGAAGGGTATTCCATCATCATTATCGAAAAATGTTTCTATAGCAAATACCTTCCTAACTAATAACCGTCATATTTTATAACAATATTATTGGTAGCGAAAAAAGGAGGACAATGGCGACAATGAATGATTAATCTGAATATCAAATAGCACAGTCGCTCGACATGACGTGATTTAAATTGATAACACGTCACAAACCTGAATTAAGAGAGTCCCACTGGAGGTTGACAGAAATAAAAAAAGAGCAAATAAAATAAGAAATCTTGAATATTTTTACAAATTTTTGGAATATTATCTATTTCTTTTATGAACTTTCATATGTAAAGGCCCAACAGACTGAAGCAGTGGACTGTTTTAGGGAACATCTTTCATGATTTTGTCGCATGAGCTCTTTCGCACCTTGCCATTGGCAAATAATTACATAGAAACTGCACCTACAACCTGTACGATTTCAGTTAAGGATCAATTCGATATGTACCTACTATTACATATATACATAAAATGTAAACATTTGTATTTGTTTGGACCTACAAATAAATTCACATACCTATTGGTTTATGATATGAAAAATTTCCATTTATTTTTCCAGTCCAGTGATGTTTATTATGTTTGAGAAAATGAAGTCGAGTTTCCCTCAACGCCTATATCTTTTTTATCTTAGCATTAATCCCAGTCGCGTCCAAAGCTTTCACCTCTGGGTCTAGGGCCTGCTTTACCAATCTAACTGTGTATTTGGCAGAATTTAAGTATTATCCACGATGCTACAGCCATGATACATGCCTGATGATACTGCCATCTGACCTCCACAACCCAAATGTGATATCGAAGCATTGCACTTAGACCTTTTGATGGACTTTTTAGGGCTCTTCCTACCCGTAATGACTGCCTTACATGTCCGTATAGCAACCGGGATCAACAACTTAACAATGCAAATACCCATAATTATGCATACAAATATTTGCATTGTGTGGGGATCGAACCAGCGCCACCTGCGTACCGTCGCCTTCACTACCGCCACGCCACAGAGGCTGCTTACTACTGCTGTTCAACGCCTATATAAACAACACTATATTTTGTACTTATATGTACAATATTTTTTAAGGAGGTAGGACACGGCGGTATTTCCGCCCGATTGAGCAGTCCGACTGGGGTAGTACCTCCGCCCTACAGAATATCGCGGTTATAATAACTTCGTGTTGTGTTCCCAGCGGTGAGTAGGGTAGCCAGAGCTCACTGGAGAATTTATGCTGTCAGTGGGAAGACTAAAGGCTTGTCCTGCTTTGTCTTCTGCTGACGGCACAGAAACTCTGTACTTACAGGGTTGGCAGCGTGACTGTGACTCCTCTGGTGTTACAGACGTCCATAGGTCACGGTAACCACTTTCCATCAGGTGGGCCGTGTGCTTGTCTGCCAACTAAGTGGTATAAAAAAAAAAAACACAATTGCGTAATGGTTTATTAGTCGAAATTTACGCCATTTACGGCTGAAGTATGGGTGGATTTCCATGATAAATATTCACCATAGCGATCCGCATTCTTCATCCGTTAACACAAAACGTGCCTCAAAAGCGTAGTTTATTTGGTGAATTATTTTTGTACATTTAAACCTACAAATTAATTAATACACAATAACATGCGCAGACACGTAGCGGGCCCATTCAACGAGGTTTATATATTTTGTGAGAATATGCAACCGTTGCAATTTACTGTGCCTATAATTTGCATGAGCGCTAGGGAATAAAAATGAAATTTTCACGCGATGGCGCTTTGGATTGTGTGTTATATTGAATAATTAAATAGCAACATTGCCTACGTTTAGTAAGTGCCTGTTTGTACTTTATAATTTTGTTCTGCGATGCAATTCTGCATGAAAATGACGTTGAGTAGCAGTAGTATACTTTGCAGTCCATGGAAGGTAGCGATTATAAAAATGCATTATAATTTGTATATTTCGCAATCATTGATCATCCGCATTTGTGTTTTATGGCTAATAAATTGTAAAAGGAGAATCTACTTACCCTAGTAGTACCTACTTATACTACGAAACTTCACGTAGGTATAGAAAGTTACTTCGTCAGTTAGTAACATATTATATTTAGGCGGCTTTTTATATTATTATGGTATCAAGGTTTCCGCAGATGAAAGTACAACCAGTTTTCGTTCAATAAAATTGTTGTGTTTTAGTTAACTAGCATTTACAGAAAAAAATAAAACATATAGCCTTTAAGTCCATAGTTTCATTACCATTAGTTCAGTGATGTAGGTGGACGAGGACCAGGATCGTGATGAGTGGAAAGGTGTACTCTCTGCTTACCCTAATGAGAAAGGGATGAGATCATATCTATGTAATATACTTGCTTGGATTTTCAGAGGTTTACCTGTAAAAATGTAACAAAAAGGTTGATGTAGTTTTTTCGTTGGATTATAAAATTAGCTAGAACCTAAGTATATGTCAATTAAAATACTGAAAAACTTTACAAGTTGCACGTATAAAATATCTTACAATTTTGCGGGATGGCGTGGAAACTCTCCGGTTAAATTTGTTGTGAAAAATGCAAAGCATTCAAATTAAACTGTCGCCATCTTCTCAACAGCACTTCGTTCATAAATTGAACGGAAATATTTTGAAGCCGTTATAATGTAGACATTGTAAAGTTATAACAATTTCTGATATTAGAATTCGTAATTGACTCAGTTCCTAGCAGAGTTTGCTCAGATGTTTCATTCATCTCTTAGTTACCGAGGTAGACACCTGTTTGGATTTGAGTCGAGATGGCAAGATTTACTTAAGCTACAACATTAGGTGTAGACGTGAGAACTCCGCACGCTCGATATCAAGAACTTCTGAGGGAACCTTAAAGTACCATTGAATATTAAACTTGCGCACTGCGTTCAAGATAGTCTACGGATTGTGTAGTCTGCGAAGGAAATATGTCGCTACTATTTACATATTTTACATAACTAGATTACTGCATCACCAATCTTACGCTTATATGCGCTTATTTTCACACGATGGTTTAAAATTTTATCTTTACTTAAAAAAACATCAAAAACACACTTTAGTAATATATCAAACTATAAAGTGAATAATAATTGTTATTGAATTTATATTAGAGAACTGACTAAACAAGATAAGTACGTATTTTATTGTTAAGAAAGCGTGTGTGTGCGCACAACCATCACCCTACAATGTGTTATCCTTTTTACTAATTTAATGTGATGTTTCTGTGTCTTACCGCAATTAAAACACAACTTAAAGCGAAATTAACCATTAACTTATAGCTCCCAAGTGTGCATGTAGTATAGAGGTCATTAGGATCGCTGGTGTGTACGAAATCGTGATGTGGGTAACTGGCACGTAACAGCTAGTTCGGTAGTTCTGATAAATCTGTTGCACAGAGCTCGCTGCTCTGAGCTCATCTATTATTTAAACTGATGTGTTTAGCCGAACGTTTCACAATTGCTACGGTGTTGTTATTGATGTGGTTGCTTTATTATTTAGGTTTGGGTATCTTATAAATGTAGATTAATGTAGTTTATATGAAGTAAGACAGCAGTGTAGAATTTGTACACACGGCCTAAGAAATTAGCTGTGTAAATTTATCATCAGATTCCAAGACGATTAACTTTTCCTGTGATTTCACGAGCAAATGAGAATCGTGAAGTCACGGGAAGGGTTCGGTATATTCGAAGATCACTGCTGTTAATCGTAGTATATAGCAGTGAATGTGTTGAAATTTGTCCCGTAAACGAAAATGCATTTTTTGACAAGCCTGCGGCTCCGCATGCGGGGATGTCGGTTAAAATGACTTTTTGCGATCAAGTAAACGTACGATTTGAAGACCGAGGCCTTTTCTAATAAAAATCTCTCTGTTACTTTTGCGTCTGGCGTGAACAAACAGCCAAGAATAAAAAAAGAAATTGTGTCTAGAGTCTTTTATATAACATAATTCATACCCAAGTATTTTTTATTTTATCTCTTTTTTAGACTAATTTACATTTTTGTAATAGAATAGATAGAGTATGTTTGGGACATCGGTAGTCGCTTAAGTAGATAGTTTCCTGCAGATGAAGATGGTGATTTTAGATTCGGACAAGTTTGGTATCGTTTACCATTTGCTGTTATATTATGATAGAGCCATCATGGGCTCTTATCAGAAAATGACATACCGTCATTGGGATCTTTATAGTTGGCGTCATCTACAATTTGGTCCGTGTAGAAGGAAAACGTAAGCGAGAAATAGAAAAGTAGGTCGGTGTCAATTAATTTTGTTAGATAAACTATTTTTTAGGCTATATGATAAAGCTATTTGACAAGGTCGTCGATTCTTCCCAATTAGCTTAGCTTGTTCTGAATAAATTTGCCGTGCAAAATAAGATATTGGTTAACTAAACTAAAACTATGACTTTCAATATTTTAAATTCCCAAAACAATTCAAAATATAAACAATCAAATCAGTTCAAATTTATAACTTTTTTGATTCGTCGTTAAATTTCAAATTACTTTTATTATCTATTCTAATATTATATAGTTGAAGAGTTTTTTGTAACGCGATAATCTCAGGAACTACTTGTTCAAGTTGAATAGTTCGTTTATTATATATATATTCTTTTAAAACTAAAGAAATACGTATACCACAGGCGAAGCTGACCACAGTTTATATACGTGTAAGCGCAACTTAGACCGAGATAAATGCAATATTCTCTTGCATACATTTGCACTACGCGCAATCGGCGTGCGACGTCACTTGCACGTACGATTTTGTATAGAGTGTTTTCGGGCGTCGCGAGAAATCGAATTTTCAAAATCAAATATCTTTAAAACTATTTGTAGTAAGACCAGTTCATTATATTATTATACATTGGTCATGTTTCGAGAGTAAAAAAAGTAGTCGAATAGCTAATTGCTTGGTCGTGAACACGGCCAAGTGATACCCGGTATTCACGTAAAAAGTGTAGTACTTACCTACCTATCTTATAATTGTAGCCTAGCCTAGATAGAAAAATATTGAAGTAAAAAAATAGAACAGGTTTAATCAATTTACCCTCCGCATTCAAACTGTATACTGTGGTGGGCTAATTGATTTATTGATAGAAAATACAATTAAAGTGAAAATATTATCATAAAGTGGTCATTTTTCGAAAGTAAAATCGTTAAATAGCCTATTGTCATATATTTTGTATCGTGCGATAAGGTATAATAAAAGAATATCAAAATCTACGAGGTCCTCTATCAACTTTCGTGATGCACAAGCCAACCTCACCGGCAATACAGTAGTGCACCTGCTAAACAATTGACGAAACTTTGCCCCAGACTCTCCTCTCAGAACTGGGACGACAGACGGCAGTCGATCCATAATCGAAAAGCCGATATATGTACTAATCACCAACAATACTTCGGGATCCAAAGGGCAAACTTTAGATGCAACTGAGAAGTTGTGAGGATCACTATAATTAAGTTAAACCGCATTACATTAGTACCTACGGGTACTGGGTAATTCGGATCCGGCAAACTCACAGAATGTCGGTTTGAACAAATATTCCGCGTGCCGCTCCGCGGGCGAAAATTCATTTGTCTCTTGATGTCTTATCAAAATACACCGATTCAATCCGTAGACTGACTGATCAAGCGTAGAGTGTGGTACAAGGTTATACGTTTTATTGTTGTCTGAACCTCATATAAATTCAACAGCTTCTCTGTATCCCTCCATAAGCGGTTTTTTCTTTGGTGGTTGTTAGGCTTCTGGTATTTACATAAACTGTTGGAATTCAAAATATTGCTACTTAAAGTAAGATTTCATTTTTAGGAAATGAAATTGTACGTCCTTAGTCGAGCCGACCTACTTATAATTAAAAATACAGCTCTAACAAAAATGTTTCTAAATATATAAGAATGTTAAAATGTCTGATGTCTCGTTAAATCAATTCTCATTTGCGACATTTTTTCCATTTGCCATCATTTTCACCCAGTTTATTCCGTGAAAAAAAGTTGAGAATCTAATTGGACATGTGTCAAATATAACGGTAGCAGGTTTCGCTACCAACGCATTCCATATTTTGACGAATGTCAGATTTTATAGCAAAAGGATCCGTCAATCTGTTTTATACTTTTTTGGCTTACTGCTTTGATGTCAGTGTACATGACAGCGACTTTAGTAGAATCCGACGAGCGAACTTATATAACATTTACGATTATTAAAATGCCACATTATGTAGCGCTAAACTGGGATTTAGTTATAAATGTACGCATGTGCTGTGATACAACAGATCTGTTAATAATGCGTTTCATCAAAACCCACGTCTTATGTGAGCAGCAATACTTTTATGAGGGTGCTGTATACGGATAAAGCACTTTTTGAGTTCGCCTGTCGTATTTTATGAAGGGTTCTGCTGGTTTTGTTGTAAAAGTAAACAAAAGAATCGGAACTCTTAAGATATGCAGGGCATGTTGCGGTCTTTATGAATAAATCATTCTTTTTAGGTATACTACAATATAGTTGATTCGACGCGGAACGAGGGCAAGGACTTTTTCGAGATCAGCCCGCAGACTGGCGAGATCTTCACGAAGGTGGTCTTCGATAGAGAAAAGCAGGGAGCGTATGCACTTGAAGTGGAGGCGCGAGATGGAGCCCCGTCGGCGCGGCCGAACTCGGACAACCTAGCCAATTCAGGTATGTTTGAATCATTTGTTATATCCTATAACAATAACTCTTTATTTAGCTACCCGAGGCAATTACGACATTGTGAAGTTACAGCTAAGATCGGCCTTGTTGATGTCTTATTTACGCTAACCAGACACTAAGATACGTAACAACAAAATCATAAAATGTTACACATCGTGATCATGTTTTTTCTCGTCTGTAATAGGTGTAATATCTTCTTAACGTATCGATTATCTACTTCGTAATTGTAACTATGAGTACCAACTTAATAATGCATAAATAAACATTTCAATTAATCAATCAATTAGTGCACCGCAAATGGTCCATATTGGGAGAGGTCTATATCCAGCAGTGGACTGCGGTGGACTAAATAAACACTTAGTCTGATAATATTAGTTTTCTTTTTGGACAATTGTATCAAGGTTTAATTGCGATCGGTTGCATAATATAATATCTACTTGTCAAATCAACAATCTTACGGTCAACCGTTGAGGATTATTCTTATTAATTCTTTAAATCACAACAAACCAAATGGACTTATGTGAACGTGAATGAATTTTTTGTTAATACCGCGACGCAAATGGGAATAACGTATAATGATGGTTGTTGTTCTTGAGTCTTAATTGCCTGAAATATAAAAACAACCAGGTATGTGTTTCTGCCTCTAGTTAACGCCCCAAAGCTGTCCACTGTCGCTCGCAGCGATTTTTATTTGTTCCCGGCATAAGAAACCACAGGAAAAGTTTAGGACGTTAATGAGATGAAGAAAGTTGTTTCAGTTTATTTGGAGGGGAAAGAAAATATTATTTTTCCTGAATATAATTTTTCGATTTCAGGGAACTTGTCTTGTTTTTACCTTGTAATATTATGGTAAAACCGGCTATCAAAATAATCTCATCCCAATTTAAAATAACGAAGTAACTACCATTTTCTACGGGATCTTACTAGGTAGATAGTATTTACCTAATTGATAAAGATTGAATCAATGGATGGATGGTTTTATGAATGTTTGTTTTCTTATCGCACCAGAATGGCGAAATGGGTCTAATGGACACAAAGTCTCTTTCGCAAAATGTCCATTTTTCAACTATTACAACTAGCGTAATAAATAATATAATTACTATATACTAATATATCAATATAGTGATACCGCAGTAGCATGTAGGTATGCTTCTATTTAGTTAAATTTTTCATGACTATAAGATATTTTAAGAAAGATTATAAAATAATAATTTACACGAATTATATCAGCTCATACTAAGAATGACATAAATATATTCGCATCAAATACAAAATTTATAGGTAAAACATATTTTTATTTACTTTTCAGTCTATCCTAACCACTTCCTATCCAAAACAAAAAGTTTAACCATTGTAGAAATTTGATTCTAGCTGAAAGGTATGGGAAACATTTTAAACGTTTTTCGTCTTTGCTAAGCTAAAATTGTTCCTAGTCTTTTAACCCCCACTTGAATTAGGATCAATGGGCACAATTTTTTTTTGAACTTTTAACATTTTTCTTGCTGACTCTACGATTTTGCCATAATCTGTGAATGCAGTCCAAAATATTGCAAAAAGTTAGAGAAGGTCACCTTAGATCATTTTGCAGTAACTATAACGGTAAAGGTACCTGCTCCTACTGCCCGTTTCAAAAATACACCCTGAATACTTATACTGTTGATTGATGTCACTAGGTGGAATTTGTTGGTACACATATTGATAACTCACTTGTACTTTTCCTCATTACTTGAATGAATGAATTTGAAAATGTCATTGTAAACCTTTGAGGATGCCGTAAGGCGAAACCAGTCAGGTGTAATAAGTAACAAAGTAATGTGGAAAAGTACAAGTGAGTTATCAATATGTGATACACCCTGTATATTATATCGTAGGTGCGAGAACAGAAATTCAATAGTCTACATGAATTTCACTCACAAATAAATCGGAACAGTTCAATTCTTTCTATAAATTTGACAACGGGGTGAAACCTCTTGTAACGGTATTAAATTCAAGTATTGATGCGGATCAATATAACAATAAAAAGTAACGGATATTATTAAACTTTGTGGATACGCGAGTAGCGAAGACATGATTATGAGTTCTTTCCCATTTGCTATAACCGTGAAAGTATAAATGAATAACCTATCACCTATCTAACTGCTAGAAGCATTATGTAGATTTGAAATTGGTCCCAAATACTTATATTACAGCAAGCGAGAACCTTCGTAAGTTATTTTATTATCCTAAACGGTTTAGAAATGGCACATACTGAGGAAAATGTCGGTATCTAGCCGAAGGAATCGTTCAATTCACGTTCTGCAGATGTAACAACGTAGGGTGGATGGTGCCTCGGGTCCTTGGGCTAATCACAGCCACGACCCGCATTTAAATGTCTTTTTTTTCTCTTGAAAATATATGTAATATTGCCGCTTTCGAAGTGACCAATGTCGTAGTATCGTATTTGCTGCTACTGTAATAGTAAGCGAACCCTTCTCAATCTTTGTACCTACATATTGACATGTGTATCTCATATTTCACAATGTTTTCCCCTGTCGTAGGGATTCGGTGGCAATTGATTGTATACATACGTGGCACTTTATAAATTGTCCATTTTCGGTGAATTCTCTCTATTAGGTTAGCAGGTCGGCTCTCCTTGTCGTATCGCGTCATCGTAAATCAAGCAGTGGAATAATCAGACGACGCCCGGGGCCCTAATCCATTTAAGCGACTCATCCCCATCTCTGGCTCACAAAGACAATACCTAGCTAGGTTTACGTTGTACCTCTATAAAGCTGTACGTCCATAATCCATAATAGCATTTACTGGTTGTAATAAATATTAAAGTAACTGGTGTTGAATTGTTGCAGTTTGTTATTTTGACAGCGTACGCTATACAGTAATAACTTCAGTTCAGATACATATTTGAACGTGTATAATTATACCTATTTGAATTGGTCGAGTTTTTCTATATAGGCAGATGTATGTGCATACAAACAATATGTATGTCAGTAAGTATTCGCCTTCTGGAACGTATCTTTAAGTTTCGCTAACTTTTGTCTAGACATCGCTATGTGTAGTATGAGTACAAAAATAATATTATTGTCGTGATATAGAGTGTGATCGATATTTAGGTATAATCATATTCTCGACGAATATTGTGTCTCCGGGCCACGTACCAATTTCAGCATATTGCAGCTGGTGGTGTGTAGACGTGGCGCGGTATTTGCGCGCGCGGCTTGCATACTGATCAGGCCATGCCACGTGGACTTTTCGCCTCTGATGAATATCGTTTCATCTCGCCTCTAACACAATCAATTACTTCGTTACGGTACTTGATTTTCACCATATATTTTCGTTGCGAAAATATGTTAGAAAAATATTGCTCTTTTACCTGACTACCAAACATAATGTAATGTTTTGAGGGTTCATCTATGTACCCGAACGTCATTTCCAGTCTCATCTAAAGCTTAAATTTAGGAGCTTGTGATTAGTTCTCCTTGTTTTGGTTTGTTTTGATTTTTTGAAAGTTATTGCTGCAAAGCCTGCTAGAGCTTCGTACGTCAATTAGCAGGTGTAGCAGCTTGGAGTTGGGGTTGACTTTGACCCCAAAGGTCTTAGTGAAGCGCGTATATATAACCAATGACGTATTATTAATAGATACGTTATACAACATATGGTGGCTTTAAAAAATGGCGCAAACACCATGTATAAAGAAATTATAGTTACCTGCTTATTTATATTACTATGTTTATAAGTAATACTATTATTGTTACGATCTTTTAAAAACGTATTGTTTGTATTGACGCACTGTCGCGTCTCTGTTTGGTGCGTAAAATGATGATTTTCGTCATCATTTTTAGTCGGCGTTTTTGGGTACGGATAACATACCTATAGTTTATAATACATCATTGGTATATACCCAAGATTAATTCATGAAAGTTCTTTAATCCCACCACAACTGATTTGCAGTAGAAGGTTTTGATAGAATCCTTATATTTTATGCTCGAGAGACACTGGATACTTGTTATTGTTTTTGGCACGGCAGTCTTGATTTTTCATGTAATCTGTTGTATCTGCCCCATTTGTAGTAAAACTCATATCTGAATATTATAGAATTAACCAAGGTTTTAAAAAAGTAACTTTTAATTTTTTGGTATAAAAATATATGAATCACTTCCAGTACTACCAATACACAATATATGAGAATACACTGTCTTCTTTATATTCCAAGCCTCAGAATAGTTAGGATATACAAATAGCTTGACTTCACGAACAAATTCGCGTATAAAAATGCAATGGCATCAACCAAACTCACCAACTTTTATGTGTCTCATAAATTTTCATATTCAAATCCAATACATTTTTGTTAGGCGCTACATAGTACAGTATTTTATAGCACATATACTGTTTTGTTACAAAATACGAGTACTTTGTAAATATGTGTCTGAATAGAAAATAGATATCAGAATAGTATATGTGATGCAATTCATAATTGATTGTAATAACATTTTGTATTGCTTGGCATTTTATAATAAAATTGGGATAGTGTTAAATAACCAATAGGTTTCAGTTAGAAATTACGGTCTACTACTAGATGTGGACTTCTTTAAATATGCGCGATAATATTCGAGGCTGTGCTTTTTGCACCCAGTCCATCCGAACTACCTTTCTCAAGAGTTCATCTTGGAAGATACGGAACCGGATAATTTTACGATCGCTTATAACGAGTGCATCTAAGGCTTTTCATTTCACAGCGTAATGAAAAGCAGATGTGTAGTAACTAAACCAGAACATCGTGTTAATTCATTAGACTAATACAGCTGATTATTCCAATTCCGCAGTATTTATGCGATCTGACTGCTACCTCAACTTATCTAACAAGCTAAAGCTAAGCCACGCTAATGTTAGTTCATTGTTAGGATTTGGTTTTTCATTTGACAGCGTAATCAAAAGCGGTTGTGTAGTAACTTAAGCAGAACATCATGTTAATTAATTAGACTAATACAGCTGATTATTCCAATTCCCCAGTATTTATGCGATCTGACTGCTACCTCAACTTATCTAACAAGCTAAAGCTAAACCACGCTAATGTTAGTTCATTGTTAGGATTTAGTCTTTCATTTGACAGCGTAATCAAAAGCCGTTGTGTAGTAACTTAAGTAGAACATCATGTTAATTCATTAGACTAATAAAGCTGATTATTACAATTCGGCAGTATTTATGCGCTCTGACTGCTACCTCAACATATCTGACAAGCTAAAGCTAAGCCACGCTAAAGTTAGTTCGTTGTTAGGATTTATCAGGTTTTCGTCTGCCCGTAATGACTGTCATATTGTGTGACAACTGAGACCAACGGCTTAGCGCGATCACCGGGGTATCAAAGTTTGTGAACAACGGTCATTCGTTCAAAGTTAGTCCACAACAATGTTGTCATCTGTTTCATTTAAATCCTTAGTCACGTTTCACTCAATTGAAACATGAAGGTATAGTTTGTAGTTAATTACGTCATAGTTACCTCAGGCACGTGTTCTCTATCGGTACATTGCATATCGTACCGGGTGCTTCTACCCTGTTCTTATTGTGGCGAAAAACAATCTCCATTAATCTCATATTTTACTCTTTGGTCATACAATATCCTATATCTATTATTAATATTATTATTGAAATAGGCTTCAAATTGGAATTCCCAAGCTAATTCTAAGTGCTGATAATATGTCGAAAGCCGCACTTCTCTAAATATTTTCCCAATAAATTAATTAACTATTAGAAGACCCTGAGCATGGTATATCAAATATATTGTGCTCGCAAGTACGTGTTGAAATATAATTAGATTTGTGGGCTGCTTAATTGATTAGTTGCGGCGCCCGAGCTTTCGTATTAATCAACACCAGCCACTTGGTGTTACGATCGTGATCTCATTACTATGCAATACAAGATAATCAGCGCACAATATTATTAGCATATTCTAATAGGCTACAACGAATAGGACAGAGTCTATAAGTGCTTCATCCTACATTTTCTGCCTATTTTACTACTGCTTGCTTTACGTTTCGACTTCATGAGATATGGGGTGTACAAGGCGCTATCAATAACTTCTGTTGCCAAGTCATCCTTATCTGCCATTTGGTCAGACGACAGTTATAAAAAGTCAACAAACCAATCAAAAATAACAATTAGGTCCGGACACCAAAGTACTCCTTTGTATGCAACCAGGGAAACGTTAGGAGGACGATAATTCGAATTCATAGAACATGTAGCATGCGATATTCCTAAATATATTATATGTACTACCAAGTTTAGATTGAGGAATGTAACATAAAGTGGATCCATTGTCTAAAGCTGGTGGGTTAACCTACTTGTTCAACAAAACAATGATCCAATTGAAATGCATCAGAATTTCACATTGTAATGACACAGATGCATGCCATTTATATGCACAATGAAGCAAAACCAACTGTTATACCTATTTGTTTGTCATTCTAGTGTTTTCATACTTGCCCGATGGTCTATGTCTTTAGTAGTCGACACGCGTATGAACAATTATTAGCTCCATTAGATTCGAAACTATAATACAAATCCATAACGTAATACAAACCATAAAACATAAATTCATAATTGTCGCAATAGATAATAATTATCATGTTACTTATTACGTAATTTTTGTTACCCGTGAATTGAAACCGGTAGATTTAAATAAAATTCTTAAGTGTAACTAACTAGCACGACAATTTATTTTGGTTTGTTCCTCTTGAGCCCATGTTTTGTGGTGTTTTTGTTCAACCCCTAATCCCTCGGTGACTGTCATCGTTTATTTATGCCACTGTTTTAATTAGATTTCCTGATCGTTTGTTTACGGTTATAATTTGGATTAAGAACAGATTTACTAAAGCGGACCTTTTTCTTCTCCACAAATACTTTTTGTGAAATACGAGGCTCGTTAGGTAGGGCGTAACGTCACGAAGACATAAATTGTCTTTGTTGAATTTTGTTAGTAACGGCGGCCAACAATACAACTCCTAACTAAAATGTAGGAGGCAGTGCCGGCGATGGGGCGGAGCTATGGTACTATAAGTCGCCTATTTCAACTATTTCCAATTACTTGGGCTTAGAGAAGCTGTGCGATGTCGCCAAGTGACAAAGCAATATTCTGCTTGGCGGGCGGTGGCAACTTGGTGGCCTACATTTAACGTTGCGCCCTCGGGAATTTGTGATGAGGACGCGCTCGAGTGCATTGCCTGCTGAGGATTACTGTCAACCTTATTGCTCTTTACTAAATTACCACTTGACGAGCCTAGTGCAATCGTCAAGATATTAAGCTAGTCAAAACTAGGCAATGAAAATCTTAGGTACAGTTTTATGCAAAAAGAGTAACGAAAGTACCGAACCAGACATGGTTTTTATTACATGAAATGTAGATAAAGTATGCAATTAATGTTTTGAATTGCTTTTTAATGGCACATACAGCTATTTTAACAATAAGATTTGAGTCAATTATAAGGAACTTGGAGTTATTATATCCTCGTTAAATCATTGTTAGTAATTTCTGAAGGTTTCTACAAAATTTCCCTTGTCATTACGACAGCTATTCATGCAATTTGAAAGATTTTTGTGATGATGTTACAGTGTGAAACGAAAACGAAATTTTTGCTAAATCGTCAAGTTGGAACGAGCGGGTTTATAGATGCCATAAGTTCCAGGAATCACTCGCCTCGGCCGTCATAAAAATCACTTCACCCCCTTCTCGTTCGTGTATATTAAGCTCGTCGGCACTTAACGTAACTTACGTGGTGACGCACATTTCTCGTTTGATTACATCCTAATGATTTTTTGATTGTGTAAAATATTTCAGCTGAATTTGTAGGCTATAAAAGGGAGATACAGAAAGCCATTGCCGGCCGGGCGTAAGTTTAATTAAAACAGAGCATCGCCCGTCAGTCGGGGTATTCGCTCGCTGGAATACTACCTAACATGGCTACCAAGACACGCTTCTAAGCGACTCTAATTAAAAACATTGCAATAATGAATTACTAAGGTTTGTATTATCGATAAGAATAGTGGTTGTTACATATTATGTCATCACCTTTTACTGCTAATTTTAGCACAGGTGCCATGTTCAACAATTCCCAACTGACTGAGCTTAGTGCAATTGTCTTGAATTTAGTGGAAATACTTTAAAATTTAAAACTTAACTGTTGCGCACTGCACTTATCTTGGATTTGTGCTATCGAAATTTTCTACATTGCAAGTGCCAGTTAATACCGAAGCTTAATTGTTCTAAAAGCTGTTTTGTTTTGAAGTAAAAAAGTCATAGAGAGATTGATATTCTAAAATATCTTTCCAATTTCTTACCAGATACCTAGTATTAATAGCGATTTTGACTTTCTAAAATTAATTTACTTACAGTAGTACTATTTGCAGTATTTGCTTTTCTGTGACGATATCCATTGCTAGTTTAGTCGTAACATCAAATGGTCGGTCGAATGATTCAATTCACAGAGATACTATTTGGCTGAGCAATCGCACACTGAATGGCGGGATCTTTTTGTTCGATTTGGTAGTGTTACAGTTTCGCTAGGTTATATTGTCAAAGTGGCTGAAGGAGACCGTATCAGCATTGGGCGTGGCATCATGAGTAATGGAAGTTTGAGCTCGCATGAGGAGGGTCCACTTATGTCACGCGAAATGGTATGATTGATAATACCACCTTCAGTAAAAACACAGCTCTTTTGTTGCGTAACGGCTATACATATGTTTCATAGATAATAAATATTGTTCACTAACGAGGCTAGTTATGATTTTTAAAAGTAGAATAGCAAACGTTTAATGATTTTTAGATATTTCAGAGACATATCAGGTAAAACATAATTGGACTCTGTAGTCCCCACAACCCAGAAGAGGGCCAGATCGTAAGAGATGGCCCTGGGTCGGCCGGGGTGCGAGGGATATGCCTTTCAACTTCACCTTCGGCAACCAAAAACGACCCACAGGCGACGTGCGTTTTAGTCGGTTCGAGTCCGACATAACCTCTTCCACTGGCTCCGGTGAGTGGTATTCGTGGGGATTTTGCGCACGTAAAAAAAAAAGGGTAAAACATAATTTGATTATAAATTATGGCAGCGGTGTATCTTTAACAAATGTGGCCCTAGGCTGAGGAATGTGTGAAGTCAATAGGTAGGGACAAGGTTCCGGCGGGTAAATTAGCTAATGTTTATAGTTTTCAAGGTTTAGTTAATTACTGAGGTTGTAAACGGGCAACAGTTCGCTCCGCTGAGCGCGTAGCTACGTAATGGCTTGTGAAGAAGGGTGTGTAAGAAGCCGTTACACGCAACTTGCTCGCAGTAAATATGACTTTCGAACTAATGCAGTGTTTCGTCAACTCCGGAGGCAAAAGTTATCGTTGTACCATTTGAGCCCAACTTTTCCATGTAGTGCTCAACAGGGAAATAAACTCACTGAAGTACTTTAAAATAACGTTCAGTTTGATAAGGCGACCTCGTCGTGTTTGCTAAGTTGTTCTGTTGATGTCATTCATAGCATCAGCTAATAAATAGCAAGCAACAAACTTTTCGAGCAATTTACTCGTATGATCAATACAGTATTAAGATGTTTATTCGTTTTAAAAATAGCTTCTTTCTGAATGAGTTCATTCAGAAAGAAGCTATTTTTAAAACGAATAAATTGTTGAAACTATTTGAAATAATACAGTACATATTCGTATTATATACATATATTATAGAAATTCATGCCTTTAGTAATAAATGCTCAATATATGCATTATTCAGAGTCGTGGTAATTTTAAAACGTTTTGTATTTTAAAACCAGAACAGACGAACCAACATACAATTCAGGATGTGATAAAAAAAAATTTAATAATGTTTTACGACCATCGCAATGTAACATTTCTGACTTTATTATTGTAAATTAAAATTATTAATGTTGTCTGTTGGATCTTGTCCGTTTTGTAAGCATACTTTTCTATTGAATTTATGAATCTAACTTTTAACTTCCCAAGTCGGTTTGCAAGATTTACAGAAGTGAAATTAGGAGAATGTTCAAATTCTACGATTTAAACGTAGAGTAAAAGTTGTTGAAGCTTCGTTAATGAATGAAGTAGCACCGTAAAGTCGACAGCCAGAATACTAATAACACGAATTATTGTTCAGCCGCAACCATTACACGGCAGTCCGTTCGAGGTGTAAGTGCTTTTACCTACCTCTGTTTATACTACCAGCTTTTTGCCACCCTATGGAATAAATTCCACCCCAAGCTCGAAAAAACTTCAGTGAAATGTAATGAGACAAGATTAATATACAGTCCAGAGTCCGAATATGTCGACTCATTCTAAAAGGGGCTCGCTACGGTGTTGTATTAAGGACATCGCGCGGATTCATTATTAAAACCTGCGAGTGAAATAAGAACAGACTGGATGCTGAGTCAGTCATACAATTCAAACCTTTGGAAATTAAATTTAAAAGGAATGTTTGTGCCGGTGAAATTGTTCATTAATTTATCCTGAACGTAAAATTTTACAGTTGGCAATCTTTCGAAGATTTCAGTTAATTTTGTTGGAATTCGCCACTGCGCCAGGTGTTGAAATATACAGAACACAAAGGCTATCTTTGGCTTATCCACTACCATTTTCAGCGCACGTGAGCTTGTGTTGTACTATATAACTGATATAGTGTAACCATTACTCGACTAAATCCATGCTGTATGTAGTTAAATAGGATTGAATTTAGGGAAAGAATAAAAGAAAATATTAGTAAACGTTACTGCTCAAATTGATTATGTTGCTAACATGCAAATTACGTGGTTCCTAAGAAATGTTATATTGACTTCGAACAAAATATGACATATTATATTATTATCCTCGAAATAAAATGGCATTTTAATAGAGACGTAGAGGCCCTAAGTCATACGATGTTTGGGATTGACACAAACTGAAGATCAGTGACGTAATCTCTCGCTAGTAGCGCAAGTGCTACGCAGACAATGTCTACTAAAAGACATTGATTATTTTCGTCTGGAAAGTGTTATTTCAAGGGAGTTCAAATAAAGTATTGAACTTCCTAAATAAAATATTTTTGCCAACTGAAAATGTACAAGTAACTTAAAATGTAGCTGTACTTACAGGCTTTTTAGGCGCGCACTTAAAAAATCTGATTTAAATTATGACATTAAGAATATATATATTATAATTTATAATATATATTATTAGATATAAATATGATTGATGTTTGGAAGAAATACTCTTCATATTTAGTAAGTTCTTTAGTGGAATAAGTATTGTACAACATAAGACACTTTAACTCCATCTCAAAGGAAACGTACAAAAAGCACAAAACGTTTACTGCTAATTTCAACTTATTAAGTGTTCAGTATTAGGTCATATAAAATATTCTCTTTGCCCCATTCTTGTGTTAAACCTTGTAATTTATTATGACGTTGAAACATGTATTATTACTATAACTAGATAAAACAGCTTTCACCGGGTACAACATATACGTATTTAGCAAGTGAATGCCGTATAGTGATCATAAAAACGTTTTATACGATTTTTCAGTATTCACTGGACTGCACGATAACGTTGGAATGTGTATGTGAATGCTGTGAACTGGGTTTGCAGATATGCCTATTTGTGATATATGTTTACTGGACTAAGGCAAAAAACTGTAAACAATTAGTTGTATAACGAAATAACCGAAAAAAATAATCCTAAAAATAACAATTCTATTGAAAATATGAAACCTGAAACAATTGGACCGGAAAAGTGAAGTACGCGGCAGAGCCATTCGACGTTCGCACTTCAGAATGCTTTTAAAACACTTGACCAAAATGTTCTCTGTAAGCAGGTGTACCAATAAACGGTGTCTTTGCCAGCCTTTCAGCTCACGTTCTCGGCAAGTCGTAATAGCAAGGCACTTCGCTTATATGAAATACCGTCTTTATGGTTACTTATTGCTTCGAATATGATCGCCATACTCAATTTATACATTTTTACTCTTGCCAAGGCCGGTTTTATAGTGCTGTAACAATAAAATACGTTGTAACTGCGCATGTAATGTCGCATGTAGTAAATATGTAATAATATTATTGGTTTTGTGGTCATCTCTCAATAATATTAAGCACATAACCACATTTATTCTTGTTTGTATATTTTTTCACTGTGACTTCGGTCTTCTATCTAAATTCTAGTAGGTCTTTTTAAACGATATATTGATTCAAAGTTAAATCGATTTAGACTGAAGTGTTTCTCTCTCACTTGATCACATACCTACGTTCTTATTGCTAAGAAAAAGTATAGAATTAGGAGGTAAAATCAACAATGAAAGCAGATCAGTTACTTTAATACGATTATTTGGATTAAGTAGATTGGGGATATGTAACATTGATTAAAGTCTTCACACCGTGCTCTCGGTTTTCAAAATAAGTATTTCGTTTCAGAATACGTAATTGTTTATTGAACAGGATATGGAAGCTTTGGCTGCCTTACATACGTCGAGCGTGACTCCACAGCGCCGTTGGTATAATTTCTAATCCGTACCGACTCTGAGAGCTTAATACGTGAAATATGAGCGGGCTGTGGAATCGTGCAGTTAAATTGCTTAATTTCGTATTTTGACTTATAAATATCATTATTCGGGCCTACCGTAAATAAATTAGAGTTTACGATATTACAAACAAGATTTTAACTTATAATATGATGTAACCAGTCATTATAATACTTGGTGTTTACTTAAAAGTTTTCACTGAAATTAATGTGACCACAGAACCTATCTACCTACCTATTTACAGCACCAAGTCAAGAGACCATAATATGTAGCTTTTATGCATACTATGTTATTTAGGCCGTACCACGGAGCACAGAATATGATTAGGTAGTAGAGATGCCTCAGTGAAATTTCTCTTTAGAAAAATGTGGCGCCAAATGTGGGTGAGATGAGAGACGCGGGGTGCATAAAGTCTTCCCCCATGCATCCTCTCGTCTTTTCCCTTAATTCTAAACCCCACCCACATTTAAAATTCTATCTAGTGGCATCTAGTAGGGTATAGTCAAACCGAACAGAAACTGGGCATGCAATTATCACTGTAGTTTGATAACTCGATACTTAGCGCTAGACAAAATTCTAGAATAATTTATGTGGATAATTTATATGAAGATAAACGATCCCATTCCCGGCCTAGTACTTCATCTAGTTGGTTTGGTTTCGAAAGCAAAAATAAGAGAGAGAGAGAGAGAGAGAGAGCGAGAATAGAGAAGAAATATAGGTAACTATATTTTTTGCCAACTATTAATAGCATCTACAGCTCTACATCTAAATCAAAATAATTACGGATAATAAATATTATAAATATACGGTGGGTAAGTGGTATGCATAGAGGTATGTGTATACACGTATGAGAAACCACCTAGCGGAGAGTAGACGTACGTAACCTTGTCTAAGAAAAAGTTTAATACATTTTACCTCCATTAGACGGCTCCATAAATTAAATTTTGTATTAAAAACTGAAAATAAATATATATCAAACTTGCCATTGCAATATTACAAAGTCGGTGTATTTTACATGTCTGCCTGAACAATTTTTATAGCCTACTATCGCACATTTCGTTATTGTAGCCGGTTAAAACTAATGTTCTCTTTAACATTTTGATCAAAAATCACAACCGATTGCAGGGACGTGACACTAGAAGTATAGGGTGACATCAGGAAGGGGCGCAGTTTAAACTAGACCTATTCTGACGTCATGAGTCCATAGAAAGGCTCATGACTCGATTCCTTTGCAACAACTCCGTTATCATTTCCTTCTCCTTGGGTCTTACATAGGTACCAGATTCATGTATAAGATATTTATTCGAATGCGTCGCAATGATAAATAGGTACACAATGTAAGTGGTAATTTATAGATATGCGATAAATCAAAAACATGCCCTCTGAGGCATGTGCACACAAGGTGAACGAATCAATCATAATAAATTATACCGTGTGCGTATACCAGCGCACAAAAGTTAATAAACCAAGTGACAGAATAGGGTAGTTTCTTGAGTCATGGAATTCTTACCAATACTACTTAATGTCTTAGTATTTTTATCTAAAAATATGCATAATAAACTAAAATATTGCCTAACTAAACTGAAGCTATGACTTTTCATTATTCCCAAAATAGGTTCAAATATAAACAATCGAAATAAAGCAATATTTACAACTTTTTAAATTCCTTATTAAATTTCAAATCAATCTTATTAAAGGCTGTATACGTGTAAACGCAACGTAGACTGAACTAAATGTGATATTCTCTTGCACTCCATACATTTTCATTACGCGCCAGTGCGCTGTGACGTCACCACGTGCCACGATTTTGTATGGAGAGTTTTCGGGCGGCTCGAGAAAATGAATTTTAAAAATCAAATATCTTTAAAACTATTTGTCATAAGAAAGTTTCACTTTCACAGTTCATTATATTATTGTAAAAAGTACAGTTTACGATAGTAAAAAAATAGGACACTACCCTCATGATTACATTTGAGCAAAAAGAGCTTTCATGTCATAAAAAAAAGAAGTTGCTTTTTATAAAACAACGCTCTAGTGACATCTATAGATGATGTACTTCCAGATAAAGTGAATGCTTCTGATGCACAAGAGTAGAGACGAAAACAATGCTGCAATTTACGAGATTAAAGTACTTGATGTATGTAATAACTGACATACTAATTGTAGCGCCTTGCCGGCCCTGACATGACACGGCTCACGATCGTGACAGCCTCTGTGGTGTGAGGGTAGTGAGCGCGGCCGCTACGCAGGAGGCGCGGGTTCGATCCTCGCTCAGTGCGAATATTTGTATGCATGAATACAGGTATTTCCATTAGTCTGGTCGTGCCTCTGTGAGCATGTTAAGCCGTCGGTGCCGGTTGTCATACAGACCGGTAGTTGGATAGTTCGTCGGAGCCCTAAAAATCTTACAACAGGTCTAACTACAATACTTTGATATCACCTTTGGGTTGTGGAGGTTAAATGACCAATGATCAGGAATGATGATCGCTTCACGTGGTTACGGATAATATCGAAGTTCAGCCAAATCTTTTTTTTTTTACCACTTAGTTGGCAGACAAGCACACGGCCCACCTGATGGAAAGTGGTTACTGTGACCTATGGACGTCTGTAACACCAGAGGAGTCACAGTCGCGCTGCCAACCCTGTAAGTACAGAGTTTCTGTGCCGTCAGTAGAAGACAAAGCAGGACAAGCCTTTAGTCTTCCAACTGACAGCACAAATTCTCCAGTGAGCTCTGGCTACCCTACTCACCGCTGGGAACACAACACGAAGTTATTATAGCCGCGGTATTCTGTAGGGCGGAGGTACTTCCCCAGTCGAACTGCTCAATCGAGCGGATATACCGCCGTGTCCTACCTCCTTTTAAAATCTGCAGTTACGATTGGAAAAAGCGGATCTAAGAGGTGAAAGCTTCGTATGCGACTACTGGGATTAACGCTTGGATGAAGAAGAATCATGGTCCGATGAACCTTTTTGGTGTGTATGATGAGAAATATACATCCATTTAAACTTTTTTATTTGTAAATATTAGTACATAAGATAGGGCGCAACATCCTTTTTATTTTTATAAATTCACATGTACAAATTGTTTTATACTACGTGGTTACAGAAAGATGAGATTCGTTTTGCTATATTGGTACCTAGAGAAAATGAAATAAAGTTGTAGTACGGGCGAAACACAAAGAAATAGTTAGTAGCGGAGTCCCCCGTGGCAAATGCCGCCGACAGGTGTGGAGCGAGCGGCTAATGTGCGCGTGACTACACAACAATGACGCAGGGGAAATGATACAACTTTATTTTGTATTGTTTTTTTTTCTGCAAACTTTTGCACATTTACCACTTTTGTACGAGTTTAAAAAATAAAATGAGTAGCTTATCTGCAGTTATGAAACGACTAAGCAAGGAAAATGAAATAACAACGATGTTTTTAGAAATAATATTTAATTTACTAGCGACCGCGTGGAGTTCTGATTGAATAACAAACATCCAAATATCTCCAAAATTTTCATATAAAATATAATATTAGGCGGATAATATATAGAACGTAAGCACTTATGGACTTGTACGTACAGTTATAAATACAGGGGTATTATATGCATTTGCATGTTGCAATGCATTTGCATATTTAATCCCTTCTTACCGGTTATTGCATATTGTAACTAACTAGTGGTGCACGGACTTCTACAACATTGCCAACAAAGCCAAAACTGAAGCTCAAGTGTACTTTACTCAGCCCGGGAATCCAATGGGACCTCATTCACAACTTGCGCTCACATGTCAACTTGTTGTATACTTATTATTTACATGAAAATCCGAATTACCCTACTTAACATGAGAAAAAAGGTACCTAGATATACTCGTAAAATATATTTCATGTTGTATGTCAACTGAGAGTGGCGCATATTACTTGATCCTTTCACGCAAACAGACGCGAGTGTCGAAGCCTGACGTCAAATGTTGTATTCCGCGATTGTTACAAGTAGCTTCCGGTTATATTGACATTGTTTTTCTGTCGATATTTCCGTTCTCTAACAGAAAAGTAACTCCATAAGAGAACATATGTGAGAAGCTTTATATTGGTATAAATATTTTCCTTATTTTACTATCTACATTCATAATATACTTATACTTTAGGATTTAAAAATAAATAAATAATATAAGTATGGTTTGTCTCGCGAGCTGCCGGCGTCTCCTACTGCGAGCAAGTAATGCTCGTGTACAAGACTGCGGAGCGGGAGAAAAGGAGACTCACAAATGGCGCGTCCCGTGAATGTTGGCGACTCGGGCTTCGGAAGTCGCAGTATGACCTCCGTCCCCCATGAGCGCAGGCCTGGAGGTGACGGGTGGAGCCACCGTTTACCCTAGCATAAGCAGGCTGTTGAGATGGGAATTCGGTGGCCCCCACACCTGAAGAGGGCCGGCCGGGGTGCGATGGATATGTCTTAGATAATCTAACCTACGGCCTACACAGTCGGCGTGCGTTTTAGTCGGTTCAAGTCCGACATAACCTCCCCCACCGACAACAGTGTGGGGGTGGGGGTCCGTGGGTATTTAGCACACAATAAAAAAAGTATGGTACATCTTGGCATTGATTTAATTTGATTTGATGTCTTGGAGTTGGGGCTGCACTATTTTTCGGACGAATCCAACTAACCAATCTAATCTGCGAGCCAGTACTACAGCTGATTAACGGACGAGGGTCTAGCTCAGGTTTGCCAGTCGGTACGATAGTCGTTCCCATTAAATATGTGTAAGTCCAATCAAGACAAGAGAAGTATCATGTCATGCCACAGACTATGAATACCGCCAAGATTGTAGCGGTGTGGGTTGCGCGCCTCTCCATACTCGCAGATTAGATGAGGACATAACCTCTCTCACCGGCTCAAAAAAAGAAATAACGACAAGATAATGATGAGTAACTTAGTTTGACTAATATTCCTGTGGTTGTTTAGTTATATCTTATGGATATTCATGACTGGTTACGAATAACAAACGTACAGTACCTATTTCAACCGGTCACGGAAACTCCCTCTGTTAAAAACGGAACATTTTTCAACGTTTTTCGACCATCAAAATATACGATACTCGTTCTGAATAGATAAATAAATATCCACTAAATTTTATTATTTTTGTATAAAACTGATAAAGCAAAATCATTTTTTTTTCTATGTTTAACTAACAAATGTTAATACCTATACCGTGCTATATATACATGTTTAAAACACTTGGCTTGGCCTACTTGTATCATAAAATTAGATTTTAAATAAAAATAATGTCTACGATCATAATTAATTAAAATCATATAAAAAACGAAACTTTACTTCTACTAAGACCGTTCTACGACTTGTAAAATAATATATATAAAGGTTACAGTGAACAACAGCAATGACGCGTAGCGAACTATTCACAGGTCACTAGGGCATCTTTTCCTCTGTGGCTTTTCTTTTCCTTGTTTGTCAACAAGCACACTCTTTGTTTCATCCCAACGTAACGTATCAAGAAAATCAAACCTTCTACCTTTTTCATTCATCTTCTTTTTGACTAGGAGTACTTTTGTTTTTATTAAGTTCGGGCGTTGTACTTTCGTGTTATGAGTTTTTTTATACCACTCAGGTTTCAGACAAGCACACGGCCCACCTGATGGGAGGTGATTACCGTGGTCTATCACTATGATCGTATGCAACACCAGGGAGGTTACATTCGTGCTGCCGACCATGATGTAACCTTCTAATACCCTTCTTGAAGAACCCCGTATTGTAATCGCTTGCGAAAACCGCAGTAGGGAGTTCATTCCACAGCTTGAGCGTGCGTGGAATGAAGTTCCTTTCATACCGCACAATGAGCACCGATGCCGGGCGCAATGTGTGAGGATAATTCCCTGTGGCGAGCGGTGCGATGATAGAATGTACCGGGCATCATTTCAAGCAATTCGTCTGAGCACAAACTATTGTATAGGCGGTAGAACACACAGCGAGGCATAGTCCCTTCTAAGTTTCGTCCTTTTATGCAATAGCTTGGCATCAAATGTTATCTCGCGAGGTAAAAGGTTATAGCGGTATATGTAGGCATGTACGAATTTTACCACAACTCCACGCCCAGACAGCTTACTTACTCGCTATTACACAGGGATTTTCCCCTTAATCTGTTATACAATTTTATTCACGCTCATGAATAATTACTTATCTTAGACGTGCGTAGAAGCCGTAACTGACAGAATGAATTTCTTAAAAGCTATTATGTCGCTAAATTTAAATCTTCTACGTTCATTTGAACAGATTAAAAATTCGATTCCATTTATATACCTATAGTTGAATGCAATTGCCTCGCGTTGGCATCGTAGCGGACTGGTTATTTTCTTAGGCAAAACTGATTATCTTAGTGCTGGGAATCATTAGGAGCCATCCGGGGCTTAGAGCAACTTTGCAGATTATGCTTCCTTCTCTAGTTAATTTTTTCCTCCTTCTCAGAATGTTCATCGTAGAATATATAATATAAATCTATAAGTATGTAGGTACGTGATTTGCGTAGATTTTAAATTAATTTTAATTGGCTGTTTGGATATATAGGATGGTAAGCATGTGTTACTATCGTATCAAAATAGTTTTTGCCATTGAACTACGATTTATTCTTGATAAAATGATCGGGACGACTTTCAGAACTTGTTTATCTGTTCACTTTATCTTCGTTTTCTGTTTTGGCTATCGGAATGTTTCTGTCGGGGTTGTCTGATTTCATGTGATGATTTTCGTAAGGAAAATAGTAACCAACTGTTCTGATTAACCTAACAGGGACTCTTATATATCGTAAGAACATTAATTATGTATTTGCCTGTAATTAAATTAAATTATTTGACAGGGGTTATTAAATTAAGAACGGTAAAAGTTGCGTCGATTTTTATTTATTTTAAATCATCTACCCAACCTATGAAAATGATTTGACTCAATTATTATGACGTCACAATATTCTTTTTAATTCAAGTTTCCTGATAACGTACCGTTTTGAAGATTAGTAAGAAGTAACTAATTTGACTAGTCATTCAAATACCCAATTGGGAATACTTTTATTTGACTATTCGTTTTACAGTAAAATGTGTGTTTCGTTTAGTCGCCAAATTGAAGTCATTGAGTTGTGTTCAAATAAATGAACCGATAGGATCTCGTAACAATTGAACATGATACACATGTAATGTATAGGGTGTTGACCGCATGTTATTAAATAAAATCCAACTCATACTATAACAATATCTTATTATTATCGTGCACTGCTTGAGTATTAAAGCTTAAGTGCTTAAGAGCTAAGAGAGTACTTTGTTAATGTTACCAGAAAAAGGTGAAATATTATATCCTTCGTTACGAGTGACTGCAATAATTATTTTCTTGACGCCTTATATATTGTGTTCAGTTTTTAACGTCTTGGCAAATTTTATGTAGAGTTTTATGATCTTATGACTACCTGTTTATAAACCCTTGGTAGGATCGCCATTTTGTTCAGTATGAATGGATAATATTTAATATACTAGATTTTCTTCGTCAAGATATTATTATGAGATTTCAAAATCAATCTTCATACTTATATTAAGACGCATTCATTAATAGATGAAACTTGAAAGGTAAACTTAATAGAAATTCTAATTCCATATCATTTTACCCTTTGTAATTTTTACTATCAAAGCAATGGTTCTTACTGTATGTCTATATACAATTGAAGGTGCGTTTTCGACCTATGGTAACTTTGCATGTGCATTTGAAAGTAAGCATATAGGTATATACACAAAGATTGTCCGCATAGAAAAGTTTATGTTCAAGTTTATGGCTGTCGGTTTTTCGAGAGGCCTTAGAATTCAACAGCTAAATCCTTTCACTGGTTGAATTTTTTGTGTAATACCAGCATAGAGAGCCTATCTTGAGGGAGTCGTATCCCTAAAGCCTATCTTAAGCCCATGAAGCACTTGTGGTTGTCTGTTTTTAACCTTATTCACATTGAATAATGTATGCTTGTAAAAAAGCTGCTCACAATGGTGATAGGAAAGTGACCTTTGTCCTCTATACTTTGGTTCGGGATTTTTAGTTTTTTTTTTAAAGAATATTAGAACTGACATTTCACACATTCCCTCTAACCCCTTCAGCTAAGCTAAATTGCGTGTGTTAGGAGTGGGTTCAATTCGGTAGTTTAATGACCAGGATTCTTCGCACCCGTAAAATATTAATTTCAATATAATTTAATTTGATGCTACTTTAAACAACACAGTTGTTTGTTTAGTATTTAAGTAACATACAAAAACTACTGAACCGATCATAATGACTTGTTTTTTAAAATTTATCTAATTTTCATATCGGTTTGATCAGAGGCGACGAAGATAATAATCATTTTGTGTTGTACACGAGTGGAGCAGTGTGATATGATTACCAAGCGTAAGCACGCCTGTTTTTATTTCTATTGATAACTGTGGTACTGTACCTACTATAGTGAATATTATAATATATCTATACAAAAACATTCTACAACTGAATTACAATATAGGTTCTAATTGTGTTTTTCTTTGTTTTCAGGTAAGTTTCAACTGGCATCTTTATTTCGGTATGTATGATATTTCTCACTACCATATAGCTATTATATAGCCGGAATAACATCACACTATGCGTTAGTAGTTGCAGATGATTGCAGAGGTGAGACATTACATTATAAGATAAAGCACCCTATTATTTTCACTCATCCATTTGTTGGCACACAAACAAAAAAAAATCATGAAACTGCATCATTAACACTAATGTATAGATTCTTTGGTTTCACTTTAAAATTCAATTTCACATCACTTTAAGTGCCAAATAGACGGGCGCCAATGATAGGGTGGTTTACATTACTTTGCCATACATCCGTAGAGAGCGAAGTATTTGATCTTCTTTTTACAGTTTACCAGTTATTAGGTTTGGGTTAGATCCTTGAGGGAACTGTGTAGGAAAATGACTGTGTTCACAGCGTGTGTGTTGAGAAAATGCGCAGTTGTTTTAGTCTAAAAATCCAACACTACCCTTAGTCGGAGCTAAGCAGATTCACATACAAAATAAGTAAATTACTTCTCTTGATTTGTTGTAGAAATTTTGTTCGTGTTTATACAAAGTCAGCGATCCTTTTAGCATATATACGTATACTTTCTGCTTCTATTTCATGGGTATTTTACTATACTTATAAAAAGAGAAATATTACCTAACCTTAGATAACCGAGGTTTATTAAAAGAATACGATCTATTAAGGTGTAATTTAGTTATATGAAAAAAAAATCCGTTACAGTAGCGAAAGTATACATAGCTATTTCAAACTATTAGGGTAGCTTGTGGGTAACCAGATGCGGTTCATTGCCTATTACACAGAGTAACTGCCGACGGATCTCGGCAAAATTCTGTTAGCAGCAACTTAAATACAGTTCCGTATTTTTTTTCAATCTTCAAACTGTAATAAACGTCGTAGTCTTACTTATGAAATACTTTTTAGTTTTTCTCGTGGTAGGTATATTACGTGTCCTACTGTGTGTTTACCATGTAGGTCAAACACAGATGCTAATAACATAGTGTACTCATTCTTAGACGTTATAAGAATGATTCTGCTAGTCAGTCCTTGGACCAATATAATTCTTGTTATGAAGGTCGAACAAGCTAAAATTGTATTACGTTATTGCTAGAGAGTAGATAGTAGTAGGTGCGTGAATAGTAGTTTCAGTTTATATTAGATTACAAACTAAATTAGGTTTGCATATTAAGAAGTGTCTGGGAAATAGTTTCCTTTAGATTTTGTGTCTGGGAATATGCTGTACAGAAATTACTCAGTGGAAATACTGGCGAGAGAAAAAATGTGGGCTGGTCTTCTTAGAAATCTTGGAGCGATTAACATGGTCTGGTAGATACTAGGCTGATGTTGGTGGGCTAATTATTTAATCAGCCAGTTATTCCACAATGTGTTTTTGTTTAATTCCGATATATTAGCATCATCGTGACCTCGGTGAAGGGACACCGGAACATTTCCACACTGATAAAAGCACTAATATGTATATGTCTATTAATGTGATTTTCAAAAGTTTGAACTCTTTACAAGTAAGTAAAATAAGATAGAAGTAGTAGAATTTACCACTTTTATCATAATAAAATGATATTATTTTCAAACTATCACAATGTAATACAAGATTGTTATGACAATACCTACTTTTCAAATTATAATACGACCGTACCTACCTCGTGGCATGACCATTTTAATCTTCATTCCTAACTAGACCGTAACAAATCACTGAAGCAAACTTATCGTGTCGTCGTCGACAAAAAATGGCTTTGGCATCCGACATGGTAACTCGCTTAGGATGTCACATCTTTATTATGTTTCGTACAAGAAGTGCTAAAGTCCGAGCCAGTTTGTTTTATATAAGATCATGTTGGTAAAGTAATTGAATAAGATGTAGCGAGTATCTAAATGACAAATGTTGAAATACTAGCATTGTGATTATTTTCGTTCTTTGTCGTGTCGATATGCCTAGTGTCGTTCGTGTCGAGTTAGATCCGAATTCCGTCTAGTAAGCAATAAAAATAAATGGCGGCGACCAAGGTCGGGTGAATAGTGTGTACGAGACGTTAACAGATCGATTATACGAGGCTATCGAGCGCGTAGGTGCTTGAACCGTCCTGAAGCACTTCGGCCGCGGCCCTAATGACGGGTTACGCATTTAAATAGGCGACCTCTTCAAGATTAATCCATTATTCCATTATAATAGGTATATTCACTTGAAATTCATTTCTTGATTTCCAAAGATTTACTTCGCCATGTGTGCTCTAGCTTATGCGTACTAAAGCGAACAAGTACATTATATTGGAGTACTGAGGTCCTGATTTATTCCGAACATGAATAACACCATTTCTGGTTTTAATGCAGCTATGTGTGCGCTGTTACTACATAGTATTTTATGTCGGTACGCTCTACCTATTCTCGTTTCCAATTGTACTCACCTAGGTGATGTGAATGAGTAAACGTTGCTTTGCTTACATTTCCAATATCCAAATATTCGGTGATTTGATGCAGTGTTAAAGCTTTAGTGCCCTTCAATACGTTAATATATTTTATTAGTTCTGTAAGCTTCTACTAATAAAATACACCTAGTTGCCCAGACATCGAGTCTAGACGTCTTGCCAAAGAGTTTAGTAAATAGAAAATTATTCTAACAATGCGGACGCAACTTCTAACAGCTCGTTTTGTCTGAGTCGGGAAGCAGTGAAACTGAATTTCTGGTGTATTTAATTTATTTTTTGATTTATATGGATATAAATATACACAGATGATATTTAAAAAGCTGCTGTTATTTTAATAAATAATGATATATTTTCAATATTTGCTATAAATCGAAATTTTCAAAAAATGTCGATTCATTTCAAGATAATGAATCGACTTCGCCATATCATTGTCCGTGGAAAATAATTAACTAGCTGACTCGACATAAATCGTAGCATTCAGCTCGAAAAGTACAAAGATTATGTAAAGTTTCAACTCTCCTGCTACATGTCGATGTATTTATTTTTTTATGCAGGGTATATCGTAAGGGACAAACTACATCTAAGTAAATAATTCAATTTTGTCTACTTGCGCATCGGTTCTGATAACACACCTGACCTTTCAAAGGATGCTAGTAATTTGGTTAGATAAGGTCCCTTATACTATCTGACTCTGTTAATGGCTCTCCTTATAATAAAGTAGGTGAAGCACTTCACCTGATTTGTTGTAGTCGTTTTGTACTAATTTACACAAAGCTAACAATCCTTTTAGCGTGTACATTATAATTTGGTCGGTGCAGGAGGCGCGGTGAGTTTAGCCGGGCCGTCATTGTTTCCAGTAATTTATATTGTGCTTTAGAAAATTAGCGAGGCGACCGCCATCGCGCCACTGGCTCAGGTGCCACTGCGCCATTACCGACCAGATTTACTCTCAGATCTCGAGCTTCTAAGACGCCTAATTTGTTGTGTAATTATTACACCTCATTAAAAGTATATTAACCATTCGTCCTTTATTAAATTCCTAGCTGCGAATACATTCATCCAGTGTGAAACACTCAACATTTATTTGTTTTACGAAGTTGTATTTTGATTGAAAACTTAAAATAAATCACGCTGTTTGATGAATGTTGATTAATTAATTAGTCTGTTCAGGCGTGGCATCTGTTATTACTTATTTAATGATAGTATCAATTAAACCCATTTCAAATATTACACGCAAACTTTGCATTTTCGAATAAATGATTTACACATTTTTTTAATTTTTGGTACCCATAGTAACTGTTATTTTAGCACAGTAACACGTGGTCAGGATAAAATTGTGTACATTATACATATGATTACTACCTTTGATTCGTAGAGTTTTAACTTCTCCATGACAGCATTTAATTGTACGACCATAGTCCGTACCATGAACGCTTAGAACAGGTCAATAATATGATTGAACTACTGTCATACTACCGACTACAAATGTAACTTTGTAATCCTATATATTTATATGGAATTACATAGTTATTTATGCATTTAGTAAATGACAGCCTTTCAATTATTGACTTGTTTTAAGACTTCAAGGTAAGTCCACGGCACGTTCCTAATATAATAGTAGATACATTTTTTGATGACAAATTGATATTGACTATTGACAGAGAACGACGATTACAAAGACTTTACTAATCAGTAACCGACGTCTTACAAAACCTAAATCCTGAAAATATATTTACATAACATAACATAAACTCACGCCTATATTTCCGAAGGGGTAGGCAGAGGTGCTAGCACCCACGTTTCACCGGTTTATGTTTATTTACCTATTATTAATCTCCGTTAAATAATAGGTAAATATATTTACAGTTTGTCGTCGTGTATGGCGAGTTCACGTTTCACGGAAATTCAGCGTATTTTAATTCAAATCTCTTTTTCCTCTTTTTGCGGTAATGATGACAGGCCCAGAGTTCTCCCTTGCCACCATTTATAACGAGTTTTAATCGCGACACGGAAATTAGTTATATCACGCAACCATCCGCTTTGATATGGTTATTAACTTGATACTGAATGTACCTGAAGTTGAATGTTGGATGGATAAAAGTTCATAATTAATTAAGCAAGTTGAAAAAATATTTCAATTTGTCACAAATGTGCTGTTCAATTATTAAATTTTGCGCCTGACTATAAAATTTATGAAGAGGAGTGATTATACTTCGAAATTAAATAATATGAGAAAATTAAGTCAATTCCTGATCTACTTTTATAAATTTTGCAGATGTTTTTTGTGTAAAGAATAAACCTCATTACTGATGAGCTGGTTATTAATCTATTCCTAACATAATGGTTTGTTAAAAACATAAACGTATGCTACGACCCCATGTTTTCGAAATTTATCTCTTTCTATAAATTGGAACGTGAAGGCTGTTTGTAATGAAACTTTGCTAAAATTGTGAACGGTATATTTCATTTAAGAGTTCTTCTTGATTTGTACTTTGGTCCTGATGCAGAAAAAGTTGTTTACTTTGTTATAAGCCATGATTTGGAATGTATAAACACCGTAAAAAAAGTTTTTACCCAAAAATGACTTAGCTAGCGCTACAAAATCGACGTGTACATCGTATTCACCCTGTGAACAATAATTCAAACATTGCAATATACCTGTTACTGAAATTGGAATGAGATTCAAGATATAGATATATATATATATATATATAGGAGAAGCCATTACATTAACCAATACTGATGTTATAAGATTGTTTGTGCGACTAGGTATTAATAACTTACCTTAATTACTTTACAATCCTTATTGAGGTTAAATGACGTAATAAGAACGGGGCCCATAACAAAATGTTCACATGGCTTATTTAGTACATAATTCCATAGCTTTTTAGTAATATTGTTGGTTTTAGTAGTCACAACTATTTTTCCCTGAAATAAAAAAGTAAAAATTGATTAGAATATTTAAAAATAGTTTTAAATTATCTTTTTAAATAAGATTACATACCATAGTAGCTGGACAGTCTTTGGGAAAATCCACGAGGATTGTAACATCGGATATGTTTACTGGAGTTGTCAATTCAAGCTTACCACACTCGCCCTGTTTGGGGCCTTTGCATAGTTCGTAAGTTTCCCATATTATCACGTACGGACCCTGAAATAAATTAACACGGTTTAGTTGGGTCAGTAGTATAGTTATTTGCTTGAGACTAATGAAATAGAAAGGTTGACTGAGAAAATATTTGGCCATTGCCTTAAGAAATTAGAAATACAACATAGAGTATTTATATGATATCGTTTTCGGGGTTTTCGAGGTTGCTGATTACTAATACTTAATAAGCTATTAATTTAGCGGTCACAGATAGAGGATTCAAATTTTTCAAAAATAAATATGCCTATTGATTGGTGATTAAGATTATGCTATTAATTTAGTGATCACAGATGGTGGTGGACTCAAAATTGAAAAAAATAAATAAAATTAGAATTTAATTTAATTACAATTAAAAATAAAACAATTTACGAATTTACGATGTTTGCATTATCTCTTATTTGAAATTCAAATATTTACATAGTTTAGAATTGACTGCAATTAATTGAGTGGAACCGGAATTTTTTTATATAGCCAATAAAAATGACCAACATCCAGGTGGAGCCACGGGTATCAGCTAATATTGTTATAAAATCGTAAAATTAAAAAATTATAAAATTGTATTGTGTTGTTTTTAATTATACTAATACTATACGTATTTTTTTTTTTTTTTTTTATATAGGACACGTCAATTGGACCTCGCCTTGCCTGATGGTAAGCTGAAGGCAAAATCCCAGAAAAGAGGGTCACCATTACTTACACATACCGTGTGACAATGGTGACACGTATATAATAAACTAGTATAAATAATTTATTTTATAATTTTATATACATAAATGCTTAAAAAACAATTGGAATATATTAAATTCCAATTTCTATATAAAGATATTTGTTTGTTCGCCGTGGACTTGCACCTTCTGAACGGATATTGATGCAGTTTTATTAGTTTGAAATGTTTTGGCCAGACGTAATTGGTTGAGTAGAACCAGAGAAATTAACAAAAGTAATAGCTGACATCCACGCGAGCGGACCCGCGGGCGTCAGCTAGTTATTTATATTAGCGTTCGTTGCCCTAAGAGAACAAAGACAATAGGCTTAAATAAATATTACAGCAATTAAATTAAAAATAAAAACTAATGTGACAACCCTGAGAAAATGCAAATGTCTAGAGTCTAGACGGAGGCGGCAATTCCACAAACATCAAAGGCTATGAACTACTGTATGTAAGATTACTCGTTATACTGTGCTAATATTATGAATACGACAGTAACTCTGTGTGTCTGCCTGTTTGGTTTCTTGTTTAAAGCACTGAATCGATAGTTATGTTATTTGGTACAGAGGTAAAAAACAGTCAGTTTGGTCAATCAATAAGACAGTCTATGTTTGGTCATGATAACCCATGCCACGGTAACCACTTCCCATCGCGTGGTCCGTAAGATTGTCTGCCACCTAAGTGGTATTAAAAAAAAATTTAAAGAACCCAAGCTGGACAGTGTTTGAAAACGATTTACCTGATTTTTATACGCGGTCATCGTTCCTTTGGCTTAACGCGTTCACAACTTGTCAAGATAAATAATATATAGCTTTGCAGGTGGCTGCCCGGTGAACACGGGAGCGTACGATATCGCGGGAACCCGTAAACGTGCCGATGTGCTAATGGTGTGTAGGTGCGCAAAGTAAATATAAATTTAGGGAACGTTTTCAAACATAAACATTAGAAGTGTTATTAAATAACTGAATATAGACAGATATTGAGAACAATACAAAATACATACTCGGAAATGACATTCGTGCATATTGATTACTTACATAATTGTTTACGTTTTGCTGCCCGGTTCCTGCAACGATAACCAAAATAAAAATCAAAGAGTGAACGGCGCACCACACCACTGGTTTTAGATCACACATCTTGTGTTAGTAAATACTTCCTGCCGACTGATTCAGCGTGTAATTTTTGACCACTACAATTCTATGTACAAAAATGGTCATTAAAAATTTAATTTCCGGCCATCATGGTTCGGTGTAAATAATCGCTTTTAGGCGCGGTTATCGAAGGAGAGATGTAACCATGATAATTTTAATCGTTATTTGAATTACTTTTTTTTTGTCTGTGTAGATCTATTCTAGTATATAGAATGAGATAGTATTAATCGAAAATGGTCATTACCGCGTGAAGGTGTTCCAACCATCATTAGTGCATTTTATTTCACTCGATGTGCAACGTCTCGCCTCTCAACTTGGAAGGTGGCTTAATGCGTTTACCCATTACCTGTCACATCCTCCGTCAATAATCCTTTTAGGATCAATTCGTTGTTGTTTTCTCCACTGTAATTAATCTAACTTATATTTATATAGATAGATTAAAGATAGATATTATATAGACCACAGAACAATAAATGAAATTACACGTTAGTACGTAAACTTTGTCTCAAATCTCTATGCCATTACATTCTATTCGAAAAGAGAGAGAGAGAGATTTATATGAAGTGGCAAATGGCAGTACACATAACTAACTAACTTTTGTACGTAATTGTCCGTTCAAGTAATTAAATAAAGCGTTTGTGTGTCAAGCGCATTTTAAGTGAAGTAACGGTGGTCAACATTCTCCGAATGTTCTTGTGCAGCGGGCACTGGCTTAGTTGAGTGGTTTGCTCCGCCATTTGTTATACGAAACGAGATACTAGTGACTGCACTTGGTTTGGCGGCTATATCTGAATCTTACCAAAGACCCTCGACCGTCCCGTTTGTCAGCTTAGTGATTGCGAGGCTTACACTAAATTGCAATTAAACGAACTTGTCTTTTAGGCATGACATTTATATACTCATTATACTGTTGTTATGAAAATCTTTTATAGAACAGATGAAATGAAAGTCAGTGCTTTGGAAGCTATAAAAGACTGCCCGACACTGAGTCAGCTCTTTCCGATAAAATATTTTCTTAGACGCTACGAAAATCAATATCAGAGAATGACACGCATGGCATCGTGAAACGATTTCCTTACTTCTGTCTTATACGACAAAGAAATTGTACTATCACCTTGTATACGTGGCACTGAAGCGGATAGTTCAGGTGATGATTCGTTGTTTCTAAGGTAATTTAGTCAAATCGATTCAGCGCCTTACGTATTCTACTGGTGGCGGGTTTAATATCGTCTTTGATAAAGACGTGTATACGAGACGGGTTGGATAAATGTGAGGCCTTAATACGCTTCGCCTTCGTCGTTCGACGTCGACCGCTGTCGGTTGCGAATATGGGTTCTGCCTTCATATTCCTTACCACAGCACACTCCCATTCATATGGATAGTGCGGCATAGTTTACATATTTTGACTCGCGGCCGTTTTAATAAAGCCATTAATTTTAATAAAGCTACGCTCGTCTACGTCTAACATTCACGGCCGCGCTGATAGTTTCTAGCCACCTAATCGTAGTTATTTATTAGTTGCCAGTCTTATTTATGTATGTATTAGAATTCAGATACTTAGAATTATGAGAACTCATCTGTCGAACACCTTTTTACGTTCAGAACAGATGTTATATTTAGAAAAGAAATTAGATTATAACAAACTTATTTCGGTTTCAGCTAAAATTAATATCGTAATGGAACTTTACGAATAATTGGAGAACAATAAAAGTAAAAAAGTACAATAAAAAGTCATACATAAAGTTGGTTGAGCTCGTAAAGTTACAGGTGCGTTGGGTGAATTTGTGTCAATCACTAGGACTTTCTCAAACGAATACCGATCACCTCCATTTGAGACCCTTCGAGCTCGTACCAACTAACAGTCTGTTAAACCCAAGACTTTATCTAATCTTTATAAGAATGACGTATGGCTTTTTCCTTATTCTCTCGTATGTTTATGGAGATTGAAATATGTATTCCGGCTACCTGAATGTTTACTCTTGAAAACTTCTGCATATGGTCCAGTTTCAACTTTCTATACGAGTTGATAGTCTTGCTGCGTAATATACTTATTGGATACTTGTTATTTAAATGAAATAAAAATGAGTTATAGTTCTGCTAAAACTTTACGTGGTTTAGACTATGAGAAACAAGACAGAATAGAACCTTGATTTAATTTTGATAAGACTGTCCTGTATTTTGCATTTCTGCATTACGCAAGACATCCATTGTCATTAAGAGTGCGCTGTACTACAAGAGAATTATATATATTTACAGCTCTTATATAGTAACAGCAGTAGAATGTAGTATTTTGTAGTATCAGCTTTAAATTTTGTCATTTTCGCCATCGTATTATCCGTCCTTATCGTTAAGCTGAAGGAATGTTTGCTATAAACGATAGATATGTGACTGCATCGCTTGACTATATCCACCAATTTTGTTACCGTCGGATTTTCTGTATTTCCTTCCAATTTTCGTCAAAAATGTTTACATTAACCACATTATACTATATTGTGTAGGTATGCCTGATTTATAAGTAGGTACAGTCGGTACGTATGTTTATATCCTACATGTATATAGTTCGTGTCCATTACCGTGATCCGAAGTATATTTAACAAAATGGCGATATAAAGAGTTGATTATAGTGCATGAAGCACTTAAGAGCGCTCGAAGTGTGATGAATGATTGTAGAGAACGTGGTGTGGGTAAAGGCAGTGCTAGCGGTGTGGAACAGTGCGCGCGCCGCGCCTCCGCCTCCCGCTCACAATGATTGATAGTGCTTTATGGATACATCAAATTAGCTCACAGCATTCTGTATATTGACATTATTTTATTCGCATTACCTGATTTATTACTCATGTATATAATTATCTTTAACTATGGCAACTACTCCTATATAACTTTTGACGTAGGCTACAAGCTTATGTGTATTAAACTTTTATGTAGGTGTCCCATTAAAACCATAAATGTGAAATGAGAGCCAAGTCAACAAGGAGATCCTCTTGGACTGGTAACAATTCACTCCATTATGTGGTGGTTAAATTCTAAATTAAATGTATGGTATCTAGACGACGGAAATCTAGTGGAAGATGTGGAGACAGCTATAAGATTTGGCTTTTTTAAAAATGAATTTAAATTAATAGGTTTAGTAGTAAATGATAAATAAGTGTGAGATTTTTTTAAATGATGTTGCGGACAAAATTATTTCTATTTTCTTTAATTAATTCATTTTTCTATTTAATTATTTCTTTCTATTTAATTCATTAGCTCCTAATATCAAAACAATAGAAAAACAATCTCTACGTCTCTTTGGGTCCCCAATCCTGGAAGATGCTTACACCTCATTTATAGAGCAAATAATTCAAACATTTAGTGACATTTCGGACCGCCTACTCAAAATTAATATCCACTCGGCTTTCACTATTCTTCTATGGGTGAATTTTGGAACGAAAAGGCAGTACGCCTTTTCGTTCCAAAATTCACCCATAATCTTAGGTCTACATCATTTTGGCAACGTTTAACAATTTTGTTAAAACTGAATAAAGTCATGGAAATCAGACTCACCAAAATTTTAAACGTGGCCTTGAATGATCGAGCTTCACTACAAGCGTCTCTACTGATTCGCTTGGGTGGGCTCGGTATTCGCAAAATTTCAGATGTCAGCTTACTAACATTCCTGTCTTCGATCCACAGTACGAAAATATTAACAAGGAAAATTCTTCCACCTACACTAGTTAATTTTGAAGTATTGTGTAAGACTGATGCAATGAATGCTTGGAAAATTGCATGTCCAAACACTGATCTCCCAAGATACCAATGTTCTAATGTTGCTGGCGGTATGAGTATGGAAATCGGCTTTTTGGCTACAAGCTTTTACGTCATCTAACGTAGGGACTATGTTAGATGACACTACCTTCCTCATCGCGACGTGCCTTAGCTTACGTGCGCCGTGTGTTTCTCCGCATCGATGCCATTGTGGAGAAGCAGTTGATCGACTCGGACACCATGGCCTATCGTGCTGCAGGAGCGCTGGGTGAATTCCACGGCACCTCAGCCTCAACGACATAACTTACCGTGCTTTTGTCACCGCTGGTGTGCCAGCTGTGCTTGAACCAAACGGTTTGGCACGTGACGGTGGCAAGAAACAGGATGGTATGTCATTAATGCCATAGAAAATGGGTAGGACTCTGGCGTGTGACACAACATGCGTCGACACCATTAGCCTACCCATATACCTGGCATGACTGACTGTACCGGTGCTGCTGCTGCTTCTGCAGATGCTCTTAAGAGGCGCAAATACTACAATCTCTTTGGTGATTATGAATTTGTGCCGTTTGGAGTCACAACTTTTGGGCCGTGGGGTACGAGCGCCCGCAATCTTTTCGGGAAGATTGCGAAGAATTTGAACGAAGCTTCTCATGACCAGAAGGCTGGCCTTTTCTTAGGTCAGAGAATAAGCATTACCATACAATGTGGCCATGCTGCTTGGCTTCTGGTAACGCTACCACAAGAGGCATGCGATGCGGAGGAATTCCACGATGTATTTTATTTATTTTTAGCTATAAGTTGTGTAATAATTCTTCTAGTTTAATTTTATTAGTTTATTGAGCAGTTTGAATATTAAAATAAAGATTTAATCATTCATCTTTCAAAGTACATCTATATTATAAATCATGTCTGTGACTGGAACGAAATATTTGACATTCTAAGAATAAACGTCGTTGTAATATAATTATACACGGTTTATACTTGCCAAACTTTGTACAGCGTTCAAGAAACGGAAACTGCTCTAGTAACTACGAGAACAGTAACTATATACAACCGTACGTATAAGTTTATATTAAAGTTTATAACAAACTGAATACTCTACGGAACCATGCTCTCTCGCTTGTCTCGTTTTTGACCTCACTAAAATTGATAACTTGATTGTGTGATAAAAGTCAACTCAACTTGGGTCAAGTTAATTCCCCGACGCACCTCGCTAGGCTACCTTTCTAGAACCTTTGAAATCTGTTGAAAATCGTTGTGTTAATTAATTGAGCATAATGTTTATTCTTGGAGCATGTGTGTTAGAAACTTGTCGTAGTTAATATTTATGTGGATAAAATAAATAATTAAAAATACTGTTGACTCCCACCCGGGAACGTTCCTGGTGTAGTGGATGACCATCGCAATCCAGGGTGGAAACGTGGCAAGTGTAATGGGTATCTTTGCACTGGGAGCGATCAGGGGTGGGTTATTCGATTAGTACTAAAATGCTTTTAGGTCACACTAATTAATACGGATGTATCTTTAAGAAATTTTTGAATATTCAGGATATATCCATGTGTCTGTGGGACTATTTCGCGCGATAAAATGGACGTATCCATGTGAGCCAAGTTTGGGTTAAGCTCGAGTTTATTACGCATTATTATTTTGTATAAATGTCATTTATGTGTATAATCTTATATATAAAATTGTTATATCTCAATAGATATAAAATACACGGATAGTCAAATGAGCCATACCAATGCTTGTTAGACGTCGTGGTAAAAAATATATTTGAAAAAATGCTCAATGCACCTAAAGAAATTTTCACTTGAAAGAACATGGCCCGTACGGCATCTTTGCCGTATATACATATAATTAAACGATGCGATAAATGGGCTAAATGCGTTGTAATCACTCTTATTTGTCTTTTCTTACTTTCACCACATTTAGGTTCTCGTGTGGATCCGTTTTATTTTGATTAACTCATTTATTCTCGAAATTGAAGTGTGCGAGAAGTGGACCCTCTTGTGACTTTCCCGTTCAACGAAATTACCTAAGTCTCTGATGTTTGCTGTACAAACATGTTGAGTGTTTGCCTCCCTCACGACTATTAACTTTTTGTTGCTACAGACCGTTTACTGAAAACAAATAAATTTCTTACATTTGTAGCACATCCCAAGACAAGCTTAAAATAAAAATAACCCGACAGGTGGTACCCATTTGTGAATCATTGCCGGGTTCGTTGTTAGGAATTAATTTTTAATATTTTTATTCAAAGATTTCATACATTGTAGTGACACCTTACCTGGTACCTTACCAGGTGGGCTGTGTGCTTGTTTGTTTCTATAAAAAAATAGTAAAAATACTTTCTTTATCAAATTTCTCAACAAAATACAGATTAATAAACAATCTGTAATATACCATGTTTGTACATATTTATATCCTATATCGAGTATAAGGTACCCCTGATTGAAGGTGACCTTTACTAAGAAGCATTCACATTCCGATGTTAACCTCGACAATATTCGAATAGTTCTCATTCCAATACCGACCGATGTTTCGTATCTACAAATAGAGATAATATACCTTTACCTATCTATTGTTGTTCATCGAACGTCTTATACCTACCTATAACACAAATGCTATGTGTAAGTACATTCAGAACTCACGATGCTTATGTATATAATGCCTAATATAGCAATTGGACAATCAAAACTAGATTATCAGTGATATTCCAAACAGATAATTTACATTGAACAAACTATCGATTAATTAACTAGGTATTTAAGCAAGAGTCCATTTTGACAAGGTGGCCGATTTTGCTTTCGTCCGTATGTCTGTTTGTTCAAAAATCATCAAAACCTTTTTATATATAACGCGATATCAAACTTCTCCGCTTTTCTCCCTCATTTACTGTCCAATCAAAATCGAAAAAAGCTGAGTTTTAAATCCAAGGACCTGTGTGCCAAGTTTGGTGAAAATCGGTTAAAATGCGTCCTCCAGACAAGAACTGATAAACATACTGACGTAGATACAGACAAAATCAAAACCCGCCACCTTATCGAAATGGAGACTCTCGCTCGCTTCGCTTGCCCGGTCAATAAATAACTTTTTGTTGGCACACAGATGACACACAGAAGAACAAAATTTTTATTTTTCTGATTGTGCTTTATTTTGATATGTATACACCTTTAGGATGACAAAACAATATAATAAATGCAAGACGTCATTGTTGATCCAAGACGGCTGCTGAAAAATGGCTGATTACACATGAGTTGTTACATTATAAGTTGATGTGTAAGTAATAGAAGCTGGCAAGCACCCTGTTCCACTCTACACTAGGAAGTCTATCGATACCGAACGGTGGTTTTCACTGTGGTAAACAAGAATATGATTCCTTTCATGACAAGTGGTAGCCTAAGAACCCTTTGCAAACAAGTAGTATCACGTGCATGTAGCAAAACTCTTAAACTCTATTTCAAGAAGCCCACTGGTATGATGGTAAACCATTAAGAGCTTATTTCACTATTTGAGTTGCCGTAGAAGGAAGTTCATTATGAACTGCAAAGTGCGCGAGAGATTGCTTCATCTAAGCGGTACGATGGTAGATAGAAAGTAGCCATGGGGAAAATACCCAACAATTTGTAGAAACACAAATAGTCATTACACAAGTAGTTGAACAGCCAAAGAGGGTCGACAGCTTCCGATTCGATATGAAATCGGTTCCGACAAAACAAATAATTGTAGGCTCAATCGCTCAAGTCATTTAGAAGTTACACGACCATTAACAGGCGCACGCACCATCGATTTATTAATATAAAGTAGTTTTGCACGAGTTCACTTCTTCTCATTATAGTTATGAATATCTAATATATTTGAATCGATATATTTTCATTCCATTTGAAAATTCTTATATTTAGGAATCCGATTTTATTTCAATACATACGGTCAACGGGTAACCTAATTGGTTAAGTCATTCAGAAGTTAATTAATAAATCGGACTAACGTTTTCTTTGGTTTCGACCGCAATATTTTTTTTTGCTATATTTCCAAGTTTGGTCTCCTTAGGTAGTATAATTGACCTTTTTCATAAGTAGATACAAAAAGATTCATACAATTTTTATGTGATGGTTGAATAAACAAACTAACATAGGCACTTATATACATTTATTGAAATAGTAAGTACACATTACATAATACCTTTCTAGACAGGTTTGAAACATTAGACGAAATTTCTTACTTTGATAAATATAAACGATTTCTTTTCCATGTTTATTTAAATTCTTAGAAAAATATTCAAAAAAGAACACAAAATACTTGCTTTATATGGCTCACGATTCTCATAATAGTACATGTTTATATTATGCCTCGCGCTTTCTCCAAAAAAGTTTCTTAGTCCTAAAAGTTTAGTCTTAATAAAATGTTTATTTTATGGAGTGGAAAATGTAAGAGCAGGTAGTACTGTTTATTTTAGGTTTGTTGCTCTAAACCACAGATCTCTCGTTCGTTCTCTATGTATACTGTGCTGTGGTTGAATCTTAACTATTCTTGACAATCTTGTATTGTGAGTCAGGTTTGTATAATGTTGATATTGTACGGGCACTGTTGTTCGGATTATTAATTAGCGCGGTAAAGATTTTAATTACGTCTGTGATTCTAATCAGGTTTTCATGAATTTTTCCTGGTATAAAATTCCATCTGCAGATTGCACAAAAACGGAGCTGGTCTCTTTAGCTGCATTGTATAGATTTCAATGTTTTTACAAGCATGAGAAGTAACAGTTATCTCTAAATAGGCTACAGATATTCAGTCAGGGCGGTAAAAACCAATACACTATCATCATTGTCATGGAGCTTATTACAATCTTAGTAACAAGATATTCATTTACCAAAGACTTCCACAATTGTGCTGTCAACAGTCAATAGTACCTTGTCATTTCAAGTCATCATTCCTTCCCAACTTAAATATTTATCTTGTGAAGCAAGGGCACTTTAAGAAGTAACTACTTAGTATTTCTCTTGTGCAAACACAACTACAAAGTTAGGTACCTCTTACTTAATCTAGATACTCTTCTAAAATTATACCTTAAAGTTATGTAATCAAGTCAAACGTGTTCCTGACACGCGACATTTAAAAACATTGACCTATGTGAATATAGAGGGATAAAACTTCTTTAGAAGACATTTAAAATGTTCCTTTTTCGCCAGAAGTGTATGCAATAAAAGAGATTTAAAGAAATGATAAGAAGAAACCAAAAAAACTGTACATAACACAAAAATTGTTTCTATTGATTGTATGTTTCCCGGTCTTAATCGATTTGAATAGTCAGCAAATTAAATGCTTTAAAATTTCAATCAACAGTTTGCACGGAGTCATCAAAAATCAATGTTTAAAAATGATTGTAACATCATTTACTGCTGCCGATAATTTGTACGAGTATTGATAGATGGCTCTCAACGTTGCCGTAAGACGGATATTTATAGGAAGATTTGGATGACTTCAGCCGAGGTTCAGTGGCTCAGATGTCAGGAGCATTCCCCATGTAAGGGAAAGATCGCGGGTTTGGATCCCACCTGAACTGATACAAATTTTTTCCTATCTTAACCGAACCTTGGGATGGACAGTAATGTGATAAAAACAGTAAACACGGTGTAGTTATCGGATAAACTAGATACACGGTGTATTAAAAACGAAAAGAAAGAGTTATAAAAGTCGCGAGAACGGAACCAGTATTCAATGGGGGTGGACCCGCGAACTAGTAGAAATATAGAAAGAATATTAAGAAATAGTATAGGACAAAAAAAAACATAGTTGATGTTTCCCTTTTTTCCTGTTCTATAAAATGTTATGAAATTGAGATATGCAGATTTCCTGATATTACGAGCTGAACGTGGCGATTCAAGTCCTTCGCTTCTTCTGTGGGGCGTGCCATCGCCCTAATATATTTCTTACCCAGCTGCACTCGAGTTCCGTTATACTGTCATTAATTTATAGGGAGAGTCTTAAAAATTATATGCGAATTTACGACTTTAGATTCATTTTAAAAAGATGGTAATTTATGTGAGCCATACTAGCAGAATATATGTTACGGAATGTTTATGACAATCTTGGCTAAATGGCTTAGTGTATTGTCAGATACTATGTCAACGGCTTTCTATGCAATTGATATTGATGGGATTCAGGGCCTGTATATTATATCGAAATAATGCAACTAGTTTCTACTAGCGTTTAGTGTATATATGCTTAATATTTTATATAATATAGGTTTCAGTAAAATAATGGAGTTCATACTCTCCCGGAACTTAGTATTAAAATAACATCAAAAGTTTCCTCTTAAAATTTCAAACTTTCAAAAGAGTTTCGTGGTTAACTAAGTTGACGTTCCATTTTAATTTTTAATGAATGCTCCACTTGGATTTTGTCAATGGATAAAAAATTGCAGCAACTCTTCGTCGCTCAAACTTTACTGTAAATCTATTGGCTTGAAAGATGTATGTTTACTTGGTAATTTTATGTCAAATGACTAACAGTTTTATCCAAACACGCATTCTAAGTGCTGCTACAGTATAATACAGGTAGGATAACAAAAACTGTTTTAGTAAGACGAAAAGCAAAAAGTATGTCTTAAAACTGTGATATAACTCGCACCAGGCACCAGAGATGATATTTTCAAGATCCCTTTGTAGACGTTAAAGAAAATAGGTAACATTTTTCTTTTGATGTCTTGCGTACGTTGCTTCATGTATTATGTTATTTTGCTGTTTTTCGCCACTGTTGTCCCAAGAAACTCATTGGAACATATTCTTAATTTTTGGTGAATATTGGCGTTAGATGGTGAATTGTGTAATGAATTTCAATAAGTATCTATTTTTTAGCCTTATTTTTTTATTTTGATTCAAGCTGTTCCTTTGTGCAAATTGTGTGAATCATCCCAGCTGATAATGGACACCGCATTGATCCTACGTCTATCGTAGCCGAAAGGAAACTCTGAAAATGGTACTAATTCGTGATGTGGAAGCGGGCTTTATATTTTGCAAGAGAATCTTTCTCTATCGGCGCCTGCAGATCAAACCTCATTTACATAAATTAATCTAGTTGCAAACACTGTGTTCACCGTTTCCGTCGACGTACCATCATTATGCAGTACCTATTTTTTATAAAGATTTCCGTGAACATGTTAATTAGTAGATATGTTTTTGAAGTGAAGATTTTTTAGATTCGTGGAGAGGTTTTTGAGGGAGAAATTCTTATGGCTATACTCGTATAACTTCTCTATCGCGGTTTAACGCCATTATCCACATGCTGTTGTTATATATGCATTCTATATCTGTAGCTTTGAGTTAGATGTGTTGCGTTGGGTCAGCAATGAAAGCACATGTTTCCGTTTTTATCAGCATCTCACACGGCTGTTTTTTTTATTTCAAATTATAGTCACTAATTTATGGAGCAAAGGTATCTTAACCTGAATATATTGCATTTATTTAATGGATGCAAATTAGAATTACATTGATATTACCCAAAATAGTATAATAGCAACATACTAGGTTACACTACACAGTACTCTCTACACCCAAAGTAAGCATAGCTTAAGTAGTTTGTAATATAGTGTCTAGAATGTGGAAATAGATACTTGGGCGTATATTTTTTGTTATATATATAAACACAAAATCATATTTTAGTAATAATATGTAAATTTTGACTAATAATTATATCTTCAAGAATATTCTTTCCTTTTTCAGCATCCAGAATCCTAAATATAAAAATCTTTAATGAACGTACGCATTACTGAACAGAATTTAATTTAGATAATGGAAAATACAAGTCGTCGTATAGAAATGTGAGTAAATTTATTCGAGAGGGTACTAAGTATATAGCGATAGTTTTATGCTCCTAAATGCTTACACAGAGTAGAATGGCTAGCATGCCTCTACCCCAACCTCTGACAAGGGCACTTCAATTAAAACTGTCCGAATTTGTTTTAATTTAATGTTTGTGTCAGCCCATCACTTGTAGGAATTTGAGACGCTCAGATTTAAATGTAATTTAACATTCGAAATACTATTTTGGTTAAGAAGAATGATGTGTGCCGCGTGGTTCCCGGCAGAGTATAAATTGGACCACCCCATCTTTTCCCATGCAAGGCGACTAAGGGATAGGGTTGTTAAAATCAGACAGATATATACAGCTCTGACTCAGCCTCAGATGTATGACTCGGGTCAACAATAGTGCCCGGATGACGGCAATAGGCTCACCCCCTATTACGTGGGACCGAATTCAATGATTGGTGAACTGTGGGTGTTAATTCACCTCTGCCTAACCCTCCGGGGATGAAGGCGTGATTATATGTATGTATATATGTAGAATGATGTGTTACATATTTGAAAGTAAAATAATTCTGCTTGCAAATAATATCTAACTACAGAAATGTTGTCGGTATTCGCGAACATTAAACATGGAAATAAAACTGTTTTCAACAAATTCTAAAACGATTTATTTTTTGTTATGATATTATTTATATTGCTAATATTACTGTTTGACGACGAAAACAATGTAAATTATAAAATAATTCATCGTAAATCGCGATAGAATAAATAAATATTCTACTACATTCTACACAACGCTGTCCATGGTAAGCTTAGCTTAACTAGCTTGTGTTATGGAATCTAAAATGCAGATAAACTACTTAGATACCTACTTTTTATGTAAATACATGTATATTATACATCATCATCATCATCATCATATCAGCCTCATCACAGTCCACTGCTGAACATAGGCTTCTCCCATAGACTTCCAGAATGACCGATCTAAAGCAGCCCGCATCCAACGCTTCTTCCTTTTTTTGTTTATACCACTGAGGTGGCAGACAAACGCACGGCTCGCCTGATGGAAAGTGGTTACCGTGGCTTATGGGCGTGTGTAACACCGGAGGAGCCACACTCGCGCTGCCGACCCTGTAAGCACAGAGTTTCTGTACCGCCAGTGTAGATGACAAAGCAGGACAAGCCATTAGTCATCCCACTGACAGCACAAATTCTCCAGTGAGCTCTGGCTACCCTACTCACCGCTGGGAACAAAGTTTTTATAACCGCGGTATTCTGTAGGGCGGAGGTTCTTCCCCAGTCGGACTGCTCAATTAGGCGGAAATACCGCCGTGTCCTATCTCCTATAACTTCGCTTCGCTTCTATATTATACATAGTATACGTTAAAACAGTTTTATATCGACATAGAAATATTACGTAGCTATGAACATTCGATGTCGTTTGATTTATAACTTCAATAGAAAGACAGACATAATTGAATACTTGTAGGTGACTCGACTGTTGAATTTGAACATAGTATTAAATTGTGGTTATAAAGAGGTTATTTGTATTTTACTTTGGGTCCAGGAAAATTGACAGTTCGTTTGAGTCGATGCAGACTTTGGTGCTTCATTCCGGTTAGCATTCAACTCGGATTAACCCTTGATCCCAACTGGGCTGACTGTGTTGTCAATCTTATTACCCAGGACTGTTTCATTTCATTTTAAATTATTTGCTTTTGCATTTTCTTTGAAATATCCAAGATTTACATCTTTCTAAAAAAACTTTTAGGTTTAAATCGATGTAGAGATCTTTTCGCCTCTGTGGAGATCGTGCGGATAGGATCTACTCAAATTAAGCCTACACTGGTCGTTGAATTAAAATCTTTTCCTACCTTGAGGGCAGATTCTTTGTGGATATTTATTTTCTTACGTTTTTAGAAGATTTGCAATTTTATTAATTCATCGTATCAAAGAAAATCTCATTTAAGTCATAATCTAAATTTGGTTACCCAGTCAGCGAGACGTTTACGATATTTATGTAATTTTCTAGTGAGTCGTTTAATCGTCCATTGCGTACTTAATGTAAGAGCCTCTAAGAAACGAAGGGATAGGAGCTAGGTGGGGGTAGCCGGGTCCCAAGGGTTGGCCTCGTTCTAGCTAACAAATCGCTCGCCCGCACCACGCACAGGTAGTGTCACGCCTCATTACTCCGAGTTTATGTTCGCCAAATCACTAACATCATGAATAAACAAGATTCAGGCTTATGACCTTCAGCACACCCTCACACTATACTTATAATACTATAGTATTTAAACATAATATTATTACATGTAGCATCCCTCCTGTTCATAACTATTATTACTCTGAAACGAGGACCAAAATGAAAGCTTACTACGGAAACATAATGAATGGAACACAATCATAAATATTAATTTACTCGTATCATAACGCAGACATAATTACTCACATAGTTATTTAAATGTTGCGTCATATACGTTTGAAATTGCAGAATGACACAGTTTAATTCAAAAGATTCTACTGAAAAAGTTTCTCAAGCCTTTGGAATATAAATAGATTAATTTATTCTGTGCTGTTTAACTTTTAATAATACAAACGATCGCTGTTATCTTACACTTTTTGTTTTAAAACACTTCAAGGGTCTTCTTGGCTTCTATTCTCGAGTCAGTATTCAGAAGAAGAAAATTAAAAGCGTACTATTCTATGCGAATAAAGAGTGGAATAAATAAAGTTTTGTTTTTCAGCACAATATTTAGGTTTCATGGAATTATTTTATGTTGGTTAAAGGTATTTATTTCAAAATATTTCTCTTGAATCTTGTTAATGATATCGAACAATTTTATATTCAAATGATATTTTAAGTTAAATTCGTGAATAGTTTCAATTTCGCGTCCATATATTATGCAAATTGAAAGCCGATGCTGATCGATATCCTGCGGTTTTCCTAAGCGACTGCAAGCCCGATGGCTTGCAGTCACTTAAGAAAACCGCAGCAAGGAGTTCATTCCACAGCTTAAGCGTGTGTGGGATGTTGTGGGATCTTGGCTTTCGCGAATGCGACTGTCATCTGACGACGAAAAAGCGTCGTACATTAACGACCAGGTATATCGACTAGCTGGAGAGGATGGCCTGGGCTTTACAGATCTTGGTGGGGCCCCGTAAACCCGATACTTTCAATTTGCTTCATATATGGAGGCGCTCCCAGTATTGTATATATCCATAGATCACGGTAACCACTTCTTATAAGGTGGACTGTGTGCTTAACTGCCGCATAAGTTGCATAAAATAAATTAGCTAAATCAGGAGAACGATTGAAGATCAGACTACAGGCTTCAAAGAACAAGCTTGGTTTGTGTAATATTATATAGATATTATAGATGGGTATAACACACAATGATTAGTATAATGAGGCAGCCACGCACGAGTAACATGCGTGAACGACTATAATTATGTAAATGTGATACTCGGGATATCTGCGTTGTGCCAATAGAATGTCGTCTGATTTTATGTGTCTAATTGATAGCACAGTTTTATCATCAGCGCGCCATACCACGTATATACAGATTTTATAATTACATTGCAATGTGTGATTTAATTTGGAAACGATATACTTGTTAAACAAAAACAGAACTGCCCTTTTAATCCACGAAGTAATTTTGCGGTACACATGACGAAAGTTTCTAATGGTTATACATTTCTAAATGTTTGCGTCGTTCATATTCGCATTCACATTTAAACAAACTAAATTAATTTAACAACGGCTATGCTGTCGTTTTGTCAATTTTTTGTTAAAAAAATTATATTATTTTAATAATGAATAAAACATTTTATGGTCGAACGTTGCGATCTCAAAATTCTATAGGTATTAACATAATTTATCAATAAAGCTGAACGTGCTTGATTCGCGTTATTTACTTGACTATTTTAATGAAAGCGGTAAAAGTACCCATTGCAAAATGTAAAAAGGAAAACGCAGAAAATCGTGAGTATCATAAAAAAATATTCGTGGACTAGCTATTTGAATAAGTATCAGGAGAGGGAACCATTTTTCAACGCGTTGGTGATAATAATGGTGCTATTTATCAACGACTAGAAAGGGTGGGTAATTATTATCGTTATACTTCGGTTTGGTTTGTTTACTTACATTTTTGTGGTATATTTTTAGCGACAACTGAAAGGTCATTTTGTTCGGCTATGAGAGGATGGCGCACAATGATTTATAGTATCGTTGAATATGCATGTCGAGATGAAAAATGACACCTAACGTGCGAGTGGTGAGCGTGCGAGAATCGGATCGGCGCAGTCCGAGCTACAGCTACGCTCGCTAACCCGGCGCCGCCTCGCCGTAGCCACGTAGGTACGTAGCGCGTAGCCCGTAGCCCACCCACTTGAAACAGATCTTAGCCACCCGTAGAGACAAGGCCGCGTGCCCGCCGCCAAGCGCGTCACATTGCGGAAGTCGTTAAGAAGATAAATCGCTAACCATATAAGATCCATAATCCTTTTAAAATGTCTAAGTAAACATTTTTTTAGATTTGCTTTTCGAAAATGCTCAACATTTCCTCCAGGATATGACTCTTACTGGATTAACTTTTGCGTTTCTTAAGCTTATCATACTAATATTGTAAGATGGATGTTTTGTTTGTTTGCTGAGGGTTTACGCAAACAGCTTATCTGATTAACATGAAATCTTCACGCTGGAATATATGGATTGACATGGGGCTAGTGCATGATATTAGCTAGTACAATCATAGTAAATTTATACCTAGGAACAATCTCGTGATGGCGACTAGTTACTTTGTTCCGTGTAAAATCTATTAATTTTGATACATACAACTTTAATCCGGACGAAATTTTCAAAGCGTGAAACATTCGCAAAGTGCACCCAAGAGCGAACTTAGGGGTATGGTACCAGTTTTAATAGTTGCCGAAACAATAGCGTGGAAGTTTTCCCGGCGCACTGGCTCGTCTTCGTTCATTAAGCGAGTCTGAGCACGACACTAGCTACGTTACCTCACTCAATTTCCGTATAAAACTGCACCATGATTGTTTTAAAATTGAACATTTATCAAATCCAGGTTCGTTAGGATCTCATCTTGTAATCTCATCGAAAATGGTCTCAATGAGATTACGTATTGATTTAATTTAAAATGTAACCATTACGAAGTTCTTTTAGTAAAATTATCATATATATTATAGGTTACTTCTAAGAAGACTGAACACTGAACATAGTGATGTCTCGGCATAATTTTCATAGTAACATTCACCTATATTTTCTCTTTTATTAAACAGTAACTTCAGAATATTCAAATTTCTTTGTGTAAACATGATTTCTATGCAGAAGTCCAAAAAAATATAGCTGACTTTTCTTATCTCCGAATATGTTTATTTTGGTTGGACGTGAATTCAGTACGGTAATGCAACTGCCTTTGCCGCTAACTGCGCTAACAAACCAGCGAACAAACAATTTTACTTCAATTACCAATGACTTCTATTAATAGGTACCGACTAATAAATTAAGCTGTATATACAATAAAAATTATGTCACACCTTACAGGAGAGGTGGATAAAAAAAATATGTCACAGCTTACAGAAGGGGTGGATAAAAGAAATATTTTGAATTTGGAACGGGCCATAGTGAATGTTGACACAGTGCACAGTTTTGCACCGTTTTGCGGTGTGATCCATGTTATGTCATCCGCATGATACATACTTACATATAATCACGCCTTTATTCCAGTAGGGTTCACCAATCATTGTTTTCGGCTCCATGTAATAGGGTAATGTTGACGCAATGCACGATTTTGCACCTTTTTGCGATGTGGTCCATGCAATGTCATCCGCATGATAACTACTAAAAGTTATGCGTAGTTGGTGGCAATGCGGTGCGATAATTTTTTTTTATTCCGTGCAGCCAGTGTACACATGGAAGTCATTACCAATTAATGACTATTCTAGTAACATTTATGAGTCTACTCTACCGTGGCTCCGGAACGACGATAGCAATAAAATCTTTTTATATCTATCTGTACCGTATCAAATAATGAAAAACCGTAAGTTACAGATATCTTTGCAAAACTGTTTTCTTGAGGTTTATCCAGTAAGAATATATCTTTTAATAGAATATTTTTGTAAGAGATATTTCGTTAGATATACCTACGTTTTTGCTTTCGAATAAAATGATTATTCCTTTCAATACAAAAAAAATGGGATGAAACGCTGTTATTAATTTTACAATGATTGATTTTATGTTCAAATTTTGAGATGGTAAGAATAGCGGTCAAAGCAAGTTCTTCCATCATCATTATTGTCAATATTGTGTCAGTTTTCCCTTTAGGTACGAATATCTGTCGGCAACATTTGATTTAGTTGAGTAACACTGTGGGTGTTGCGCTCTCGCTGTGACAAACGTTTTCGTCGACTCAATAGCGAAGGAGGCATTAGTTACTAATAACTACGTAATTATACAAATAAAATTAAAGTGTCTATGTGTAAAACTGAAGAAAAAAACAGCTGATAAGACAATACTAATATTATCCTACTAATTATTTAGACTCGTATATTATTTTAATTATTTACACATGTTTTGATTTGATTTGACTAATGTTATAAATGTAAGTTTGAGTAGATGTTTCTTACTTAATCATACTCTAACAGCTCTGGTATAGGATTAAATTATAGTGTAAAATAACACATCTTGAACCAAAATCGAGGCGGAACGGTTTTAATAATCTATGTTTTGTGAATTTGAGCTCGTCCACAGCAGTAGCACTTCATGCTATCAGCAAAAGTCACCCAAGAAACGTGTACTGCGCGCTTAGAGCACATTTTAGGTCCAAGATATATTTCCCGAGCAATATTTTAATGGTACTTATAAAAATAAAACGAATTTTACGTTTGGACCGATCTTACATGATTTTTTTACATAAGAACGTGCTAATCCGGGTCGCGTACATTTCTTTATGATTGTGAATATACAAATAGAAAAAATAATTTAAATTGTGAGGTTTTAGTTATGAGATTCGCATTCCCGTTCTTTGAAGTTTGATCTATTGATTTGTGACGAGAAACCTGTGAACGCAAATACCACAAGGAAACGGTAACCAGAAGGCGTGAAAATAAATTAGGTCACTTCCCCGTATATGAAATGGGGAGCTAAAATTTATACCATCGGGGTCATGAGATGTAGAGTAGACCACATATAGACACGGTCAAGGAAATAAGTACAAACCTTTATGTCTAATTCATAATTTGGCTGTTTTTAAATTTATAATTTATTTGTTGTGGCACGTTCTCCAGTCGTTGTTACTTAAAAACTATTGCATTTAAATTGGTACTACCCACACGCAGCATACTTCTCTTGTATCTTGTATTTAAATTGGTACTACCCACAATACTTCTCTTGTACCGTAGACGCCAATCATTTTAATAACTAAGTCCTTATAAAGCCGTTGTTAGCGGTGGATGTTCGAGAGAAAATATTTTCTTTCAGTGTTCCGTGTGATATTTGCTCCGTTTTAGTTTTCCGTTTTAAGTCGCCAATCTACAAAAGGGGAAAACAACAAAAAGCTTTGTAATTATGGAGTTGACTCGACAGAAGCTTAATAACACTCAGTCTCAGTTGAAAGCCGTTTTGAAATGAATTCTAAACTCCAACTAGTAGATGGGGATATTGTGTTCGGCGGGGATAAAGTATTTTAAATATTTTCATTACAGGAGGATTTTCGATATTATATATTAAGTTATCGTCGGTACTAAACTGGAGTGACCTTGTTTCGAGTGACGATACTTCTCCTTAATTTATCGATACATGTCGATTGTCGATACTGAATATTTGTTTGTTACAGCTCCCTCGTTACTTTTAATAGATCGAAGGGGTTAAAACCTAGTAGTCTTATAAAATCAGAATAAGTCTACGCTTATTCAGATTTTATTTGACTACTAGATTTTAGCAACCAGGTTTAGTAATTTTGAAGACTCTATTGACTCTGTTGTTTGTCTATAAAATTATTAATGGTCAGATGCCAATGTCAAGTTTTTAAAAAAAATGTACAAAAGCTACGTTAGCCACTTCAGTAAATTCGTATCCGTGTGTCGTTTTTGAAGCTAACTTAACTAAACTTAAGTACACATACAAGTCACCTAAAGATATCGGCAAACTATTGAAAACAACCTCTTATTTCCAGCATTCTCTATTTTTGATATGTTTATACTTGAAACTTTTGAAATTTCTCGAGATAAACGAACTTAGCTCTTTATTGACCCACTGCACGAGAAATGAAGCAAATAGTTGAGGAGAGTGCTATTATTTCCTTTCTTTTCACAACGGTAACGAATCTATTTTATGAGAATTACTACTAGTAAAAATATGATTCACACTAGTAACGTGTCTAGCCGCGTGGTTACCGGCAGAGTAGAATTTGGGCCACCCCATCTCTTACCATGCGGTATCGTACAAGGCGACTAAGGGATAGGGCTGCTTAACATCAGACAGATATATACAGCCCAGACTCAGCCTCAGATGCATGGCTCGAGTCGACAATAGTGCCTGGAAGACGGCAATAGGCTCATCCCTTATTACGTGGGACCGAATTCATCCCTCCGGGGATAAAGGCGTGATTGTATGTATATATGTATGTAGTAACGTGTCAGTCTTATATGCGAGCATACAAACTCACGAATCTTTAACGGAATATGAGTTTGTGCTTGGGATATTTTTATATTAGTTGTAGGGATGTTCCTATTATACTAAGAAGGTCAACATTACTGGCAGTCTTTTGTCTTACTAGCAATAATTAACTTAATCTGCAATACCTTTGTGCTATGGCTGTGGGTTGGGTACATCAATACCGACGGGGATGATCTTACTACACAATCAAGAGAAAAAAATATTGAAATGTAATTTATTATAGAATTTCTCAGTTTGATAATGCCTTCAACGTTAATCTATTAAGTAGTTGTAGGATGGTTACAACTTGATCATGCCAGACTATAACGATTCCTACACCTCCTTACGCCCCGCTGTCTGCACAGTTTCTTTTGCCAATTCAAGAAATATACCAAAAAATGAACCACAAATTATTTTGTCAAAACATTAATCCGTAGCAGCAACGGTTCACCCAAAAAAGAACAGAGCCGTGGCACTATCTGGATCTGCCACTTTCTGATTCCGCGAATAGGTTTTCTAGTCTATGCACCCTGTTATCAGGAACGCTAGTATATAAAGAAATGGATATACGTTTTAACTTCCATTTCTTATCCCTCTAGCTCTATTTACTTAAGAAATTGGTTGTAAATGCAAATGTAGAAGTAGTCAATCTTAATGTTAGTAGGAGTGCTATGACCTAAATGAATAGACGTTTGAAATTGAATTTTAACTTTTAGTTGACGGTTTTTCTGGGTGATGAGACATTTACAGTTTGTTTTTTCTTTTCATGGTCGTCTCCATACCACCATTTCCCATGAAAGACAGAGAGAGAGAGAGAGAGTTAAGAAAGTATATCACGACAAATATATGGTGACTCGGCTGTGGCACGGTGTCCGTACGGCATAGGAATAGTTTATGGAGAGCGTAAAGATCACTTATGTACCTATAAATAAAGTATACTTTTAATTTACTCACACCGCCGCTAGACAAAAATGTATATGTATGATATAGGGGCGATATTCACAGCATTAGAATTTACTGAATAAAAAACATACTAAGACGTCATCCGGCTCAGAAATGCAACTTGAGATATCCATGTCATGCACATTTCCTCGACATCGAAGCATATTCATCCATAATATTGTATGTTTTAATAATCCTAGCTTGTACCAGATTATGATTTTGTGGAATTTATTGCTAGATATAAGTGCAATCAAACAGCCCTCAATAAACGCTGGTATTGTTTTGCCCGTTATTGCGATTCCGTTGCCGAGACACGTCCGGAATAAATTAAACTGCAATTTGGGGCCTTTAATATGGAGTGTTGTTCGCGCTATTGGCCCATAGTGGCGTGTGGCAACATGACGATATGGGCGGCATTCGAATGAGTACACAAAGTGGTGCGCGGCGCCAACCTACCCATCGGTAATGCAGCCAGGCACATGATTGCTGCAGGCAGACTCTCCCGGGACAGTTTTGTTATCTACATGCGAACCTACGAATGATGAATTCTCTGTCAAAATTTTGTCGTTCATTTGAAATTTAGTAGAAAGCTTTTCCATGTGGAAACTACGAGAGGCTTTGAATACAATGACCGTTACTGTTAAAATAAGCACAATACGAACAATGGGCAATTTTCAGTAACATACGTTGTTTGTAAATATTAGACATTACAAAATTGAGGTAATGAAATATTTCAATGTAAATGAATGTTGTAAAAATTTCGTTCAATATTTATATCTATTGTAATAAATATAATGTTTCAATACCTTTGAATTAGTTTTAAACAGTTAGTCTAAGTTGAATGGCATGTAGCTCTACATAATAGGTAACGCCGCACACAGACTGGTTGTTCTGTCAATGCTCTTTATTTATTAAGTTCTATAAATAACAATTTAAACTGTACCGGTGTGTAATAAAGTGGTTTAAGTTATGGAACCTGGGAACAATTATCGGATAGCTTAACATAAGCCCTAGAGATACCGTTCAATACGTTCGCAGAGGTTACCGTGTCACCATTAATGTACGTAACGAGGCGTAAGGTCCAGCTCACCCAATTTACGGTATTGCTCTGAACTGCCATCAAATAAACAGACCTCCCAACATTGAATCTACAGTCGTCCCATCGTTTGTACGCCCACATTCCTGAACTGGGAAATGTTGTACAGTTCACAAATGCATTAGTACCTTTACCGCATTCATTCCAGACGTTCTGGAGACATTTTCGATGGTAATATACATTCACGTACTTATGTAACTGCAGACTATCAGTACATAACTATGTAGTAGTCGTTTGGTTGATGGCTTCACTTATTGCTTTGAGGTGTGTGAGCGTATGGCATTTGTAAACTTGGTCCCCTGACAACACTACACTTCAGAGAGGCTGTTCCTGCTTTCACTCCCAAGGGGCAGCGTTAACGGAGCCTTTCATTTCTCTAGTTTTGTTCTTTACGATGGTTATTGCTAAGAATTTTTGGGCAATTTAATATTATGGATTGTTTGGTGTAGCGAGAGTTAGATTTTTGCTTTGTTTTCTTTTTACTTCAAAGTTGAAAGACTTTTTGAATAAAATAATATTTATGTAACACAAATATTATTCATTGACTTTTTTTGGATTCAATCCAAGTACAAAATTATAAGGGAGTAAAAACAAACACAATATACTTAATAAATAAGTGCAATGAATTTTTTGTTCTGGACGGGATTATTATATTTGTCTGTAATTAATACTCGTCACACGGTGAATTGTTGGGGTAACACTGACACACATAGGAAGATAAATTCACTATCAATATTATATAACGATGAACATGATGTTTTAATATTGTGTACCATGAATATGCAAGATACGAAATTTTTTATTGTACACAATAAAAGTATTATAGGATGACAATTTAACAATAATTACATACATACATATAGTCACGCCTTTTTCCAGTGGGGTAGGCAGATGCTACAGTTTTCAACTTACCATTATCCTGGAATATCTACATCTTTAGCTTCTTCTACTTTCATAATTGTTTTCATACATGCTCGCCGGTTTCGGGTACGGGTACCGGGTTGCCCATTCACTCTCGCTGCATAAATTGGTTTCGTCAGTCTTCTCTCATCCAACCTCTCTACGTGTCCAAATCATCTAGGCATCCCGTTCTCAATCTTCGTCACTACATCTTCAAGCACACCATAACGTTCCCATATCTCGGTGTTTCACACTCGATCCGTCAACTTTACCCTAGTATATATAAAAATAATAATAATTATAATGCACAATGGGCGGCCTTATCGCTAACAGTGATGTACAGTAGAGTTAGTTGCTCTAACTATACCATTTCACTGTGTATCTCCTTAATGAGATTCTATCTTAATTATTTTTCAGTGTTTGTCGTAAATTTTCCTCCCGAGAGTTGCTGAGCCATTTCGTTGCGGAAACATCCTTTTCGAGCTTAATTATTTCCTTTTTTATTGTGCTCAATATTCATCTCGATTTTCCTCGAGGAGACATTAAAATTCATAACTTAGCTATAATACTCGTCAACATCTGGTACCACTCGAACGTTATCTGTAACTCTAAGAAAAGCATTAATTAATTTTAAAAGTTATTTTTACTTAACTACGTAGGTACCTATTATAAAGGTTACATGAATAATTAACGCTGACTGACACCAGTTGCTATTTTTACCATAATATTGAGCTTTGTAATACGTGTCAGCTTTGTAATATTCGATCCTTGCTATTCGATACTGCAGGAACAGTATCTAGAAAATAAAACTTGCTTCGTATACAAGAATCACTAAGGTATCTACCGATACTTTTATTTTATGTCTCATGTTGGAACTGTTCATCCGATTAAGAGTGGCCAGTTTACGATTTTTCGCACCATAACACTTAAGAGCTGATACCGATAGTGCTGGCTATTGTTCTATTCATTGAAAATTTATTTTATGACGCGGACACACTCGTAACGTGGACCGGCATCTCAAATACCGCGTATGGTAGCTGGAGATAAATTCACGTCGCTAAGTTCACGCCCACGAATGTCGCCAACCCGTAAAGCACTGACGTGGTTTGGTACAGGGTAACGTCATAAATAAGATCGGTTGGTCCGCCCTATGTTACCATGCAACCGGTTATCTGCCTGCACACGCTCCTACTTATCTCTAGAGACATAGGTAGATGCATATTATAAATATTATGAATATCAAATTAAAAATAAAATATTAAATAAATGAATATTCTAATAATATTTTCTTTATTGTTTACGCCTTCCCCTTATAAATATATATTTTTTAATGTTGAAGAACTTAAACGCTATTTCATCATATCGTCCACTGTAATAATTATTTAAGTTAACCTAAGTTTGCTAATTAATATAGCTTTTGGATTTTAACCAACGCTAGGTCAAGTAGGAAGCTAATTACAAAGGACCATATTCATATTTTTGTCGCACTGTTGTCCTTGAGACTGGGAGATGAGAATTTCCCTAATAAAAATGCAAACATGTTTACCAAACATAGTTAAATATTATTTTCTTCAATCTTAATCTAGAGTTTGGATTAAGATTGGTCGTGGTGGTGGTGGTTACATCTACATGTATACCACAGATGTGCACTTACGTACATAGCTACGGCCGAACAAAAATAGAATAAACTCTCGTAATAATGGTACCGTTTATTTATATTTTATGAATATATTCATTTTGAACAAATTATACCTAACAATTCATAAGACATATATTTATATCCTGACCTCTCAAATCGCCGCGGTAGCCTAGTGGTATGAACAATGGACTGATGAGACGAGGTCTCGGGTTCAATCCCACGGCACACACCAATGACTTTTCGATGCTTTTCGTAGTTATGTGTGTATTTATCGCAGGTTTATAAGTGCCCGGTTAATGGCAATAGGCGCCCATTACATTGGGACCTAAACATAAACTGGCGAGATGTGGGTGCTAGCACCTCTGCCTACCCCTTCTGAGATATAGGCGTGAGTTTATGTTATATCCTGACCTCTTTCACATCACTATTCAAAAGCAATTTTCTAATATAGTTATGATGAAACCTAAGAAGCTTTGGTTCTTTTTTATAACATACATCATATTTTAATATGAGTTTGATAATTTAAAAGAAAGAAAAACCATTTCGTACTATACTAAAACGGCGAACAAAATTTATATGCTTTGATCTGTTACTCCTCAAATAATATATTTAATACACGACTTTATAGACAGGGACGTCTTTGAACTGCCTGTCATTTCGATCAGATATCACTGACCGTGATGACAGGTTGACTATGTTACCTGGATGAAACGCCAGTTCACAACGCAATGATGACGTTATGTTTCAATTCGACCAGTTTCTATTTATAAAGATATAGATGTTATAACCACTCGAAATTAGTTCTAGAAAGTTCCCCTATATAATTTTCATTATACGGCTTCTACCTGCACTAAATTATTTTTCAAAAGTGCAGTCTGAAGTTAAAATACGGGTATGCAAAAGAGTATTTGTGTTCCGTATGTTAGACAAGTTTGCATTTGTACGGGTGAGCGCAGTAGAAGAGCATCGTATCTCGGGAGCACCGGGCGGCACACTCGATGGGTACTAAATTTCATTTTGTGAAGGCGACGTATTCTCAATAGCCCTGTTTCACTTTACAGAAATCTCTGCACAATAGCTATCTGTTTTTAGGATTCTCTTCGGTGCGATAAAGTAAAATCTCACAGTTTCTCTGTGCAAATAAAACCTATTGGCCATAGATTTTAATTTAGTAAGGATGTCAGTTTACGACTTTCATAAGTCATTATCTCTACATATACACTCGAGAGCAATGAATCCGGGTCACTTAAAGAATCCTAAAAATCTCGGAAACTAAAAATGCTAGGTTAATGCAATAAATTGTATTTAATAGACAATGTAATACTCCTTAAATGAAGGTATTAAAACTTCTTAGTTATTGTAAAATTATATCATAAAAAAATCAAATTTGAAAAAGGGCCACTTTCGAAGATGGAACTACGAAATTACAGCATTTGGTGTTGCTTTTGTTTGTAATCTGTCATTTATGTGGGTACATAAACCATGTTGATAGTGCTCTATATTCATTAATCAAGCTGAAATTATGTCGCTTACGCCTGAAGAATGCACCAGAATACTTACAATGCTGGAAACCGGCCGGAGTCAGCGCGATACAGCCAGGACTGTCGGTGTGTCGCTGTCAACAGTACAAAGAGTTCTCCGACGTTACGAAGAAACTGGTTCTAACCTACGCAGACCAGGAACGGGCAGAACCAGGTGTACCACAGCACGAGAAGACCGATACTTGGTGAACACCATGCTTCGAAATCGCTTTCTCACAGGAACTGAACTCACCAATCAGTTTCGACGCCTCGGAGGAAGTAACCCAAGTGCATGGACAGTAAGACGTCGGCTTGCTGAATCTAACTTAAAACCCCTTAGACCTGCAAACGGCCCTAAACTGGAGCGTGGGCATCGTATTTCGAGACTAAGTTATGCCCAGAGCCACGTAAATTGGAGTATTGAAGATTGGTCAAAAGTTATGTTCTCCGACGAATCAAAATTTATGCTCTACAAGCACGATGGAAGACACAGAGTGTATCGAAGACCAGGGGAAAGATTCAAGCAAGCATGCATCGAAGAAAAAGTAGCCTACGGTGGTGGGTCTGTACTTGTGTGGGCCGGAATTTCTTCTGAAAGTCGCACAGAGCTGGTGATCATAGAAAACGGCTCTTTAACTAGCGTAAGATATGTGGAAGAAATCCTCAATGATCACGTTGGTCCATTTATGGTCAATTTAGGTGAGGATGCTATATTTATGCATGACAATGCCAGACCTCATACAGGTAGGATTGTGAATGACTACCTTCAAGAGATGAACATTACTCGTATGGAGTGGCCAGCGCGCAGCCCGGATATCAACCCGATCGAACATGCTTGGGACGAGCTAGGCAGATGCGTAAAACAACGAAACCCTCCCCCAATCACGCTTCGTGAGCTCAAAATTGCTCTCACAGAGGAATGGGAGAATATTCCCCAAAATCGTATAAGGAACTTGGTGTACAGCATGCCAAACCGCGTAAACGCAGTAATGGAAGCACGAGGAGGCAATACGAAGTATTAAAATTCAAGAAAATCGTAATAAAGTTCAAAAATTTCATGTTTCCTATTTTTGTTTTAAGGAGAGATCAGCAGTTTTTTTCTTTATGTAATTTTGTGTTAATAAAATGTATGGTGACTCATATTTTTTTTACTTTCATTTAAGGAGTATTACATTGTCTATTAAATACAATTTATTGCATTAACCTATCATTTTTAGTTTCCGAGATTTTTAACATTCTTTAAGTGACCCGGATTCATTGCTCTCGAGTGTATTATATAAAAAATAATCCCCGTTTTCCTTGGTCACACCGCAAGTTGAGAACGGTTTTACCTGTTAAGAAGGAAGTTCTTACGGAAAATTAGTTTAAAACTTATCGATTACTTTAGTTTTTTGTATGGAATGATGCAGCCAAGTACTGTTGACGATAATTTCCAGTCATCAACACAAGAGAGAAACTGTGAATGTTCAAAAGTTGTACTTTTTTCCCCATTCTGTTTAAAGAATTGGTAATAAAATTTACTATCATTCCCCTTAACTCATTAAGTCCTTAACCATTGAGGTATCGACGCTCAAAACTTAATTTCTAAACTTATATAATGGAGTACTAACCGTATGGTGCCACTGACGCGGATGAGAATATTTCCGCCTTCACCTTCACTCGAATCCGTTTTACATTTTTATTTTACTCCTTTCAGTTTAATTTAATATACGGCCTCGCAGAAGAAATTGCGAGAATATATTTTCGCATTTGTTAACTCCACCTTGAATAAAATCTGATTTTAGTCGCGAAAATTTATGTTGAATTATATAAGACAGGTAAAGAGAACGTTGCTTCCGCTCTGCAGGTATTTAGATCACGTACAGTTTACGTTATTTGTGTTGCAATATTGACGGGTTTGATTGGTTAGACGTAAAGATATATATTTATATAGATAGATAACTTTGTATTGTATAACAAAATTATTACAGAACTTAACTACGTAGGAAATTTATAGTTTATTCTACAAACTTATCATCAAAAGGGATCTTTTCGAGGCAGCTTAGGATGAACAGGAATGAAGAGTATACATAATAGTATAACTGTGAGTCTTGGTGTGATTTTATCAATATTTTCATTTTCTTTTAGTGCAATATAAAGGAATGGGCGTTCCTGCAATTTCTTTAATAGGTAACAGTGATGTTTCACTACGGGTGTGTGGCCTGCGAAAGATTTCTTTAATTAAGCCACGTCCAAATTATTTACGCGGTCCATGTATCTGTGTAGACCATCTAAACTGATAGGATTTCATTAAACCTCCTTTCGTTAAAAGAAAAATCTCGTCCTTGCTTGGAATTTAGACAACCGTCTATTGCAAGATTTTTAATTAAATCGACTTTGATCACAAGACTGGAATGTCTCTGGTGAAACGATTAAAAGCAGTATAAAACAGTTGCTGTGTAATCTTGCCGCGTAAAATCCTAACGTAACGCTTTAATCAAATTCTATTCGTATTTTTTGTCCAATAGCAATTTTACTTTAATGATTCTTAAATTATCTTCAATATTATTATAAGCATAAAATCTTTTGGATTCATTTTCTATGCGGCGCATCGTTTACCTAATTGAAACGACAACTAATGTTCCTGCTGCTGTTGGCACTTACGCCCAAATATCTGTCATGAGAAAGAGATGAACAAATACAGGGATTGTCAAAAGTAACTGTGGCCTATGTCTTGCAAATATCTAATGTAATAACTAATTTCTTACACATCTATCAAATTAGTGTATACTATTATTTAGAAATTATATTAGAATAACAAAATCATAATTGGGAAACAAAATTAAATATCGTTTTAAGTATGTGTTAAAATTGCGGTAGACCTGACATATTGCTCGACTGGTTGGCGAACCCGTCAGCGTAACGAATAACATCAGCGCTGCGTAGACCTTCGTAGCGTATCATCGTCCTTCGTAGCACCTCGCCACTTCCACACGCATACCGTCTCAAACTTCCAGATTCAAAACGTGCTATTGCCTAAACAGCCACTTACTTTAACTAAGTCCCTTTCTGTATCTCGACCTATTGTTTACTTATTTATTAATTAAGATTATGTAGGTGGATGCCATTAGAAAGGTTTGTTATAAAACCCATTTCATCCTCTATATTTGGCCAAATTGTATTTGAAGCGAAAATGATAATTATAATGGTAAACGAGACAGAGCTTTTCTGAGAAGAAATCATTAGATGTTATGGGTTACAATTCCTTTACCGTTTGTGACCAGAAATTTTAAGAAGAGTTGACGAGGGTCTCATTTGCGGTATTATAAATAATACAAGATTTTAATTAAATTGTGGAGACAACGCAACCTCTTTTTTGTCTAGTAGGAAAAAAATACCACGTCCACATACTGCATGACATGGGGATGCTGGAACGACAATACCATAGTATAACCACTTGCTGTTTGCCATATCCGAACTTGTAATTAGTGGACCTAGCAGTGACCTGATGATTATTCAAAGACATTCGATCAAAAACTATAGTTATCAATATTACTTCCAGAATAAGGAAATTGATGTAGCATTAGGTTAACTAAATATGCCAAAGGACTGATAGTCATTGAAGCAAACGAAGTCCAGAGCGAGATTGCGAATTCTACCTTAGTATTAAAGTTATCAGGATATTTACCATGTTGTATTATTCTGAGTTTCCGATATTTCGGCGTTGTTGCTCAGAACAATAGAACATGGTAAATAACCTGATAACTTTAATACCAATGTGAGTGATCATGATAGTTTAAATGCGAATACTACTGATGAAATGTTTACGTTCCCAGCCAGATGAACTGGAAACTGTAAACTAGGTTGGAATAGATGCGGGAGGTGGTGAACTAAAATCCTATTAAATGACCAGTAGTGAGCTGCAATAAGCTAATCAATAGATATATGTAGATACAAATTGTAGCTCACATTTATATCTATAAATGTCTATAGGTATATAGGTATATAGGTCATATTTTGTCTATATTCTGCGAGCGATTTTGTAATACCCAAAAACATAAATTTAGAATTTACTAACGTATATATTTATAAAGATCGAGAGGCTCCAAATTCTAAATGGAAATCCCTGTTTAGAATTTGGAGCCTCTCGAATGACGAACAGCCTACATCCTACAGAAAACCTTATTTAAACTACATTAGTTACTCTTTCTGTTAGTGAATAGGATCGGTAAAGCTTGGCCTGGAGTCTAATCCCGGTAAACCTCTCGGACGCCTCCTGGTCGTCTGTCACAAGCATTTATAGTACTATTTCGGTACCGTGTGTTTAATGACCCACTCAGTAATAAGTATATTAATAGTTAGGCTTTTTCGGCTTTTAGTGCTTATTTTCATTACTAATAATAAGGTTGGAAAGTTTGTTTGCTTGTACACGTTGAATCATCAAGTCTAAAACTGAACTATGTAAAGAAAAATATGCATTTTTTTTGTGTTATGTGTTTCTCAAAATGTCTAATATTTGCATTTGATAGCAGTGTTTGTGAAAGGCCGAGCAAGAAGAATACAAATTCAGTAAGGCAGGAGCAAGAATGGGACAGGCGAAACGATATACGAGTACGGCATGGGAAACCGTAGGACATAGTCTGTCCTTAATTATGTCCTACTGTTAAATAAGTCGTAAAATAAATCGTTACTTGCTATATATTTTCCCTTGAAAATCTAGGTTGTTTTCCTTTTCAATTGGAAGATTCATATTACGCGTTAGGCATTAGATGACATGTCTTCAATTATCATTGTTAACACGAGACATTACTCCAAATTACACGGTTTGTTAAATTCGTTGTTATCAATTAAGAGTTGTTTTTTTGTTGTTACCACTTAAAGAAGAAAGTTACTTTCAAGGTTCCCAAAATTGTTTAGATGTAATCTTAGAAAACGATGTTGATCTTTTGATAACAAAGCCCTTGTCAGAACGTGTCCCAACAATCTACCTGGCCCAGAAGACCAATTAAAGAGTTTAATTAATCCGTATCCCTTTAGTTGTAAAGTTTTAAATGACAGCAGCGCATGTTTCTGCAACCGTTTCAAAAGTCAACTAATGGCCGCGCAAACTTGGGGAGATGAAAACAAATTTTGGCCTTGAGTACTAAAATACTTTGAAAGATAAACGGTTCTGCAAACCTTAAATATAGATGGACAGATGGACAGTTTAATGATTATTTATTGACATTTTGTAAGACATGGTACGCGAACTTATGTTAATGTAGCTACTAGGTTTCTTGTGTCTGTTTGCACTAGATCTAAGATAGCATAAGTTAAGATAACTTATTACTTATAATTCGTCATTCAAGAAATATAATTTATGCTTTTCCGACTCATATCCCTACTTTAGGGGCTCCAATGACTCACTAATTGAAAAATAATATAATAACATGTAAGTTAAATTTATGCTTTGATCATTATATTACAGTCCATTTGATCGCAATCCCTTTCGTCAAAATTCTAACGTGTCACGCTATTAGCTTAGCATGAGGAGACGATGCGTGAAGCACGTTAAGACACCTTCGATCAATATACTGCCCGCGTAAGGCCACACATCCATCTCAGTATCTTTATCTCAGTGACATGGAGCCTCTGTATACATATATCTTGCTAACATATCATTAGAAAGTGCTTCTTAGAGCTGCGTACTATTTTTAGATAGTAAGTTAAAATATTCTTAATATCCTTTTTATTAGAATATCAGTATTGTTTTGTTTACAATGTATTATTTTGTAATAGTCTTGTGCGGAAAATATAAAAATCAGTATAACCGGTATAAAAACGTAGTAGGTACATGTGCCAATCTAACATCTCTATTTATGCCAATTTCATACAATTCACAATTCACTTGTTTGATTGATGGGTGATGGTAGTAATACTGATTTTTAATTTTTCTATCGATACGTAATGTTTTAATCCCGAATGTTTACTGTAGTAAGTAAATCAATATTTAAACAGGAAAATTTTAGTGGAGTATCAATCAATCAATCAGCCCAAGCAACGTACTAAAATGTTGGATACCTTCCAAATTTCGGTACAACTACACATTTATCTGCGTTAGCCTTTCTACTTTTTTAATTTCCTTATCGTCATCGAGACAAATCTAGTTTCTGAAAAATAAAATCGCCTTGTCGATTCCAATTGTCATAGTAACTTTTTTATTGCATATATGTCGACATAGCATCCATATAAATTCTGAAAATATTGGTATATGATAACCATTTTTACCCTTTTTTTTTTTTTTACGTGCGCAAAATCCCCACGGATACCTCCCCACCGGAGCCGGTGGGAGAGGTTATGTCGGACTCGAACCGACTAAAACGCACGCCGCCTGCGGGTCGCTTTGGTTGCCGAAGGTGAGGTTGACAGGCATATCCCTCGCACCCCGGCCGACCCAGGGCCATCTCTGACGATCTGGCCCTCTTCTCGGGTGTGTGGGGACTACAGAGTTCCCAACTCGTTCCCGGTAAACGGGGTGGCGCGCCAGTCGCGCCGTCGCCGCGGCCTGCTTCTGCTAGGGTGATAGGCGGCTCCACCTGTCACCCCCAGGCCGGAACCATTTTTACCCTATTATTATGGTAGTTCACACACAAGACCGGCATTGATTGACTACTTCAGTTATGATACTTACAGTTTATGGTAGTGAAAAATTTATTTGCTTTATTTTGTCATAAATCGACGTACCTAAACGTAAAACATAATAAACCGTTCTTTAGATAGTTGGTTGGCTGATGGTTCTTTTATTTCTATCTTGCTTTCGTCGTAAGTTCGTTCGTAAGTTTTGTATAATACCATGAGCGAGCTGGGTTTTATTAATTGTAGTATTAATTGTCCTTTTGACAGTATAAAATACTTATATACTAGCTGCTTTTATTTTTATATAGTACGAGTATATACATCAACTGACAGCCACAGGAACTGTATGCAAAAAATATCGTTGAATAGCTCTTCTCTCAGTAGGCACTACTTTACCACACTCGGTCCCTTTACATTTTATATTAGTATTTCACAACTTTGGAATGATTTTAGAGAATCGCGGATACTCGGATTAAATGCTAGTTTTAAGCTATTGTTTCTCATATTTCATCACAATTGTTGCAAAAGTTACTGTAATTATTATTAGTTAACTATTACTTCGTAATTTTGGTTTAGGTTATAACAAGTCAAGACCACTCTTGCACCATTTTTCATCGTAGTAGTATTTTCTTATCATAACACTAATAAATAATAAAATACATCAAAGTATAAATATAAATAATCAAATTTTAGTTAAGTCTTGCGTGTAGTTAACGATTAACGTTTCAATCTAAATTTTATTTAAATTGAATATAGAGAATGCAATATAAATTGCAGTAGTCGAAGAGAAGTATATAATACAAAATGTTAGACTGAAATTGATTGGTTACTAAAATTGATTGATTGATTGATTGATTTATTTTATTTAAAAACAACAGTGGTTCATCTTTGTTAGTATCACTTATATCTAGGTTAGTATACTATTAATAATTATTATGATATTATAAGGGCCATTGCTGTACCAACCCTCCCGCTATGGCACAGCAATGGTTTACATGGAGGCAGTCTAGCCTTCGCGCGATCATATTCAGGATGCTGTTGTCGCTCGCCCGCACCCTATGCACCAAGGACGCGCATCTCTTCCTCATCGTTGCGTAAAAGCAGTCTACCCGGGCCTCTGCGAACATCCCTGATGCACTGCAGAAGCGAGGTAGCCCCAACAGCACCCTGAAGGCGTTATTGTACTGTACTCTAAGGGCACTGTAAGCTTTTTGAGTATACCTGGCCCATAAGCAGCACGTATAGAACGAGGTACAGAAAGCTCTAAAAAGTGTGAGTTTGACCTCTCGTGAACAGCGTGCAAACCTACGGGCCAGCATATTTGCTCTCACTGACAGCGCCCTTCGCTCCCTCTCAATGTCCTGGTCGTCCTTGAGGTCGGCAGTCAACACATGCCCAAGGTATTTAAAGTTATTTACTCTTTGCATTGGTTGATTATTGAGTATAATCGGCGGTATTTGAGCATATTGTTGACTCCCGGCCCCAAAGACCATAACTTGGCTTTTTTTTTTGACTTGACTTGACAAATACGTGTTATTAACGTTAGATTAGCTTACATTTTACATACTAAGTACAAAATTTACATTGTATACATATTTAATTTTGCACAACAGTTCTGTGGCCCTGAAAGTTAAATCCCTATGGTTTTCTTTAAATATTTATGAAGGCCCCGAACGTCCAACGACTTTTAATACTTTGGAAATATTATCATATCCTTTTCATAAGCTCTTTCAGATAAATATTTTCTAGAGAACATCTGTTCTAGATGATAAACACCTCAACAAAGTCTAGGGAACAAGATGACCCCAATTTTTTTTTTTCGTGTAAATCTTGTTTTGCAAATAACTGGCAGCAAATTAATAAAAATAGAATAAAGTAGATTACAGAGTTGTTCGAAATTTAAAAATAAATTTAAATAAGTAATGATTTTTGAATATGGAGGGAAATCTTTTAAAAGTGTTTGATTGTGCAGTTTCTCTGAGGCAAAATAAAAGTTTTTTTTTTTGATTGTGAATAACTTTCATTATCAATAATACGTCTTTTACGTATGGTTTGTGCATTTTTGTGACTGTAGTCATCATGTCACGTCGTCATTTAAGTCGCGAAGAGATGTTAAGGGCTGTTGGTATGCTGCAAGCTGGACGAACTCAACGCGACGTAGCGGATGCTGTCAACACCCAACCAAGCGTAATTTGCAGATTATGGGCACGATACAGGTCTACAGGGGATGTTGCCGAACGTCACAGGGGACGAAATAGGGTTACTACCACGCGACAAGATCGTTTCTTGCAAAATTCCGCAAGGCGGCAACCCACGATTACTGCTCGTCAGTTGGTCGCAGGCCTCCAGTCTCAGCATCAAGTGGTTATTAGCGATCAAACTGTCAGGAGAAGACTACACGAAGCCAATCTTCATGCTCGCAGACCGCTTAGGGTTCCAGCTCTTCGACGTGGAAATCGAGATCGTCGCTTATTGTGGGCTAACGCACATTTACAGTGGACCAACCATCAATGGGCACTGGTTCTGTTTTCCGACGAATCTCGCTTCGGTTTTCATCCTGATTCGAGAAGAGTGCGTATATGGCGAGTTCCTGGACGTCGGAGTCGTCTCCAGAATCCGCAAGAAGTTCATCCTTACCAAGGTGGAACAATCATGGTATGGGCTGGAATTCGCCTTGGTGGAAGGACCGACCTCGTTTGGATACGGGGCAATTTGAATGCAAACCAATACATTCAGGAGGTTATACACCCCATGGTAATCCCTCATCGACAGCAGTTCGGTCAAGATTTTATGTTCATGCAAGATAATGCATGGTCACACACCGCGAGGGTAGTGGTCAATGCGTTAAGCGAGCACAATATGACGACGTTGGAATGGCCTGCTCAGTCTGCCGACCTCAATCCCATAGAGCATGCCTGGGAATTGCTTGGGAGAAGAGCTTTCAGTGATTTTTTGGAAAATCTGAACACTGAAGAACAACTTTTTTTACACCTTCGCAGTGTATGGAGCCATATTCCACAGACGATGATTGACAATCTCATACTAAGTATGCCACGCCGTTGTCGAGCTGTTGCTAATGCTTTAGGAGGTCCTACAGATTATTAAAAACGTTTAAAGTACGGTTAATTACTGTATTTCTTACTACCTCGTTATTTTTGTGCCTAATCATAGAAGGTTATAATACTCAATATTGGCACTATTCAATTCTTTCTAAAAAAAAAAAAAATTTGGTATGAAAATGTTTTTATTAAAATTAAAATTAAAAACGGTATAAAAATACCCTTCTATTGATATAAAACACTCACTATTACAAGAAAGGGTTTTTAAATAAAAACTAGAAATGTCCTTGTTCCTTAGACTTTGTTGATGTGTGTATTAACGTAGAAGTTAATACAAGTATTGTACAAAAAAGTCGTCAAGTCAATAGTATATATATATGGTGTATATATAGTCAATAAGTGAGTCTGACTCGTGCACCGAGGGTTCCGTAACTTAAGCTACATAAACTATAATATATTTTGAATGCGATGACTTAGAAATTCAAGACGTTATAAACTTGAGTATGTAGTATGAATTTCAACTTGATATCTCCACGCATTCCTGAGAAAAAGGTCTTGACAGACAGGCAGACAGACAGACTTCCGTTTTTTTTTCTTATTGAGGTACGGAACCCTAAAAATGATAATTTTATATGAATTAAGATTCTTATTTATCAGAAGAGAAGTTAGATTATAATACAAATAATACTATACTGATACGTGAACGTTTGTAAGTTTGCTATTTAATCATGCAAAAATGGCTAGCCGAATTCAGCCGAAATTTTTCATACATATTACCTGGACATTGGATTTTTTGATACTCTGGTAACAGATTCTAGTGGAACCAGGTATCCAGTTTCAAACATAAAGTCCCCGCGAACGGAGGCCCCTTTGACAGCTCGTCTATGTATTAATACGTGAATAGAACGTTAAAACTTTGTACCTCTTTTTAAGAATATTTTGTTGTGTGAGACTGGGTAATGTTATCGTCAAAGATTTCGTCCACTGATATTTCTATTTAAACATTTTACAAGTATTTTTTTAGAGTGAAATAGTAAAAGTGAAAACAGTTCTCGACTCTGCAAAAAAGAATAATCTATCCGTCGTATCTAAGTTAGACTGCATTGTGTTCTTATTTCGTCGGTAAAAGTTTACAAAGAAAAGTTTGGGGTAGAAAGGAAATTGTAAGTAGCTCAACTTGTAGAATTTAATGCTGTTTTGCATAGGTGAGCAGTAGAAAACGTGCTTACTTTGTGAACGTGTTTGGACGGTTAGGTACTCGGAAGATATTTTTTATCGAATGTGAGCAGTTCATGTCAGAATTTGGCCGTGCAACAGCTGCCGATGACGTGCCTCAAACGCCTATTATGCCAGTTTGCCTTTTATTTATGATCGAGCTGAGCGGTGCTTATTACGACTGCGGGGGCGAGACATGTTTCATATGCCAGCCTTGTTTCTGCGTTAACTCGCTCCTTGACGCTTATTGAGCTGTTTGTTGGCAATCATGTGGCTCTGCATGGTTACAAACTGCTTATATGTGCTTGGTACATATTTAACTTCACTTACAATTTAGGATATAAAATGAAAATTAATCTAAAATTTTCAGTAGGCTCGTAACTGTCTAATTACTTTTACGCCTGTTACTTGCAATAATTTATATAACTTCAAAGTTTATCTATGTACATAAATCACATGTCAAGTTTTGATGATATCTACCGTTACCGAGTTGCACAAGTTTAAGCATACTTATTGTTATTCACGGCGTATCTCGAAACTCTGCTGTGATATGTGTTTCACTAAGCCCCAACATATATTTCGTCGTTTTTGTCTATCACCCGGTAGCAACTTCTCCAATGTTTTCTCATTCGCCTGCCGTCTTGCCTAAAAGTTAGCTCATTCCTGTCTCGGTGGGTGCCTCAACGAATTACGAACTCCGCACTCAGCCGCCGATGCGTGTAAAATGTCTTTACGAGCTCAGTAAATCCCGTGATGTGTGTCACCGTCCAAGTCGCGCCCGTGTGCTCACTCCACCATTTTTTAATCAATTAGTCGTTAATTGAAAAACTTTGGACTACTCAGTCTGTTTTGTTACTGTACAACTCTACGTACATAAAATGAGCTGACCTACATTAAGTATACTAGAAACCAGTTGTTTTTGGAGCACATGTTGCAATTAAGATCATAAATAACAATCTTTATTTTGCTCTTGTTGCAACTTGTAAAAACAATTAGAGAGTAAAAACGTGTTCTAGAGATGGATATGTTTTTACAGGGCACATTATTTTGCCCAGAGGAGTTATTAAATTACCAACCTGGTTACTATTAGATAAGAACAGTTACATTTTTCAACAAGTACAATCCTATGAACGTTATTGTTAAAAAGAAAGAGTGTGATGTGATTTAGGGTACACGACTGAAGTAAAATTTTACTTTCGTTTACTTCGCCCAATCACCCATTTCGTAAAGCTCTGCATCGTCACGTATTCACCATGCATACAAGTCAAGTGTGCGTAAAGAAAGTTTGACTTTTAAAATATTGTACAAAACCAAAGAAAGTTGTCAATAATACTCGTATAGAAAAGGTTAGTATTTAACATTTGCCATTCTACATGCTACGAACAGAAACTGGTACACAATAAAACATCTATAAAACATCATCAAAAAAAAAAAAAAAAGAAAAAAAGACTATATCTCTTAGAAAAACAATCAAGACAGAGGAACATAGTCATTTTTGGTTTAGCGGAAATTGAAAAATCGTATCCAGACCTAGGGAAAAGTATACTAAGTTTCATAAACCAATATTTCTCCTTGGGGCTAGAACATAGGGACATACAGGAGGCCAGAAGGATAGGAAAGAAAGGAGAAAAACCCAGGCCGATCACCGTAACACTAGCTACATTGGGCATGAAAATAGAAATTTTAAAAAACAGAAATGTATTAAAAGACACCACCTATTACATAAAAGAAGACTACCCACAGCATGTTCTTAAAAAGAGGAGAGAACTACAAGAACAAGTGAACATTGAAAAAGAAAAAGGAAATTTTGCCACCATCAAGTATGACAGGCTTATAATTCACAACAATAACACGGATAGTTCAAACAACAAAAAAAGGGCTCTTCCAATATCACCAAAAAACAATGATACCATACAAGCCGATCCAAAAGTACAAGCTCCAAAAAAAAACAAAACTTGTACAGGAATACAAAGATCATCAAGCGTATCAGAGGGGGTTATCAAACCAGGAATACTCGGTTTCCTAACAATCAAAAATCAGTCAACTACCACCACAAATAACCAACTAAGCCCTCAAATAAATAACAAACAATAGCAATTATTGCCCTCTCCCACGAAAAACAGTAAACAATCAAAAACAAATACCAAACCACATCTTCCAAGCCGGCTGGTCACCGTGGAAGACTATGACCATAACCCTCCAAAGGATATAAATACAAGCAAATCAAAATACACAGAAAAAAAGGGACATCATCTCTACATTGCAACTTATAACGCTAGAACACTTTCATCAGAAGAACACATAGTTGAAATTAATGAAGCTCTAAAGAACATAAAGTATGATATCATCGGCCTATCAGAGGTACGACGCCTAGGAAATAAAATTACTGAGCACGAAAACTTTATTTTATGCCACACCGGGCAAACGCCAGGAAAGTATGGAGTTGGTTTTATGATCAATAAACGCCTCAAACAGAGCATCGAAAGTTATATTGGCATCTCTGAGCGATTGGCAGTACTAAACCTAAACATATCAGGGAAACATCTGACAATCATTCAAGCCTACGCCCCTACGGAATCAGCAGAGGAAGCCGAAATAGATCTATTTTACCAAAGTATCTACGGGGCTATCGAGATTGCCTACAAAGACTTCGTCTTAATGGGAGACTTTAACGCAAAAATAGGTGAACCTAGAAAGGATGAAAGTTTAGTAATGAAACAATATGGATATGGGGATAGAAATGCCAGAGGACAGAGACTCATAGACTTTGCGTTAGAGAATAAATTAGCAATTATTAACACATTTTTTAAGAAGAAATCAAAGAAACGATGGACTTGGTGCTCACCCAATGGTCAATATAAAAACGAAATAGATTTTATCCTTTCAAACCAGCCAAAAATATTTCAAAATATTGACACATTAAACCTAACTTACCCCTCAGATCATAGGTTACTAAGAGCAGTTATATCGCTAAGGAAGCCAATAAAAAGTAGAGCTAAATATGTAACAAAACAATACAGCGCGCTCAAAAATGAGGAAGAAATATTATCATTTAAAGAACAACTAAATATACAACTATCAAATCTATATACAATGGACCCGACAAAGTCAGTACAAGACTATTACGATAGTATAATAATCTCTATACAAACTAGCCTACAGAATGCAAGAATATCTCAAAGTTACATTACAAACACCAATAGCATACTAGCAGATCGCACAAAAAACCTAATAAAAAGAAAACAACAACTACAACAAACAAAAAATAAATCTAGGTCTATGAAAAATGAGCTTAAAGCGCTATACAAACTTACTAGCAGATACATAAAAATAGATTATAAAAATCATAGATTAACAACCCTTAAAGACCATTTAGAAAATAACGCAAGCCTGAAAAAGGGGTACAAAACATTACACACCAATAAAGCATGGATTGAAGGACTGAATGAAGAAGGTAAAACTGTGTACAATCGCGAGGGAATTATTCATATTGCAACAGATTTCTACAAGAAATTATACAGTACGCCTTCTGAAAGCCTGTATCCTGAAAAATCAATGGAATTACGTGGCGATACCAGCGACGAGTGTAAACGACTTGAAAATTATATAGAGTTTATTGATTGCGATGAAATTATGGCAGTAATACAGCAACTAAAATCTGACAAGTGTCCAGGTGCCGACAATATAACCAACAATGCACTGAAATCAGCTGGTACTCTACTTGTAACACCGCTGGCAAATCTGTTCAATAGGATATTAGAAACCTCTGAAACTCCCTCACAGTGGTCTGAATCTACTATTATTCTGCTTTATAAAAAAGGAGACCCAAAAGATATTGGTAATTATAGACCTATAAGCCTATTATCAACTCTATACAAACTATTTTCTACGATTATCAACAAGAGAATTACTACAGCACTAGAACAAAACCAGCCTATCGAACAAGCTGGTTTTAGAAAGGGGTATTCAACTGTGGACCACATCCACACCTTGGAATTAATCATAGAGAAGTACCAGGAAAATCAGAGACCACTGCACATTGCATATATTGATTACCAAAAAGCTTTTGACACCGTCTTACACAACAACATATGGGAGACTCTACAATCACAAAGCGTAGATAAAATATATATTGATATATTGAAAAGTATATACAGTGGTAACACCAGCAAAGTTAGACTAGAAACAACGGGTCCAAGTTTTCCAGTGAAAAGAGGGGTGAGACAGGGTGACCCCCTATCCCCTAGAATCTTCATAGCTGTCCTGGAATCAATAATAAGAAAGGTAAACTGGAACCGTCAGGGTCTGTATATCAACGGAAAATACCTAAGTCATCTTCGTTTTGCAGACGACATAGTCTTGTTTTCAGAAACTACTAGTCAATTACGATACATGATTGAAACTCTACACAAGGCCAGTAGCGAAGTGGGCCTGGAATTGAACACTACCAAAACGAAATTAATGACCAACCGACCCAATACGAGACCAATCATCACAATAGACGGGCAACCATTAGAATATGTAGATGAATACATCTACTTAGGCAAACAAGTTGGGTTCAAGAGAAACAGTAATCAGCTGGAAATTGAGAGGAGAATAAAGCTCACATGGAAAAAGTACTGGGGTTATAAAGAGATATTTAAAAGTGATATGCCCTTACCATTAAAAAAGAAAGCTATGGAGACATGCCTCATTCCATGTTTGACTTATGCATGTCAAACATGGAAATTTACGAATAAAATACGTAATAGGATTATAACATGTCAGAGAGGAATTGAGCGCAGTATAATGAATGTGAAAAAAATCCAAAAGATACGCCATATAGAAATAAAATCAAAAATTAAAACGATCGACGCTATAAGCTATGCCTTAAGACTAAAATGGAAATGGGCCGGACACGTAGCTCGGCTCAAAGATCAGAGATGGACCAGAACAGTCACAACATGGAAGGGACCACCCGGCAAAAGACACAGGGGAAGACCTTACATGCGTTGGGAAGACGATATCAAAAATATAGCGGGCAAGCAATGGCACCGTATTGCACAGGATCGTGCTAAGTGGCAAACTTTGGAGGAGGCCTTTACCTGAGAGGGGTTCCTGCTACAGGAAATAAAATATATACAAATTCTATGTTCAAATTGTTGGCAAGAAATAAAAGGCTTTTTTATTTTTATTTTTATTTTTATTTTATTTTTTTAATATAACAGAAAGGAAAAATGTTATTCTCATATCACTAAAACTTGTTTAATGTTATTTTTGTGGGAAATATTGCTTAAACAAAGTTGTTTTAGCGTAAACAAATGACGAAAGATAAAGTGCTCGTTAGGATGATATTTCGGCACGCGATGTTATAATATATACCTAAGTCCTAGTTAAATAACCGTTGTCTGTATACCTCCAAAGAAGTTGCAGATTGTTATTATACGAGTACAGTACAATACATGATTATATTATAGAAGTTGAAAATTATTTGGAGCGTTAGGTTCTTTTCATTCACTACCTGGAGGGACAATTGAAGTATTAACGCCCTCGTTATACCTCGTTCAGACAAATTGTAAACAAATTGTATGCTGCTATTACATAACATCACATTGTATTGTAATATTTCACTTGAATTTAATACTTTACTTTAGGGATTTCTAATCTTTTCTTTGAAATTTATATTCGTTTTCAGTTACTTTGTACTTAATGTAGATACTTCCGAAAGAAAACACCTCTTAGTTCTAATCTAGCTTGAAATATTGCTGTTATTATAAGTGCCATAGTTTAGCTGGATATATGGAGGAGATTTATTACTTAATTGTACCAGAAGGGTTATACTTACCTTGATATAGGCTGAAATAAGAATAAATATAAATTTATTTTATAACACAGCAAAAGCGATAGTTTCTAAATTTTTAGTAGGTAGTTTATTTTTATTTATATAGCTAATATTACAATGTATATTGCAGTCCGGTGCCTAAACTAGACTTGAACAGGATCTAAACTTAACATAACGAAATATAACTTAGGGCGGCTTTCCATTTCAAGAATTAAGTTTCTATATATCGTAGAAATTAGTGTATAATATCAATGTACAACATTTCAATAACAGAACTGTTTATATTTAGACAATTTGACTGTACTTGATGACAATGTCAGGTGCATTCCTAAGAATAGTGCATGTTGTCCTCTACGGATACTAGAACTACGAAGATGATCCCTACCTTGACGGCTTCAACAATTGTTTTTTCACGTCCCGCTTAAGGGACCCAGGATTGTAGGAAGAGAAAAAAAAATCAACACGTGCACTCCTTGTTATTGTCACGTATAGGTTTGGTGATCACACACTAAGTGGTTACATATTCATGTCCATTACCCAAATAGACGTTTTCCCGAATCTTTCTTAACAAACTCGTGTAAAGCCGATTTTCCTATTTGGCAACCCTAGTTCGTATCTACATAATAATAATGCGTGATATATGTTTGCGTAGGGCGGCACATAGGACTGTGCACGACGTGACTTGCCACACGTATTGCCTGAATACGTTCATAAATATTTTTATTTTCTTTCTACCCTAAAGATGCAATTATGCATTATAGCTGTATTAAGTGTTCTTATTTATTCAGCAATTAACTTTTTAAGAACAGTCAATGAGTTATTGATACTTAGGAATTCTGACTATTCTAGCTGTCATATATCAATAAAGTGTTTGTTGTTTTTTATGTACCTATTTATTGCGCGTCGGTAACTATGCTATAATGGAATTCTAGGATTTTGCATGAATTTATTGTTACCGCACCTTTTTTATTGTGCAAAAAATCTTCACGGATCCCATTGCCTTAGCGGCAGCGCGGTGCTCCTGCCCCCGCTTCCGCTCTCGCTCTCGCTTCCACCCCGCCTCCACCTTCACGACTTCAGGAGCATTACTTACTGGCAGAAGCAATGCCGGCATTCCTATCCACGCAACGAACCAGGGACCCTGGTCGCTAGTATTAGGCAATTAATAATACTATTACGGTATATACTAGGTAGGTATTCAGTGCTAACACTTGCTGAATGACGAACGAAATATTGGCGTACCCTTTCCTCTCAAGGGTAAGGAGTCAGGCGGTACTCGTTCCCGTAGAAGCCAAACTAAACCTTGTTATCGATAGTAGGGGTAGATAAGCTGTCGATTTGGATAGGTACCTGAAGTAGCTTTTTCTATTTGGAAACTCTCACTCACAGCTTAACTCTCGAAACGTGTTTGTAGGTGGCCAGTGTTGCCACAAGCCGTTGTCTATGTTGTGGGTCCAGCTTGGAAAATGTGGTTGCTATACACCTCTGCTGATTCCTTTGGGAATAATAGGCCTTAGTTTATAAACAAAATTTTCATAACAGATTAACTTTAAGGACTAGTTTGACCATTTTAATATATAATGTTGATGTACACAACCTCAAATACACTAGAACACTCACTTGTTGCCACTTCATATTTCAAGATTTATTACATGCTACGGAAATTTATAACTAAAAAAATCGCGTCGTCTGTTCGTGAATATTTGTTCAAATAATCTGTACATTGAAATAAATAAATAAATCAACATACTCACTCTAGCGTCAAATCCCCAATAAATTATACATATATATATAATCATCCATTATCCCCGGATGGTCAAGCAGAAGTGAATTAATATCCACATTTCATCAATCATTGTATTCTGTCCCACCTAATAATAGTGCCCGGAATACGGTAACAGGCTCACCTCATGAGCCTGTTGCCGTATTCCGGGCACTATTGTTGACCTGAACCGTTCGCGTTGACATTAAACAGCCCTATTCATAAGTTGCCTTGTACGACACTACATAAGATTGTACGACTCTCAATAAAGAACAAAAAAATCAATGAAAATTGTAACGTGCAACAAAATATCATTATTAGATTATAAACACATTATCGTTCATCATCATCATCAAATTTAAGCTAAAATAACTAGTATTTTATTTTAAGCGAATGCTTCAAGACGATTCATCAATGTCATCGGGTTTATTACACAGAGTTCATTCATATCAGACGGTCCTTCTAAACAGCTGTTCGCTGTATCGGCAAAATTAAATGTCTACATTGTCGCAATCATAACTCTTTTTCTGCGCTTCTAAATAATAATACAATGTATTTAAGAATAACATATTATGTCATAATATTATGTCACCTAAGTGGCGTCTATTTTCGCATATAATAATAATATAGTTAAATGTTATATTGATAGTATTAGTAGCTGTAGGTATCTATACTTAATATTATAAAACGGAAGAGTTTGTTTGTGGAGTGTGTGAAGCGGTGAGTAGGGTAGCCAGAGCTCACTGGAGAATTTGTGCTGTTAGTGGGAAGACTAAAGGCTTGTCCTGCTTTGTTTTCTACACTGACGGCACAGAAACTCTGTACTTACAGCGCGACTGTGACTCCTCTGGTGTTACAAAAGTCCAAAGTATTATTGTATTGAATAATCCGTTTATCTACAAAGATTTTAGGCTATATATCACATCACGCTACTACTTCAAGGAGCGGAGCAGTGATCATAAATGCGAACAAATACGGCAGATTCCCATACATTATTTGAAAACTTAACAAATATTGGCTCAAAAAGGTGATATTAGGTATCAAAATATGCCACGGGCAAAGCTGGGGCGTGTCAGCTAGTAGATAATATAGGTATTTATGCATACCTACCATATATACACCTCTGTGTATGTTTGCATAGGTATTTCTAGTGTAGGGTAATGTTCGTAGAGTATTTTTTGGTATAATATGTATGTAATTGCAAAAAATATTACTTTTGTTTTCACTCACTTACTTTTAGTCATAAATTCAAGTGAGTTAAAGTATACTTATCTTGACTCTAGATAGCGCTGTATAATTATAAGGAGCACTAACCCTGGAATACTTTTAAATAAATTAAGAAGTTTACAAATCTAATTACAGGTATAAATCTTGAAATTGGATTTTATAGTTTAAAATTTACGATCGAAAGACGACTTGGTTGGTGCCGGCCAGCGAAATTCATAGCTCGATAAGGTGGTTGCACACGGGGGCTCCCCGTATTCAGGATACCGACCAATGAAATTATTCATTTAATAATAATAGTCGAAATAAAGCAAGTGGATTCTATACTCGTATGTCATTCATTTCCTTCTTAATCATCTTAGTCGGACGTCATTATACGACTGGCTTCCACTAACTTTATTTACCCTGCGAACGAAGGAGGATTCTCCAAAGTTAAAAAGTAGAAGTATATCAAGAAAACGATAGTCTCTATGGTGTATCGGTCGTGAACGCGACTGCTAAGCAGGGCAGGAGACGCGGGTTCGATTCTCGCTCAGTGCTAATATTGTATGGAGAGTACGTTAGCCGTCGGTCTCTGTTACCATACGAACACCTATGGTACTCGTTACGGGAAATGGGAGTACAACAACAAATTGTCTAACTGCTATATTTCTATATCGCCAATGGGTTACGGAGGTCAGATAGTAGTTGCTTCACGGGAAATATCGAAGTTCAGCTAAACCCGCAGTTTGCAAAAATCAGACCCCGGAATTTGAAGTAAAATAAAAGCTTCTTTTGCGACCGAGATTATTGCTAGAATGAACATATCCAGAATACGAATATTCGTGGAATATTACTAGTGTTTTATACAAAGAACTTGATGTGAGAGGAAATGTGTACAAACCGATTGCGGAAAGATTGTATATTAGTGGCATATTGGCTTATGAAAATGTGCCTTTAGGCAACATTTTTATTCAACTGTGTCTTAATTTACTCAATTTTATTATGGACTTTTGATCTTATAACACAAATGGAAGCCTTACTTACTTACTTAGAGATGATAAAAGAAAAATTTCGATCAAATTATTTGGATATTGTACAATATTTTTGATACCAGTAAAATATCCTTTTTCCGTTACTAAATTTATAAGAAATGGGCTACAGGGATTGTATTTGTTAGGGGTGTAAGAATGCGTAGCGGTTTTTGAGTTCAGAACACTCTAACACCAACCTATTCGGTTTAATTAACCTTGTGGAGAATAACAGGGTTTCGTAATCATGATAAGTCAGGTTATTTGTGATAGTTCAAGTACAAAAACAAGCAGCAAAATTATTAATAGTTCAAAATAAATAATAGGTAATACTTCTTAAAAGCTCGGGACGGATGTGGGTAAACGGTGTGATTGAAAAAGGATTTTGTAAATAACATTTAAGAAAAACCCGCTACTAAAAGGAAGTAAGTACCTACTGTAATATAAAAATTACAAGCTTGTTAATAATAAATTGATTCGTCATAAAGTATTTAGGTATAAAAGGTACACTTTCATGTAGGTACCCATATAAATAATATCAAGTAGGTAGGTATTATATTTACATTACATGTTCATCTACCTATTATAATAATGATAAGCCTGAGAAAAGCAGTTGGAGCCAGTCGTTAGAATATCACAGTATAAAAGGTATCATATGCTTTGTTGAGATCATATATCATACATATATACATATAATCCCGCCTTTATCCCCGGAGGGTTAGGCAGAAGTGAATTAACACCCACCACCACCAATCTCACCAATCATTGTTTTCGGTCCCACGTGATAGGGGGTGAGCCTATTGCCGTCATCCGGGCACTATTGTTGACTCGAGCCATGCATCTGAGACTGATCTGCCTGATGTTAAACCTCGTCGTCTTGTACGACACCGCATGGGACCACGCGGAAACCACGGAATTTATATCAATGAAAGCCTACATATTATATAAAGTCATACCCATTTAAATTTGTTTTATTTTCTTTTTACTCGAAAGAAATGAATTATACAAGTCTAGTAACATAATTAACAACAACTAAACTAAACAACCAACTAAAACGTAAAAAGTTGTTTGGCATAGTTTTAAAGTTCATGTATTGCTTGCTAAATAATACGCGTTAGTTTTTTATGCTATTTTGTATGCAAGGATGAGCAGTAATTAAGTATAACTGTAGAGTCTTCAGTCCATTAAGCGTCAGACAGGCCCTGCCTGACGATAGAAACGAACCGTAGTGGACTATATAATAAGGTTAACATCTAGCAATTCTATCAGTCTTATTAATAACATTAGCTAGGAACTTGCTGCAGCTCTTTGGTACTCACTTAACTTACGTAAATATTTTGCTTGTAAACACATTTATTACATTATATTCTAGAACGTGCGCTCTGAGAATAAGATGCATTATTGATTGTTGTAACAAATCATGATTCTTACCTAGGGTGATCATCGAGGTTATTCAAATGAGAAACAATTTTTCACTTCACGATGCTGTGCGCTTGTAGTGAGGGCAGGGATTAAATAATAAATAAATAAATTTGATATCACCCAAAAAAATACGATACAATCCGTTAAAAATAAGTGTATTTTTTTCAATATGTCACTTTCGCGTAAACTTCTGACACTATCAGATTTTAATTTTTTTTTTTTAAATTACCCCTCAACCTGAGAGATACCTATATTGACCAAGGTTTGAAAAAATTCTTTATGAATCTTATTTGTTGCATAGTATCTCTTAGCTTAAGTATTACCATGATTCAGCTATTTGTATGCTCCCATGGTTACCTTAATTTTTTTCCGGTTGAAAACGAGCAAGGGTACGAATAATTCGCGTCTGAATCTATTATCTGCTTGACATGAAAGGTTAGTAGACATGAAGAAAATAAAGTAAAAAAACCTTTAAAACCCGACCGGGCGAGAGCTCCAACACCGATGTGATGTATTATTTATTTTTGAATTGCCTCTTAATCCTTTTGCGTATTTTTGTTGGGTCCAATAAAATTTTGTTGATTTTCCTTAATAGCTAACCTTGACCAAAATGTGTGAATTAAAACGTGAACGCGGGACCACCGTTTAGGTTGAAATTTATTGAGAAATTTTGTAAGAAAACAATATATTAAGTTTGATGTTTTAATATGCGGTAACGTAATGTAGTTTGTATATTTAGGGAAAAGCATACTTCACATTTAATCAACCGAGATAATGGATTCTGAATTCTTGAAAGAAATTTGCATATCTGAATACAGTCATCTTGTACATTATACAGCTAGCTAACTACCCACAGATTACGGACAGTAAAATTAGTCCCTGTGGAGCATGTCGAGACGAACCAAATTTATGTGTCTATTTACTCGAAATCCAGTAGGTTTAGTTAAAAGGGGTTAAGATGGATCACCTAAAATACGATTGGATGAGTCAGCCAGTGTGCAAATATCGAGCAACAGATTCCACCGCGTTTCTTTCGAGCTCGTTAACGAAACAATAAATAATGATTTGGATGTCTCCACTGGTGCAAAACTATTGTGCGGCCGTCATATTTTCCGTCGGCCCGTCGGCATCAGGTCACTGACGCGACGTCGCACGATTTCCTACCCGTAGATTCAACCATGCAGTAGTCGAGCTTTGAGTTTTACTTACCATTGCCAGAGATGTTAATCAATATATCGACAGAGAAAAAGCTGAAGGGTTTAAGCGACACTGAAAATTGACATGAAAATCATTTTAATCATTTAAATCAGTTTATGACATATCATTTGAGATATTTGTTCTTCAAATATTCATCAGTTCATTCATTCGTGAACTTTTTATTAGTTGTATTAAGAAAAAACTTATTTTAATTTCTTTGTTACAGGTAAGCGAAGCGCACTTATTAACGTAATCAGGCATCCTCTTATAAGGTAAGTGACAAATTTGAGAACAATATTACCGCATTACAACTATTTTGTTGCCGTCCCGTAACCTTGCTGCTTGTAGGTAATTTATGTAAGAATAAATGAGGATGATATTTACATGGGTAAGATAATTAATGATAAAGAATTTACATAACTAAATTAGGTAAGTATATTATTTTCCTCGTAGATAGCGGTACTAGTTAGATCTTAATATTATCAATTTATTATGTTTTAAGTTATGCCCATAAACAAATATCTCCAATCTCTAATGTATTAGACCTGTGTGTGAAAATAACTGTGCACCAATCGTTTCATTGGTGCTATTGATACGACGTGGCAGTCTAAGCTCTACTGTTAGATTGAGAGCAATTATAAGCTGCGGTAACAACTTACTTCTAGTTGGGTGTTTATTTGTATGTACAAATAGCAGAGCATAATTTATATATTTGAGTGAAATAATACATTTATGCTATATAAAGGTTCGTTACAACGCGACGACGACGTCTCGTTACAAGTTCCCAGTCATAAAAATATGATTCATGTTTTAAAATTACCATAAAAAATCAATAAACGTGTAAAAATAGATTCAGAACAATCGTTAGCTTGTTACAAATTTATTTCTCACAGAAAGGTGATAGATAGCGTTAGATTTTCCGCTCCCGTCAACAATAAAAGAGACAGGTGACTGAATAACATTACTTGTTTACCATTTTTACGCGTTCGTAGTCGATTTATATTTCTTTTTGCATTATTAATGGAGCACAAGCATATGCACACAAACGCAATATCAGGAGTGTCACTTGTGAACTTAACAATTAAATTAAAGCTTCTTAAGGAGACAGTTACTGTATGTAAGGAGACAATGACTGTTTCCTGAAGGCGCTTTAATATCTTGATGATAGTGTATAAGTATTATTTCGAGTATTTTCTGCCATAGTTTCTCAAATTTGTAAATGTAGTTTTAGTAAAATGCGATAGTTTTCTACTTTCAAACTAAAATTCTTGCTAATTAACATCAGGTGCCTTGTCTGACTTGGACTATACGTCTACTTTTACTTTACAATAAGAATTTCTACAAACCATTTTAATGTTTGCAATTTAGATATTACGTGCAAGGAAATGTATTCCAAGATATAAATCTAATAAAGAACTCCATGAAATATGATGAGATGTTTGAGCTTTTCCTGAGTGTCGACGCATAAAGATTTCCTTGCCTCGTTAAATTCTACCTTTATCCGAGCCTAGTGTAAAATGAAAATATCTATTATATTCTTGTTAAAAGTGTACAGTGTAGTTTTCGGATTGGATATCGTATTGTGAGCTCCATAGAAACAAAACACCCGAGGCAACGGATGGAGCATATCGGAGCGTATCATTCTATGTTTGAAAGCGTTGCAAGGAGCGTCCGGTGCTGCAAAAAGCGTAAAGCGCATTGTTTTCGTCGGTAGAGGAAACGTCCAGCGCTGTCAGGCGACGGTTGCCTCTAATGGACCGCTATTTACTTTGACGGAAGGCAAGGCTTTCACGATGAAAATAATACATTTGGACTAACCGCTCTGTGTGCCAATTACAAATTCTCTTCCAAGAAATAAATTTTACAGATAGGACAATATTTACTTTTCTACTTCGAATCAAATTTCCAACGGGATAGGCAGCAGTACTTAACAGCTACATTTTAACATCATTTATTTTAGCCTTACGCACTGAGGGGGGATATACAAATATCTACATATTACTGATAACCCTAATATAGCCAACAGGGAAGTTGTAACAAACGGAACGGTACCCTGTCGCCTTGTAAGAAATCAACGACGTGAAGGTATGTAAAGGTCCTTGTAAACATATTGTATACCTATTTGACTGGTTTTCAGTTTTTTTTTTAAATATTAGAATCGAAATGACTAATATTCCACTAACCTCTCCAACTAAACTAAATTGCTTTTGTTAGGAGTGGATTCACGTCGGTAGTGTCAAAGCCAGAATTCGAACCCGGAACCTCTCGATAACCACTAAGCTACCGAAGCTAAATTCTAATTAATTTCCATTAGTGAAACAGATAATAATGTGCAATAGTATCAGTTAAAAATGTGTTATAGTAACGTAAGATAGTTAATAACATGTAATCGCAACACTTAACAAGTTTACTCTTGTTGTACAATGAGTTATTACATAACATAAACTCATGCCTGTGTCCCCGAAGGGGTAGGCAGAGGTGCTAGCACCTACATTTCGCCGATTTATGTTTAGGTCCCAATGTAATAGGTGGCGAGCCTATTGCCATTAACCGGGCACTTATAAACCTGCGATAAATACACACATAACTTCGAAAAGCATCGAAAAGTCATTGGTGTGTGCCATTGTAAAACCTGGGATTAAACCCGAGACCTCATCTCAGCAGTCCATTACCCATACCACTAGGCAACCACGGTAGTAATGAGTTATTTATTACACTTATTCCTTTTTTATTTAACTTACTTGGATTTTCGTTTTATTTATATTTTCATAATGACTGGTATGTGGTATAAGAAATGTAATTAACATAAACGTATATGTATGATTTCGTTTGAACATTTACTTCGAATATATAAACGTTCTGTCAATAGCGTTTGTCATGCATTCGTGTTTAAAGATACATCCCCCTATATCAAGTATCGTTCTCGGTTTTACACATTTCGAGCACGCTATACGTAGCTATATGGGCGTACAGCATAACGTACCTAGAATGTTAAACACACGTACCTCTTTCTTAAACAAAACTTGCCCATATCAAAATGCATAGGATATATGACAAGGATGCCGTTGGTACTAAAACTTTTATATCTAATACTGACCTGCTTTCTTGGGTTCGTAATATTTTCTTTGTCGAGGTTCTCAGAAATTTATCTATTTATGAATATCTACCAGCTTTTTTACCAGTTTTTTTAAGTTATCTACCTAGCTATAACGTATATATATAGTTTCTGCAGATAAATTTCATAGTTAAACGGCGTTGCGGTTATTGGCTGACTATGTATACTTCTGTAGTACTTTATGATTACCGCAGGGAATTGAATTGCTTTTTCATGACGAAGGTAATACGATTCTTTTTATATTTCTACATGGTACTGGTATTAAGCATAGAACGTTTCATTTTGCTTAATATCTATAACAACTTAGAATTCGTATAACACTAATGCAAAAAATATTAATAACTTCAAGAAACTTAGGAGATTACAGCCGTCCAAAGTCTGAATTAACGCCAAAGCCTTATTGAAAAAAAGCTTACGGTTTTTCTATACTCTTTATATTTATGTTTACATATTTAGCTTCAAACGTGAGGTCAAGTTCTTGAAAAACTAAATACGTGGGCTTTAGAGGACGCCGCAACTCGTTCGCCGCAGCTGACTTAAGCCGGGTTACGAGCTATCCATCCTGACTTGACTACAGGCGATGCGTGACAGATTTACATTACATAAATGTACCAATCAATTGCAATCACTATGATTTACTCTAGTAGTAGTAACTAACACGTTAATAGTAATATACTTCGGCTTTAATATAAGTATCTAATTGCAAAATGTATGCGTTCAAACTCGCAACTCATGACAAAATTATAAAAGTTTTTAAATAAAACGAGTTTCACATGAAAAGCGTAATGACTAATGAGGCTTTGTAACTAAATACATTATAAATGTCTTAGTAACTTTAGAGTGGCAGTGTTACTCATTTGTTGTAAGCGTAATTTAAATATTAAGCATGTACTCTAACATTTTAATTAAAAACGTGGTTAGAACTGGTAGCTTAGTGAAGAGTGTGGAGCGTTTTATGCGCGTGTTGTTGGTGTGGCGCCGACGTGTTAGGCGCGTGCCTGAAGCGCTGCTAGCGCGGCCTCCCGCGGTCCGACAGTGGCACCAGAGCCCCCGAAGCGAGAGCGCGTCCCGCCGCACGGCGCCGCCCCAACCAGCAAGTTTCAGCCGTCCGCCTAATACCGCGAGTTTCAATCGTGCATAACTCATACAAATTGGATTAATGAGGATCATACAGTGAAATTCATAGTGGCAATAGTGATTATATATGTGCTTGTGTCTATAAATGACATCCGTGCACTGTAGGTAGATTAAAATAATAATCAAAGTCCATATGGTTTATTTGAATAAAAGGTAAATAATCTACGAATTTAACCTTCAAGTTCGTAGATTATATCATTTATTTTCTCTTGATCTTATTTACATATTAGGGTTACCACACGTCTAGAGTAGTACGAATATGCTGTAAACGATAAGAGGACAAAATTATAGTAATTTGAAAGCTATATCACAGGTAGATTAATACATAATACAAAATAAGCTAGAAGCTAGTAATTTCATGGCTCACAGGAAGCATTCAGTATATAAGAAACTAGAAGGCGTTGTTTGATTTAATAAGAGAGGACCATTAAGACATTAGTCGAGCAAAAACCCGTGCTTAGCTACGACCACTTTAAGCTCTGACCTCTGTAGTACGTACATACATTTATACATAGGTAGTGTACATTTGTAAGCCACCGCCAAGATACTGCTGACCTTTTTTGTATCATTTATTGTCATTAGTTAGATCTACTTAAGATGTTCACCAGCAAAGCAGGTGCTTGTTACATCGGCAGCAATTCTTATTAAGAACTCCCGACCGAGTCGCTTATTATATTCTCAAAGTCATATATTACAACCATTTATAAGATAAAAGCGAAAAGCAAAGTTGGCGGGTGTGACAAAAACTAGACCTGCTTAAAGACGCTCTCCTTCATTGCTCAGTTAATAGTTCCCGAAACAAAGGGATCCCCAACAAACATATACTCGTACCTAGAGGAAAACTCGACAATGAGTTTCAGAGTAATGGTTTTGGTAGGAGCGCCATTAAATGAGAAAATGGGAAATACACGCTTGGTTGTTGTGAGACTTTTCAATTTACTCGGCAACTTAAATCCAGATCCTAATGATGTGTAAATTATATTAGAATTCTATGTTATTACCTAACTTTTAATCATCTCTCTTTTAAATAAACAACCATTAAAACTGAGAGCCACACCGTCGAGTTCATTTGCTGAAAGTTTATCAGTTCATTTTTAGGGATAATTTGTATTTATTTACTTAACAATTGAATTGAAATATGAGTAAATGATAACAAAACATCTATCCGAATACAATTAACTTTGACGTACTACTTAAAATTGAGTTAATAACTTCTATACCTGATAGTATTTAATCCCTTAAATTCTCTTTGTTTCTATAGCATAAGGTTTTGCCTCGACTACAATGTCTCATTAAGGCTTTTTCTGACACATTTGGGGTCCACTTTAAATCTTCTGACGTGTCAAGTAGCTAAAGTACGAGTATATAAAGATAGCCCTTAACACCTAGTCAATATACATATAGAATAGGTGTTACGAGGTCATTCCTCCTACATTATTTATGTTAAGTGAAGATATCAAGCCACACGGAAGCTTAGTCTTCTTAAGATGACATATCACCTAAGTACCACAGGCTTTGGGCTCGCATAAATATTATAATGTGAAAGCTTATTAACACAGCCCGTTCTGAATATCGAATGTAGACCTTCCAGGAAATGATCACTAGTTTTCGTGATGATCACTGGTGATTAATACTGATAATAGTTTAATTTGGACAATAATTTGGATTATTTTACCTACAAAAATATTTTGATATTAGCATATTCATGATGTGACATTTGTGAAATTCATTACCATACCAAAACTTACAAAAACTATATGACATGTACACATATATTTCTCCCTGAGACATCTAATTGCCTCAGAGAGAAATAGATGTGGGAAAATGTATGTATGTCTATAGAGAGAGTTGGTTTCGAATATACCTATCTAACCTGTAATTTTTTCAAAATATTAAATATTTTGTTCACTGTATGCACCGTGAGGATCTCAGCTGGTCTGCCGGAGTCGACCTCGCAGTACTCACCCTAAGCCATATAACCTGAAATAATCTGATATTCTGAGGTGTATCAGAATAACTAACAATCACTTAGCTATCTAACTCCATTAGCTAACTAGCGATAGGTTCGTATGGATCACAAGAACAGGATCAGCATTATGTGCGAGCAGAGCCATAGCAACAGCTAGAACTGTTATAATTCCTAAATCACACAGGACTATTAAAGTTAGCGACATCTATTTTCACAGGTGCGAATAAAGATAACAAAGTGGACCACATAATCGAAAACACAACCAAGTGTGTTACCTCACTTATAGATAAAGTCAAACGATGTTAGATAATGTTAAAAGTGACACGTGTACTGGAGTGATGTGGCATTCTACAATTACAGGGTTATAATTTTACGGGTTTGTTATAACCAAGTATTTTAAAGGTTATAGTTCTAAATTCAAAATTTAATAAGTAGTGTACTTATTAAATATTTACATTATTAACTGGCGTTGGTTCGCACCTAATAATGTAAATATCGAGTCCTGTATTAGGTTTCGTGGTTCTATTTTGTTTTAATTGAAAGACAATACTTTCGATTGTTTCTGTTTTATCAATATTCGTTACCGCTATTAGAAATTCAACGAAACAGGAGTACCTATTGTCTTTCATATAGAGTATTATCTGTCTATTATTATCTTCGACGTATGTTTTTTTTGACATAAGGCATTAGTATATATCAGCCGTGTGGTTTCCGGCAGACTAGAATTTGGACCACCCCATTTCTTCCCATGCGGTGTCGTTCAAGGTGACTAAGGGATAGGACAGTTTAACATCACAAAGATATATACAGCCCAGACTCCGCCTCAGATGCATTGTTCGAGTCAATAATAGTGTCCGGTAAATGGCAATAAGCTCTCCCCCTATTACGTGGGACAACATATAATGTTTGGTGAAATGTTAGTTTCAAATTCACCTCTCAATTTGGATTATATGTATGTTTGTATGTATCATCGTCATTATTATCATTTTAGCGTTGTTTTCAGTTGCATTCGAGGTTTTTTAGGCGAGGCGTTGGGTGGTTATATGGCAGTCGCTTCCCAAAAGCGATTGCCATCTGACCACCCAACACCTAAAGTCTATTCTTCTTCTTCTTCATTCTGGTCTTAGTCCTAATCGCATCCGAAGATTTCACATTGCCTCTGCTCTAAGATTCTGGCATTTTGGGTTCGTTTTTGCCTATACTTCAATGAAAAATGTAATTTTCCCAGCTTCGAATGAGACTAAACCCAACGCGGCGTCCCAATTCACTTTTGGTTTTTATGACCACCGTTTACCAAGTAAAGAAACTTCTTCACTGTTTTTCGTTTACAAACCCTTATATTATTTATAAACCAAAATGAATAAGCATTAAAATAAATTGGAAAAGTATTTACAATAAATTACCATTTCAACTTTATTTCTAATAGAAAACGCCTGAAAATGACTGAGCGAGGTAAGTTCTGGTTCTTTGTTGTAGGTTCAACCAGAAACAAATGCAGTTTAATGGATTCTAATTTACAGAGCGCTGAAACTTAGATTTTGAGAATAACAAAAATCTTTACACTTTTCTATATTGAAGTGAATATATCGTCACCTGTATGGTAAAGTTGCGAATGTGTATAATTGCGAATTTTACAGGGGAGCAAAAAAACTCCTTTTTCTTATTTTTTAAATGGCCCACTTTAGTAAGCCGATATCTTTTTAGTTTTTATTTTATGAAAATATAATCAGAAGACTGCTGATTAATCAGTAAACTAATATATCAGTGAAATAATCTAATAAATCACAATCGCAACTTTGAAACCTCTAAGAAAAATTACAGAAAAACATTTTTCGTCCATAGTCAATTCACGTATATGTCAAATTCGCAAGTATACAATCAATTTCATTGAGTGCAAGAAAAATCAAATTTGAAACTTGCGAATAACGCAGAAATCGATTGCTTTTTTTTAAATATAATCTTAAATGGTAGTCTAGCACAACGTTATTAACTTTAATATACTAATTTATTTTGATGTACTTAATTTATTTTAATTTTATTTGATTTAATTTGGTTTGGTTTGATTCGATCTGATTTAATTTAATTTGACTTGATTTGATATAATTTGATTATATTTGATTTGATTATTTAATTTAATTTGATTGAATTTTATTTTGTTTATTTTAATAAATTTATTTTAATTTTTCTAACAGATACTATAAGAAGTTGATTGTTATTAACCAAATGGACTTAATGTTGTCTGATGAATAAATGATTGTTATTATTATTATTATTAATGGTATGAAATAAAAAAAACTGTTTATTAAATATAAAAAAGGAAAATTTTAATGGAATCAGGTAAAGCTCAACATCAAAATTTTTACAGGTCCACAACGGAATCGGATGTTGGTAAATTCTAATAGAATTCATGATAGCTCCTCGGTATTAAAAGTTCGTGACATAATTTTAGTAGATCTGTTTTTTTAGCCTTAGAAATAGGCAACCTGTCGTTGTAAACAGTTTTAGGTGTTATAGTGGCAATTTTGCCTCTCTTTGCTTTGAGCTTAAATTCAATAAAATTTTCAACGTTGTAGTCGTTTTGGATGAAATTTATTTTATTTATACGCTTTCCTTGTATCTCATCCCAGGTATAGTCGTCCACATTTTGGTTTGCTAAGTTGTACAGTGTTAAATTGTATACAGCAATTTTTTCGGAAAATTGAAGGACAAAACCTTGGTGTCACTTTTCGAGACTTCTCTGTCATCATTTCGTCGCAAATAAGCATCGTCCCTACGTTTTAGATACTTTTCATGAAGCTCTTTATGTATGACAGTTTGTTCATTATATTTCGACAATTCCGAATAAACTACACACTTTTTACATAAGTCCTTTTTGGGGACATGAAACTTTAATTTGTAAGATTTGAAGTTCTGTCTATACTTTTCACATCCTACGGGAGATTTGCCTTCTTGTTGGCATATATCTTTGTATAGCGTATACATGATACTAATATTAAGCTTTGACTCAAGGTATTTATATTGTGTTTTTTCGGTAATAGTGGGACTCCATGGCTGGGAACGACAATATGTGGTTCTTTAAAAATTCCTCGTCTTCAGAATTAAGTTTGTTGGTTGGTGCTTTTTTGCCTCGCCTGTCAGGTAAAAGTGTACTTGCTACTGAAACTTTATTCAGGGCTCCTCTAACCATACCTTCAGTAATGTTTGTGTAGTTTTTGCGCGAGGGTCCAGAAACAGTTTGTCGTTTTTTTGAAGTCTGTGTGACGATCGAAAGTGCTTATATATGTTTTCTCTTACATCTTCTGGTACTTCACTGTTACATTTGTGTTTCGGCAATGCAGCTAGGTTGCTTAATAGGTCTTGCTGGTATCAATTTACCCTTCACAGTTTTGTATGCTACACCTTTGAGACGTTTATCTCTTTCAACGTGCCTTTTCTTCTACTACCCGTCTACTACTAGTAATGATGAAGATATTCCTTTACTCTCAACTACAAAAAGTAACAAAAGGATAATAATATTCTAATATTAAATATAAGAAATAATTATGTTAGTGATATAGTTATTAAATTACCCTTTTCATTACTTTCTGACTCAGCATCTATTGCATTGTTATAATTTTTCAAAGATTTGCTATAATCAGTATTCAATACTGAATTAAGCATGTCATTGATTGCTGTAATAATAAATATTACTTAAATAAATTTGAAGTATTAAACTCTTATTGCATGCACACCATTAACCATATTATATAACATAACCAACATTTTACATCACAAGGCAATATGCAAAATAAGCCAAAAGTAATTTTTTAGACCTAACTATTTTCATATTTATGAAGTTCCAGCCATCTGTTGCTGCAAACCCGCAAAATGACTGCAGTGACAGTCAATTCTTGCCTGAAAAACATGGATGAGATTACATCAATTGCATTAAATACCTTTCAAACCACTGCTTTCCTCTCTAAGATTGCAAAATGGACAATATTTTATTATCTGCTGGGCTATGAGGATTAATAATAATAAAAATTAATTTCTCAAAGGGCCTCTGCATGTTGTACTTATATCCCCATGTAAGCCTCCAAAGGACCGGGTATCATCCTTACAATTAGGAAAGAAACTCGTGAAAAAAGAGACATAATAATAATAATAATGTACACACATTCACACATCGCCCTCTAGTCCCAAACTAAGCAAAGCTTGTATCATGGGTACTAGACAACGGATAAACATACTTATATACTTTTTTTTGTAAATACATACTTATAATACATAGAAATTACACCCAGACCTAAACTAGAACAAACCTTCGCTGATCACACAAAGTTTTGTCCTATGTGGGATTGGAATGGTAACAATACTTAATACATTATAATTACACAAAATAAAAGTTCGTCGATGAAGGAGCATTACCATTAGCGGTTCGTTAAAAAAATAATTTTAGAATAATGTAAAATACTTACTTATTGTGCCTGCTTTTGCCGGTTTTTCCTGATTTTCACTTTGGTGTACATTTTACATGTATGTCCTAGGAATTCTCTTCATTTTAATAAACTATACAGAAAACTTTATAAAACTTCTATAAAAGACTTTTTTTCGTTTTGGCGCTAAACAACGAATAAAAAGGACACAGTATTAATCGACTGACAATTAATGTCACTTGTCGCTGTCTTTATAAATTTTTGATACAAGCTTTTAAACCAATTTAAAACTTTTTTTTAGGTATTATTGTTGTTATAAACCAAAAGTTTAACGTATGAAGAAATAACTGAGACACTATGTTAGAGTAACCATTTCATTTTATAGCGAATGTGACATATAAGTTAGTTGACTATTAGTCTACCATTTAATTTTGTTGACAGTAATGCCATAGTAAGTATACGAATATAACTTATAGGGAAATTTTTCACGGTTTATTCCATATTTTTTACGTAAGTAATAACTATGGCAAATAAACAAATATGACACATAGGTAAATTTACCATGGTATATTAGATAATTTACAAAGAATGTTATACCATGGCAATTATGCGAACTGTGCACATAAGTAACTTGACCATGGTCCGTTAACAGTGTAAGCTTCAATGAGAGCTTAGTAAAGATACGAATCAAGCAATATTCGCATGTTTACTTCAGATGTTTGGATAAAAACTACTCTATTTAGTTGTGGTAAAATATATTATCTACACTTAGTTAATTTGCCATAGTGCCTGACAATGAATGTTTGGGATACGTAAATATGCTGCTATGATATCTCATAGACTATTAAAGATACAGAGCTGATACTTTGCGACATTGTGTATTACGATATTGGGATTACGTTAAACTAAAAAACAGATTTTCGTGAAAACAGCAGATTCGCAACTTTGCCATACAGGTGACGATATGGTAGAGGTGCTTAGATATGTTAGGCTATTGTTTTGTTACTGGTTGACAACTACCGTGGCTGTCTGTATACCTAAACGGCTATATCTTTATCGGACAGCAAATTCTTTTCTAAAAGTAATTTAAAAAGCAGGAAGAATGTATTTTTATGCGCAAGTCGTCGCCGTAAAATTCTTTCGCATCTAAACATTCCTTAGGTATAAAAGATTATTTCGAGTGACTGAATAGCTATTGGAAGTAGAATTTTAACTGTCTCTGGCATTTTTCGCAAAACGTGGCTATGAAAAATTCTATCAAGTCGAGTTCGTTCAGATGTTTCAGTAAAATCTTCACTGTAGTAACGAAAAAATACACATTGTTAAATTTATGTAATACTCAAAGTGAACATCTTATGAGAGAGTCGATATTTTCAAGATATCACATCATAAGATGTTTGTGAATAACGTGGCCCCTTTAGTTAACAAACATGTTCTATTTTGAAGATAATTTTTCTCAAACGCAATAGTCAATGTATTCTACAAATATCTGCAGGCTCGACTACACAGGACTTCCTAAAATAACATGTTTGGCTTGACCCTAATTTAGGGATGCCTTTACCTAATTCTATTCATGACCCTGCCTTCTGTCGTCCTTATAATGTCTATGGCCAAAGGCGATTAGTATTCTTTCCTCGTTCTACATGGATAAACTCGTGCCCCAAAATGTTAAATATGTATATATATAAAATAGTTATGTTTAAAAGATTATATATATCACGTTACCTGACTATGTTCAAATGATCATGAGCTGTGGGTTTTATAGAATAGTTACAAACAAATGGTTAAGAATCTAAACCATTTGTTCAGCATAATGTAGATCACACAAAAGTTTAAATGTCTATGGGTTCAATGGGTTTGAACTTGTGTGTTTACCTGTTTGAATAAAAGTCCACATATTGTTTTCACACACTCCAGTGTACGTATTAATTAAAATGTAATTAGAACTTGAGATGACTAATTATAATAAAACCAACCACACAAAGGTTGTACGGATTTCAATGACATAAAAGTAATTATGTCCGGGAAAATAATACTGTTATTTTCTGTACTCACAGTGTTCGCATAATATTGTAATATTAATTATCATGTGGGTTGTGGTCATATTGGTTACATTGTCATAAATTTTACATGCATGCATATCAATCATGTCATACAAATATATGGACATAACTTTAATAAACATAACTTAGCTAACCACATTATTGAAACTTATAATGATAATCCTGAGGTTAATGGCGACTGAACGTAGGTGTTGCTTGCCTCAGTAGCCATTTGTATAATGTATAACAGCACAGCATCTACTCAGGCTGGTCTGTTTGGTCTACAGAGTTATGGCGACCCGTAGGCCATCCAAAAGACCTATCATTTTAAAACAAAAAGGGCGAGGAAGGATGGGATCCTAAGTATTGAAAAATTGTTTCTTTAATGTTAATAACCTCACACAAAACCTACTGTACTGATTAGATATTTATAGTGTATTAAATATAGCAGATTAGACATATTTTATCTCCTAGTAAAGTTTTAGGTTAAAATATACGTGGCATTGTAGACTTCTCAGCCCAAACTTTATCATGTATTTAGTTTAACGTTATATCCCCATCCTAAAATTTAACAGCTATTTTCAATCAAAATAATTATGTGTAGTGAATATCCACACATCATATTTTGATTGAAAATGGCTGTTAAAGATATTGAGTACGGTGTATAACATGATCTGGTTACAATTTTGATTACAATTTACAAATACAGTGTAAATTTAATTACACGGTACGTTATAAATGTTGTACTATTTTTGTTTATTTATTGTTGAAATCGTAACATAGGTATATTTTACTTAGTTGAAACCACCTGCTTAAACCACAATGGTTTTTATGCGAACTGGAGTTTGACTGTTGAAAGTTGCAAGTACTGAATACACAACATACAAATATCTTAACGTTTTACAAACACATACTTTTAGTGTCTTTGCATGGCAAAGTCAAAAATCGTCAAGTAGAAATTTAATGAATAAAATACATTAGTGTTCCCCGGGATAGGACGGGTTCTATACACAAAATGCGGTCAAGTGCGTGTCGGACTCGCACTCCGAGGGTTCCATTTAAAATTGTATTTACGAACAAACTTAAGCTGCATCAACCGCAATATATTTTATTTCGTTGACTTAGAACATATTTTTGCACAATTTCAAGGCGTTGCAAGTATGTGGCAAGAATTTAAACTCCACGCATTGCTGAGAAAAAGGTCTTGACACACAGACAGATAGATAGACAATGAAGTGATCATATAAGGGTAGACAGAAAAATATAATATTCAAAACAAATCAATGCTAAAACGCAAAATAATCGTTAAATCATTTACTCTGAAGAGTTTAACACTCGTAGAGCGTCTCTCTGATTATCGTAAGGCTGCAGAATGTGTATGAAGATAAAACATTTTATTTATAAGGTAGCTTATAATTTAATAACTGTACTTACAGACAACAGTAGTGTACAGTATATCTATTTATCTGATCTGTAGTTTAATAATAATAATAATAAATTTTCAGGTTTAAAATCTCTCGAATGAAAAAGGTACTCTGCAACTTAATAAGACATTAAGACTTAAGTACTGGAACATTTTCATTACGGTTATTCTATTTGACTGACAGAATCCTGTAAAGTATAAAAGAAATCGCCTCTTAAAATCTTACAAGATCGTGTCGTTAATACTTCATAATTTGATGCAAATAATATAGGTATAAATATCGTGGTGCCCGGCAGAGTAGAATTTGGACCACTGCACCTCTTCCCATGCGGTGTCGTACAAGGCGACAAAGGGATAGGACTGTTTAACATCAGACAGATAGGTATATACAGCCCAGACTCAGCCTCAGATGCATGACTTGAGCCAACAGTAGTGCCCGGAAGACATCAATAGGCTCACTCCCTATTACGCGGGACCGAATTTAATGATTGGAGAAATTCTCCTCTGCCTAACCCTCCGGGGATAAAGACGTGATTATATGTGTGTTTAAATGACGAATTATTACAAAATTAGTCTCTTAAAGTAGAATTTCTCTGTGATCTTGATTTCGTAGCAAATATCAATTTAGTTTTACTTAGATTTTCTCAATACACATAATCACAGCTATTCTGAATCTAATTTCAATTTTAATTAGGTTCAATTCAATGCGCTATAGTAAATTAATTTTGTAGCTTTTTATTCGACACATAATTTGTTTGAACTACTAGTTAGTTGGCAAGCACGGAAATTGGCATGTCGGCGACTATCTGCTTTGTTCCATAATGAAATTTAACCAACTATAATGATTAGTTTTGAATCATTTGACAGTTTTCTATATTGTTATATTTTCTACCAATCCCTAATTTTGTAAATTATCTACAAAGTCACCCAATAACCATCCAATTCTACAAAAACATAATTATTATACATAATCGCCTTTTATTACATGATTGATATTGTAACAGGAATTAGCTATGAAGGCACTTCAGGGTAGAGCAGGCAGTCACTAGTGATATAGTGACATAGACATTTAGCTTACATAACTTTTTAATTAGGTAGATAATAGTGCCACAATTAATATCATAGATTAATATAACTCTCTCCCCTGAAATTAATACGCTGTAAAATTTGTCTACAAGGCAGAAATAAACACTGTTTGATGATTAAAAACCCTTATAACTCATTCACAATTCAAAAGAAACACGTAGAACGTTAGCGAAGAAAAGATCTTGTGGCTATTTGAAAGTATCGATAAGGTTCAGTTGATTGGTAGTTTGTTTGACTTGGCAACTGATTGATTGGTTTGCTAATAAAGCCATTGAGAGAACGTTCCTGATCACACTCGTGTCCATCGCGTCAGTTAATAGGATTGGCTGGCGACATTAATGGCTATTTGTCATCCGTCATACGAGTCAAATTTGATTACGTAATTACGCATTTATTAATTACATTCTCGTTACTGTTTCGTTGTTGATATATGTACTTACTGCAGTTACTTTTTTGTTTTATATTTAATGAGGTAGTGGATATTTGAACCCATTGGAAAAAGGTGATATGTAATATTGGCAATATTTTTTGTCCTTCTCTCGCGCGTCTAGAAGTGGTAAATGTAAGTAGATAATATCCCTGAATAAATACGAACGATAAATTCTACGTACACAATAAAAAGGTTATAAAAATATTTATTTTATTTTCTCTTGAAAAGTTCGCGCATTTTTGTGAAAACCCACCTAGGATTATAAGCTTGTGAAACTGCCAGTCATTCGCGAAAAATGCAAAATGTCTAGCACAAGAGCAATAACATCATGTTAGCTTATGTGCTTTAAATGCAATCATCTACAAATCCGAAAACAAAGCGTTATAAATACATTATGTCCCTCCATGACATTAAAATATAACCCATATAAAACCAGATTAACGATCAGTCAGGTTCTCGAAGGTAGGTTCGTAGCTCTCATATATCATTGTAATATCCTTGATGTACAATAAAGACGTAAATAATTATGATTACTCTTTATTAAATTAAGTTAAAACGCGCTAATCTCAGTAAGTACTGATTCGAATTTAGAAAAATATTTTGTTGAATAGTCCATCTATCGACGAAGATACTAGGCTATATATCATCACGCTACTACTTAAAGGAGCGGGGCAGTGATCATAAATATTAACAATTCCATGAAATTCCCATCCATTATTTCAAAATTAAATGAATATTGTCTCAAATAGGTGATATGAGATTTATAAATATGCCACGGGTGATGCTGGGGTAGGTCAGCTAGCAAATTATAATTTTAAATACATATAAAAACATCTGTTATAAAATTAAAAAATAGTGATCCACCGGTATCCCAATTTTTATATTACAAGGTACAGGGACCAAGCTACCGGTGGTTAGGGCTCCAGAGAAAGGAACTTGGTCACGATGCGTGTCGAATCAAGATTCCTTCTGTATCTAGCCCTTTGTTATACAACTTACGTGGTTACCGTGGCTTATGGGCCAACCGTTTAATCCGAGCCTTATAGCGAAAAAAAAACAAGCGTCGTCGGTAGCTTAGTGGTCGACCTTACGATTGAAAGGTCCTGAGTTCGAATCCTGGCCATTACACTACCGACGTGAACCCACTCCTAACTCAAGCAATTTAGCTTAGTTGGAGGGGCTATAGGAAATATTAGTATTTTTCGTTCTAATATTCTTAAAAAAAAGCAAAGCTGCTAGTCTATACGAACTAAACCTTTATTGAAACATAAATTATGTAGCAGCGTCATAAATGCGAAAGTAACGAAAGATTATTTAAAAATTGGACATGTTTAGTTTGTAGTCCGAAAAACACAGATATTTTTATCTTAGGAAATAGTAATATTCTCTTGTAAAATAAATATTATCTGCGTTTTTTACCGTTGCTAATAGTCGTGTGAAATCAATTTTTTCTATTTCTATGTTAAAATACTTAAATTGTTAATTCCATAATATAGGTATTTAATTCATCTTGATCACTCACATTAATATTAAAGCTATTGGGATATTTACTGTATGATGTTGTATTGTTCTGAGTTGCCGATATTTCGTGAGTTTCACAAGCACCATGAGTGCTTGCAACAACGATTTGTTCGGCACTAATGATCATGAAAGAGGCTGAGTTCAATCAGACCAATGTCAGAAACTCAGAACAATACAATATGGTAAATATCCCGATAGCTTTAATACTAATTCCATAATGTTCAACACCTGTGACCATTAAAGTTTTAAAATTGAATCTAAGATCTATTCGATGTAGGTACTATCAGCAGGAGATCACGGTAAAATAAACCTTAAAATAAGACATAACGAGTACAATACACATGACTGGATTTAATCTCCAGACGGTTCTCGATATCCATCCGCGTATTTAACTTCTTTTGATCGCCTGATTTCATTTAGACTGCTTTTAAATAAACGCATGACTTGTTCTGATCAGATTTATTTCACCACCAGATGTTCTTAATTGGATATTTTCCTGTTATTAAAATAAATTATTTAACCGATCGCATTTGTTGCATTGCAGTTCGTTTATTTTTAATCATCCACCCAACTTTTAATAGTAAATGATTTGACTATAAAATATTATGACGTCACAATAAATTATTTCATACAAGTTTCCTAACAATTTACCGTTTTGACGTTTAATAAAAAGTAACTAATTTGACTAGTCAGTCAAATACTCTTTTCTGAACATGACGAAGTATGTATTATAATAGGTATCATTATTTATGTTACATCTCTCATGAGAATATGGATAGAAATAGATATTTCCAAATTACGATGTTGTAAGTTACGTGTAGAAATCTCATCTCACGCTAATACTTATTTATTATTATCTTGAAAAATCAATGATATGTATTATAAAAGAAAAGGTCTTTACGGTTTATATTTACTATTGTATCTTTTTAGATGTCCATACCTCAAAGGGGAATACCGGCGCCTTTATAGGATCCCTTGGTTATCCGTCTGTCAGTCAGGATTTTATATCACGAAGAAGTAAAAACCTTAACTTGGATTTTATACCAAATATTGAAATTACCGGTCCTTTAGAGGGATAAAAACATGTTTCTAAGTCATCGCAATCAAATGATACGGTCATTGATATAATAACATTTTTTCATGAAAATAAAATCTTTATGTATAGTTGACAAATTTATATGAAAAAGTGCAATCGCATCTCCATTGTCGACTGTACCCACTTTCCATAGACCGATTACTGAATCAATTTTCCTAAAAGGAAATCTTTACATGTTCCGATATAAAATGATTATAATGGTTCATTCTATGATACAAATGAACCATTATAATCATTTATGAAATAAATATAATATATTTGCATTTTTTAAATAAACAGCTTCGTTTCGTACAGTCTCAAGTTTATTCTGCAATCCGATTTGTTTTTATAAGACTAAGTAATATACTTACTGAATATACTTGAATATACTTACTTGACATTTATTTATATGAAATAAAGAATTCATTTGTAGAATAACAATTATACTGAAATAAAATATCGATACTTACTGAGTCGAGTGAGAGAGAGAGCCGCGTGGTTCCCGGCAGAGTAGAATTGGGGGCACCCTATCTCTTCTCATGCAGTGTCTAAGGTGACTAAGGGATAAGACTGTTTAACAACAGACAGACATATACAGCTGAGACTCAGGCTCAGATGCTCAGATGCATGGTTCGAGTCAACTATATTGCCTGGAAAACGGCAATAGGCTCACCCCGTATTGCGTGGGAATACAATTATTGGTGAAATGTGAGTGTTAATCCACCTCAAACCTCTGGGGATAAAGGAGTGATTATATGTATGTACTTACGTACGTACGGACGTATGTATGTATGTATGTATGTATGTATGTACTTACTGAACATTGCTTACATTAAGTTATTCAACGTCTGTCAGTTAATTTTATACTTCGGAACTCTATTCCGTTGCAGCCAAATTATAAAAGTTTTTATGATACCTTAGATATGCGGGCCAACTCATATTTGTTCGTTTTTTAATCAATTTCGTCAAGCGTCTGTCAAGGTCTTCAGCCTCATATAAGTACGATGAAGTTAAAAATCATCGTTCTGACGCTATGCATAATTCTTTGTATTTTTAATATGTATCCTGTGAAGTAATATTGTATACATTCATACCACAACTTGTTACCTAAATTCGCTTTACAGAAAATGACTTGTGAAGTATTTTTATCGCGTATCTAGGACATTTGTCGGGTAAGTTTCAACGACGCGACGCGACGTCCAAATCTTTTCATTACTTAAAACTTCTAAAGCTTTGAATCATCGTCGTGCGTTTTACCTTTGCGATCTTAACTCTTAGGAAAAGAAAGAAAATAAATTTCTTCATAATTTCCCTCGCATATGTAGGTACAAGAAGTTTATCCTATTTTCTCTAGGTTGAAAGAGCACTTCAGAAGTGAATGAGTTGGGGCTCTTTGTCTGTTTTCTTGATTTCTATTACTATCTAATATTCATAACTACAATGCAGGGTACAATAGTGAGCCCGAATTACCAGTCAAAAGAAACAAAGGGTATTGTTATCTAACTTAAATGGGAAATCGTGTCGCAGGATAATGGACTTTACATAAAAGATTTTTTTGTTACACAATTAAATGTGGGTAGAAAACAAATTAATTGTGGTTTGACTTTTTGTGTACATAGAATTTTACTTCGCTCTTTACGTTTTGGATAATATATTATATCTATTTCGATAGGTACGAATAAACTGTGCAACTATTACTACTAACCATCAAGAACTTTTTTGTCACTTTTTTAATTGTAGTTGTAGGTTAGCTGATATGTATTTTTTATATTATTTTGTGGAAAAATTACATCTAACGTGTCTAATTCTATATTTACCTTCTAAAACAATGTTAGTACATAGTAATAACAAATATATAAAAATTGTTTGCCTTTGATTCTTTTAGTAGAAGGAAGATGGCAAGTGAAAGCAAAGTGGGTTTTACATTTGATCCAGCACAAATTGAAAAAATAAGACAATATTTTCCTCTATCGTCTTTTACGTGTAAAAATTGACAACAATTTAAACATTTTTGGTGCAATGTCTTTAAAAGCATGCCGGTGAAAAACGGGGCGGCATACGTGATTAGAGCTATAAATTGAAGGTAGTTGACGAAGTTTACAATGATGCTTGAAACATAATAATACAAGTTTGGTCGTAAAGTGTAACAGCTGCATGAGAAATATCTAATGATATCTATACTTGAACCACGCCCAATTGAAGAGGTTAGGAAACGTGAATGAATAATGAAAAAGTCCTACATATTATTCAATTTGTTACATAGTATTAATGTAGCAGGAATTTACAAAATTTAGGGAAGAGATAATTTATAATCGGTTAATATAGCCAAGTTGGTTACAAAACAATGAGTTGATTCATAAATCATTTTTATTCATAATTTTTAGTTAATACTTTGACTCAGCAGAAATCTGTTTAATAAACTAGTGCTTTGAAGGCTTGATGTTATCTTCCTATTGTCCTTTACAACATTATCACTTGAGGATAACGAGAAACCAGTAGCTGTTTGCGTTGGTTTAATTAAATGTGGAAGCGATCGCATCGCTTCAATACGTAAATGTATGTAGTTAATTTCTTTGTTGTTCAACAACAAATATTGTCTCATTTCCAGAAAATAATATATGTACGGTAACAGTTTTAATTCAGGCCCGGTGGGTATAACGATTCTTGTAGCAGGAATGGAGAGCGGTGTTTGTGACAGGCAGGTGCCATGAAGATGACGTTAGACAACCCCAGGGGCCGAGTTGAACGAGTTTGCTCGGCGCACGTACTTGTTCCTGTCATTACGAAAAGTGCTTGAGTTTACCACCTATCAACTGACTTATCTATTACCTAAGGACTAGGTATATGTAGATTATTACAGCCCACAAACAGTCTTCTATGTCTTTTATATTATGAAATTATCTATCTGAGATATAAAAAAATACTTGAGTCAGTTAAATTAATGTAATGAACACATTTTTTTTTTTCAAATTCTTGTCTGTTGATCTCTTTGCTCGTCGGTTTAGGGTACCGCTGTCCTGCCCCTTTTCTAAAACTTCCCCGATTTTGTCCAGGTATGTGCATGTATGAAGAATGTAATGAGAGTGAATGAAGCGAGATGAGAGATGAGTATGTCAGTATCGTAGCAAATGGAGATCCGTGATCTCTGCCTACCCCTATGGGAGACAGGTGTTATTTTATGTATGCATGATATCTTTGCATGTTTGTTCGCGATGGACGAACAATTTCTGAACTTATTTCGACGCAGTATTTCATTAGAAAGGTGGTTAGTCTTAAAATTTGTCAATTGCTGAAAGGCATCTGGTTATGACTAAAAGTCACGATAACCGACATCCAAGGGGGCGGAGCCGCGAGTTTAAAATAAAATGTTGGCACTTCTCAGTTTTATAATAAAAAATCTAGCTTGCATTCAGTAACCGTCTAGGATCCTTAATTGATTTCATTAGTAGGTATTATTTTATTAGATAATGAATCCCGAGTTCGAGACGTACCTACTTTAAATATATTAAATTTCAAAATGAACAAAAGATCGTAATAGCCTCTTAAAATAAATGTCTACTTTGTTGTTACTCTAACAAAGGATATAATGTTACTGCCTGTGCAGACATTCTGCAGAATACTTTATGGGTTATCTGGGAGATCACAAAAGTTTTAGATTTCTTATAGTTTTTCCAATAGTCTCATAAAAAGCAAGTTATTGCATAGAGTAGAAACGCTAATGAATCGATTTTATAGGTACATCCGAGTATCAATATCCTGTCTTTATTTTAGTACCAGTCATGTCAAAATGTCTAATATTAAAAGATCTTGTGTTACTTATTCTTCAAATTGGGTTTAATTAATTTTTATTATTACTTTAATTAATTTTTGTATATGGTTATTTGGGAGCTATAATCCCACCATATACATAAATGTGGAATATTATGATAAAGGCATTGGTTATTGTCTCTATCGATAAAAAAGTGAGGTGTGTTTATGAAATTTGAAGCACATATTTATGTAGCAAATCTCAATATGCGAATAGTTTATGAGTAAAAAGTGTTTATTTATAAAGGGGTGTTACATACGGTACCGCCTGCTTTCTGTTTGTTTGACTTGTGCTTGCACACTACCGCGTGCATAGATAAAAAAGGCTGTAAACTATTCTCATCTTCCTACCCTTTTCTATCTTTTTTTTAGTTATTTTTAGTAATTTACCATTGGTCATTGAAATGAAGTGTCGCGTCATATTGACGTTGGTAACAAAAAAAAATTCCGTGCACTGAAGAACGGCGCCACCGTTCCTTCGATATTGTCTTTGATTTGCAATAAAACGGTATACATTTTGACAATGACAACCGTAGTTCCGATTTTGGCCATTTCATTGAATCTTTGATTTATCAAACATTTGATTTCTTTGATCATTTATATAGCAGAACAACGTTTTTCGGGTCAGCCAGTTTTAATATATTTTTTACTAGTAGGTAATGAAATCATGTCTGCGTATCTATTGACATAAGAGACAGATACCTATTTTATTTTAGGAATTTAACTTTCCGAGAGCCCGTGCGGCTGTTTGCCAGACTCGCAATGCGACGCAATTCACTGAACAAATTTGTGAAAATCACGTTTGAACACATCATACATTTATGTGTTTGTGTATTTTATTTTATCGTGAGTCCGATCCGAACTGGTAATATTTTTACGGACCGTGAATGAATGGCAAAGGCTTAACATGTGCGAACAGGGGTAGCTTTTGGATTATTTATTGCTGTATGACCGAGTTATGGAAATAATTTACCTGTATTTTAAAAAGTTGCTGTATGGATATATGTTTGAATTTGCCTTGCTCAATCTTTATTCGATTTCGAAAAGAGTCTTCTGTCATTGTTGACAAAAATAACATAATCTGTTTCGAGATTAAGAGAAGATCACATAACGTCAATTTGTATTGAATTTATGTATCTACCTACCCACTATGTACTCACAGGTTCTGGTTTATATATTTTGAATGCTTAGAAGTAGCTTCAGTATAAAACATACTGACTCTTGTTACTCGTACTTGTGTATACCATTTGAGCTCTTTCCAAATCAGTCATGGTGACAAAAAGTAGGTAAAGCTTGCTATTTATTTTTTTATCTTCAATTACTACTTAGTAGAACTTATTACATTTAGTACATTTAAACATTCCTCATATACGTAAATGTAACGGTTGACAAGCAATTGATCTCTTGTTAAATTTATCTTTGGTGCAACCTATCCTAACCAAGAAAAAATACTGTAGATACCTATCACCAAAATTACTGTCCTAGTCTTCTAGAATGACAAATAAGTAGTGAAGTCTCAAGTACTATACGCAGAAGCTATAGCATAATTTTAGGTCGATAGAGTCGTAAATAGATACTTCTATCAACTGAATGACAGCCCTCTTTTTATTGACATAAAATGTAATCTATTGATTGCTCAAAAGGACTATATAGTACCTTTTTATACGACTCACTCTGTAAGTAGACTTATAGAATTCCTTTTAACTTGAATTAAATTTGAATATTTCTTACGCCAGAAGATATTATACTTATTACTTTCCGTTACAGCAAAACTATTTGCGCTGTAAAAGCGAACCTAATTGTGCTATGTCTTCATTATTCCAATTATGCAAGCCTTTTATCTTAGTACCTATTTACTGAGCGCTACTGGAGTTAGATAATAAATGAGCTATTTAACTTCTTGTATGTGTTAGCATTTTCCTCATGTTGAACACGCTCTAATCAATCTAACCAAGCTGCAACTATGGAGATAACTAGGTACGAAACTTGTGGTTTACGAAAGTGGTCCACACGACTGACAAGATTACCCAACTTTTAGACTATCCACTAAGGCGTGTGTAACTCGCTATCTATACTCATTTCGACCCCACCCTTACCTACTTCTGCGCTTTAACGACTCAGCCAGTTCTCAAAGCATTTTTGTAAATTGCTTATTTAGGAATCTGCGTCGCTCATGGAATAATCATCGAAGTACCTCCTGATAAAATCTTCTTGTTGTATGTACTACACAAAAGACTGAAATTGCTTTACAATTGTGGATTTCTTATCGCAATGTGCTTTGTTTTGGATTGAAATTAAGATCGGTATGTAAAATATACATTTACCGTAATTGAAAATTTATTATTGTAACCGTTAATTGCAAATTTTTAAACTCTGGTAATTAGATCATATTGAACAGCCATAATTTATGTAGTTGGTTGTAGTTAATATTGCAGTTACCTTCATTGCAACAACGGTTTCCAACATTCTCCCATCATATAAGATTACTCTCCTTTATGATTGCCGCGTGGTTTCCGGCAGAGTAGAATTAGGGCCACCCCATCTCTCCCCATACGGTGTCGTACAAGGCGACTAAGGGATATGGCTGTTTAATATCAGACAGATATATACAGCCCATAATCAGCCTTAGATGCATGGCTCGAATCAACAGTAGTGCCCGGAATACGGCAATAGGCTCACCCCCTATTACGTGGAACCGAATACAGTTATTGGTGAAATGTGGGTGTTAATTCACCTCTGCCTAACCCTCCAGGGATAAAGGCGTGATTATATGTTTGTATGTATGTATTAGTATATTAATTGTAGCATCTTGCTGGTCGATTTGCAAAATGGGTCGTTGTAAGAATTTATTCTCAGATTCTTGTCTCGCAGGTCTATTGTGTTGAGATTCTAGCTCTATTTAAAAGTAATACTTTTGGTGGTCATAAGTGTGACTTCATGATCTAAACAAATAATGGTATAAATATACCGTAATCAACCATACTAACATTACTGCAGTTATATGGTAAAAAGCTAGCTATGTTGTATAAAAATGTAGGTGCACAACACATTGTAGCGTACGAAGCATCTGCATTATTAGAATCACGTAAACGCGATAAAGTAAACCGACATTTACAAATGGTAATAGCCAATATTGTACGAAGTTTTATTTGATTAATACAATGGTTATGACCATTATTATACTTTCCTTTACTAGAAATAAAAACCAATTTAGATTTCTGGTTATCTGAATTGAATGTTGTATTGCCGTCGATTGTGCTATTACAAAAAATAAAATTGTCAAAATTTTGTTCAGCTCTCTCATACCGAAGTACTTGTACATGCATCAAAATTCACATTTCCAACTATACAGTACTTTAGTCCAAATTTAATCCAATGTCAAATAAAGTGAAGCTTTGATTCAAATAAAAATATTTCAGGGATAGATTACTTTAGTGGATGCACAACATAATAGCTATTTTGGAAGCAATCGACATTTGTGTACAATATAGGAGGTAATTTGTACCATGTGAGACGAGCAAAAACATTTTATCAGAAAAATTCAACGTTCGAAATACAATTTTTAATCAACTTCAAAAAAGGAGAAGGTTGTCAAGTCACGCGATATGAAAGCAAATGAATGGACTTTTAGTTTTCTTGCGGTGTTCGATAGGGTATACTTTTAGAGTTGTTCTGTTTGACTTCTAACAGATCGGTACCTAAATCTGTAAATTTATTTATTATTCGCTTTTCAGAGCCTCTATTTTGTTTTTTAAAGTTTGGTTTAAGTTTTATCTGAAATTTAATTTAAGCTATGTTTGAAAGATGTGTGTGAAAGTGTTAGTTGGATACAGCAAGTAATAAAATGTACTTTTTGCAATACTTGTACACTTGCAGCATCTACTAAACGGTGTTTTATAATTTGTCAATCACATTTACGCTAATTTTCAGTTTTATATTTTATGACCAATTCTTCTCTTACTTTTGAAGAAGTGCAAACATAAAACGACGAAAAGATCTGAAAAGAAAAGATCAGAAAACTGCCAATGCCAATGCAAACTTATGCCATTACACAAACCCCACAATAGTGACGTCACAATTTATAGATTTTAATGTGAAGAAAATTATGAAGCAAGAGGGAAAAACTATTGTTAGAAGTAAAATACCTCTTATATTCATAAAATGGCATGGCCGCGGGGTTCCCGATGCGGTACATTGTAAGGGCCACGCTATCTCTTCCCGTGGGTGTCGTAGAAGGGAACTAAGGTATAAGAGTGAGGCTCATGAAAAAGTGCACAGTTAACGCCAATCGACTCCCTAATTCAATACATACATTGGTGAGATGTGAATGTTAATACGCCTTAGCTTACCCCCTTGGGGCAATACACATACACATGCATGAGTATTATGTACTTTTGTAATTATAAACATTCTTTATTTATTAATACTCACATTTCTGACGAGAATAGAAATGTACATGCGAATATATACGGGTTCAGCCTACATTGAGTTGTTCCTCCCGTTAAAACAAATGATACGAATTTGTTCGTCTTCAAAGGAGGAAGTCTGATGGTGTATCGAACCTTCGTTCTAAATGCCTGTTTATCGTCTCAAGTTACAAATCGAACTCATGTATTGTATGAGCGTAGAATTATTACGTTCTATTCAGATCGACTTTGCTCACTGAAGCTGCTTCAGAGTGATCTATTTCAATAAAGCTACTTTGTACTTCGTGAGAAATACTTATACCTAAAACGCACTCGCGCAGAAACAACTGTCACGACAATTCTACTTTTTGTTGTTCAACCAACTGCTCATTTTAGAATAAGGAATTATTAGGACTAGACGTGCATTAATAATTTATTAATTAAATAAGAGCAAAATTTGATAACCTCGCAACGGCCGAGACGCCCCAGATACAAAGGGAATATCAAGCACTTTAAGTTGTAGATAGCTACTATTATTTTAAGGTCTTTGAATAAATAAGTAATGGTTATAATAAACTGAAGTGGTCTACAAATAAACCTACTAAAAAGAACTTGAAACATAGTTGAGATTTTAAACCTATTAGTTGTGAACAAAAGAGAAGTACCATACACTTCTGGGTCCAGGTGTAAATTAAATCAAAATGTTTAGATCTTTAAAATTATTTAGTATAGTTTAAACAAAAAATAATTTATGGAGGGCCGTAGGTATTTAATGAAATCCTATCGAAAAATATGACAATATTTTTGACACTAATTTCAATCAACAATATGACTCAAATTTCGGTCTCTCAGTTTGCTGAATTATAAAGCACGTGTAACAAGATAACAAATTTAATTAAGCGTTACAAGGCGCCCTCGGAGACGTTTGGCAGAATATTGTCAACTAACTTTCCTGAGGTTCCTTCGTGTAGAGGAAAACACGTGTCGAAGTTTCATTTCTTGTCAGTAGTATATTGAAGTTAAGGTTTCGAGAATTACTATAGTTTCACTGACTGGTTCAGTTTGTTTTTCGATATTAGTATTAGAGTCAACGGGATATTTACCATGTGTTCTTTTGAGTGGTCACCGTTTACTGGCAGTAGGACTATAGTTCTTCCATGGTAAATAAATATCATGTTGACTATAAAGCTGAGGTTTAAATATCCATCTTATATCCTATCTATTTATAATTAAGTAAGAGTCATCCTTGACCATTGTTGGAGTCGACAAATTGAGCATGTATTATGGTTTTCCTCCTCAATTATTATTTTATAAGTGTAATACACAATAATGCCTCTTTGGTCCCGTGGTATAATTTTACAGTTATATTTGATTGCGATCAATTTCGGGCCAATCCCGGGTTGCGCAGTGTTATTGGGTTTTTCTATTAGGAATTGATTGGTAGCCGCACGATGAAAAAACGCACGATAGGGACGCCTCTTGTTATAAGGCGTAATGAACGTACAACGCATCTCTACCTATCATATCGGCTTCGAGCAACCGAGTAAGTTATAACATTGCAAGGTTAAGCAAAACTAGCCCGGTTAGTCTTAGGATTAGTGACAGTTCTTAAACATTCAGATCCCTCCGTAGCTCAGAAGGCACGTTCCGTCCGTTACCATACCTACATACATTACGGGTGGTGAAATGCAATATCATGTAATAAGAGGTTAGATTACAGTCGGTTGAAGGAAGTCGGTTGATTGGTACTCCAATCTTTGCCATGTGCTCAAGAAAATATGTTAACATTATTTATGCATTGTTCATTTTACTAATCTGTATAACTTTTAATTTCGTGGAAATGTTATCTCTTCTTTATCATTCATCTATTCGTAAATTCTTCCTCTTTAATTTCCTAAGAAAATATGGTGGATCAAGCGGTGTATTTTTGTCTTTACCCAAAGTATTCTTTAAAACGTTGAACGTATCCTCTGCGTATTTGTTTTTCATTTCGTTAAAGTTTATTTGCTTTCTTTGAGGTTGCTAGGTCCCATCAAAACTGACAAGCTATGTATGGCGGGTGCGTAACTGCGATATTTATTTTATCGGCCTATATTTTCGGTAATATGTCAAACTTGTTCCTATCGGAACAGAACGGTGGTGTTGACTTTTTATAACATGCCGACGACTCGAACTCGCCAGTTTCGTGATTTCATTAAAAATAAATGATACATTCGATAGAGGCGTATTTTTACTGTGTTGGATTTATACGAGCGGTTGGTAACTTAGTTTCCATGTTTTCATCGTTCTTTTTCGATTTGTATCTTTCTGCGCTCTAGGCGTTGAACGCTACCCACGGACCTATTCGGTCATTGAAAATAAAAAGCGATTTAGAATCTAGTTCTGAACTCGAATTTATAGCCGTATTAGATTCCTTACGCGTTGAACTATTGAATTGCTGCGCAACATGTTATAAGCACGTCTCAACGAAAACCTAGTGAGTAAATTTTGCATACTAAAAGATTAAACTAGTGGAATTTATAGACATTTAAATTATTCATATAACATCAATAATTTTAGAAAACAAAACCTTCCGTTATTCCTACCTCACCGTTTTCTGTAGTTCTTAATGTCATAAGATGCAGTATTCAAGCAAGAATTTAGCCCAAGAATATTATAGAAAATATTGCATTGCTAAGCGGTAGTCGACTGAGTGAGCACAATGCATAAAATGATTCGGTCTTGGTTCTTGTTCAAGCGGGATTGAGCACACTTGGATGTATGATTGTCGACCCACTTGTTACTCTCATATACCTACCGACTCGAAAGTTTTCTGCGATTTTGTACTTCAATGACGTCATAAATCTAGACTCAGTTGTTGACTTTTGAATATACATAGAGTCAACGCCAGAAAATAAGTCCCGCGGTCAAACTTGGAACTCAAAATTACATCTCAGCCATACTACGTGTTGGTTTTAGCACATTTTTTATGATTGGGAATTATAGTTCTTGGCATATACTTATATTGATCCCAAACTCGTCACAACATGTTCACTATTAAATGTACAGTGCGTATTTTTTGAAGGATAGTATGAGGTGCTACGGGGGTGGATGAGCTCATACCCACTAATCACATTAAAAAGTGTATTGCTGGGAGGTTTTACAACACTCCAAGACTTCTCTTGATACACTTTGGCTGAAGTTTTCACCCTTTTAACTTCTAAAGTTCAGCAGTTCAACTGAGAACTATTACGTGTATCTGAACAATGAAAGATCTGTTAAAATAAAAAGACGATACTGGCAATATTACATGTTGCGACTGCCACGCCGTGGCCAAGGGACTTATTTAGTGGCGCGTACTGTACCTATGTATGTGACGCATGTCATTTACAATTATGAGCACTTCAACGGACCTGAATATTAAATTAACCCTTCGCTTACTTGAGAATTTCTTGATTTGAACTACCCTAAAGTGATATACCCAATTATACCACAGTAGCATATTTTGGTCTAGTTTTTAAATAGGAAATCGCCCACTAAGGTGCTGTCCGATATTTTTATAGATATCACAACAAAATAATAGTACCACATTACCCATTTATTATGTCGCTGTCTTAGCCTTTATCAGGGGTTTTAAATTGCCATTTGAAACGACTTTTATTTTAAACTAGTATTGTCTAACAATATTAATCCCGTCTCAAGTAGGGAGTGAGCGGCAATTTACGCAATCCCGGCCATATCTTTCAAGTCCGCGCTGTAGATTTCTCGTTTTTAGCTAGATTTTTATTTCAACCCAGTTTAATGGCTAGACGCGGGAGCCATACAACATCCGGTGTTTCCATCTCCTTGCTTACTTGGCTTCTTTTTTCCTTAACTTTCACTAAAATACCACTATTAATTTATTAGCTAGTTATGTTACGATAAATCTCAACTATATCAACGAATATATCAAGCTTACATAATAAAATAGGATTATCGAATGAAGTGAGAATTGAATTTTCCTTTCCTTTAGCTTCTCCAGTACATTACCCCAATGTGATGAATTAAATTCATTTATCTACCCAGTTAAGGCCTGCTACATGTGAGATATATCGTACCACATCCTCAAGTATAAATGTATGTTCAAAACTTCTGCGTATATACGTCGTTAACGACTCTTCCAACCCGAACGTACATCATACGATAAATTAAATTTCTCACTAATGCACACCAAGAGCCAAGCAAAAGCATGTAGGTACTTAAAGTGCTTCACTTACTTTTCAATATAGATTAAGGATAAATGCATACTAGAAATGAATGATGGTGCAGATCAGAAAACTCTAGAGAAGGGGATCCGTCAGAATACATTTAAAATTGTCTGACTGCGGTTCTATAGGATTAAATTACTGGCAGCAGTATCTGTACTTCCATTTTTTTCCATATAGCTAAATTGGATTTGGTTTCAAGAGGCGCTCGTTATTTGTCCTCAATCACTGTGGCACGAAAATAAATAATTGGGCCAGGAGGTGGTTGGTGTCAATAATTCGACGCTTCCTTAAAGATTGTAAGCGCTAAAATGATTTTCATTTCATTTTATTCTATGTAGATAAAAACACAGTATAAACACAGTTCAGTTATTAGCGATAATAAAAAAGGAGCGTCAGTCAAAAATGAACTATTCATAAATAATGAAATGATTGTAGTTTTAACATTACATATAACTATTAAATATTATATGAAATATGCTGAAGCGAACCATACGAGTCTAATAACGAATGATAAGGAGGGTATGTCGGACCTGAACCGACTAAAGCCCTACAGTGTTTCATCACCACGTCACGTAATCGAACCTGAAATTTAAATTTATGAATCCAATACTATAATCTACTCAACTAATTATAAACAAACGTTCATACATACAGTGCGAACACTATTCCAGTATATCTCTAATTGGCCATACGTCGTCGTTTGGAAACATGTCAATTGTTGGACGTTGTAAATTTCTAGATTATTTAGTGGTCTGAGATCCGGCCACAAATACTGGTGTCGAGTATGGCTACGAGGCACTATTAATAACGGTCTGTGTATGCTTGTATCATCCGACCTCTCGCCCGTCCGTTTCTCTATTGATCATGCTCTTGTCATAAACACATTTTCCCTAATGGACTCCGGGTCCGTCTTTTGAGACTATTGTTTTTGTCCTACAATCAAGGGTACGGTCGGGCAGTCACTCATCATGTATCATCCTTATAGTTCCTGGTATGAAGTACCGCGTAGGACATTATGGGACTATTAACAAAAGATCTAGTTTCTTATGTTATTGTATTCCTTTATTATATTGTGAACATTATATATGTGAAATTACAATTATTATCTAAACTATAAATAAAACGGTGAAGGTTCGCTTAAGAATTTTTATTCTTGTTACTATTAAATAAAGGATATTAGTCAAAAAAGGTAAAATCAATATTTTTTAATTACCAAGTAAATTAAATAAAGATCATAATGGATTATATTATACTATGTTATTACCTTAATCCAAGTTCTTGAATAATTTTATTTCCAAAATATCGACGTTTAGTTTTGTAAATTGGTTTAGTTTCCTAATCCTCTTTGATCTATAAACAGATCGTCTTTTATCGTCAACAAAGATTCCTTTATCCTCACAGCAGTAACGAGATTTAACTCCTTACACATTGAAATCAATATCCTGTGGTGTTTCCTATGTAAAGAACCAAGTTCAAGCAATTTGAAATTCTACTAGGTAGTTTTTTGGATCTTCTTAAACTTAAATGATTTTATATTTTATCGAGTATATTCACTGTAATGTCTAGTACCTACTTTTTTTCTAATTACTGGGCTCTGATCTGTGTTTTTAATATCTGGGTAGTATTTTTTAATGAAACAATGTACCATTTATTTAGCCTGTAACTGGGAGTACTTATTACGAACAAAGTAAGTTCAATCTCTTTTATCGTGGCGTTATAGCGAGGAGAATTGGACGCCTCTACCCAACGGTTCCTATAGCGGGCGCCCACTCTCCCGTAAAATTATGTTAAACTTGTTCTTTGCTTTTTATATCTCTATCACTCTTATAAAAGTCTTGCTGATAGTCGTCTGTAAAAGAACGTTGATATCACGACAAGAAATTTACCTGGCCGATTGCGCCCCGTCTTAACTTGATCGATTACCGGCAGACGTTTTTGAAAACTAAAAACCAAAATCACTCGTTCTTAATGGTTTCCAGATCAGTCATTTATCATCTTATGTCGTACACACGCTTCTGGCGAAGAGCGCTATAGATAGTAATTTCTAATATTATAGATATATTTTTTCTTTACGACGCCAAATTTCCGAGATGTCAGATACATGCGCTTGATTTCCGCCGCTATGGGTATCGCGTATAGCCAAACGGCCGAATTTAAAAAATAGCTTGCCGATTATGCGGCGAGCCGCGTGGCGCGGTGTCGTAATTACGGCATCACTCGGGTAAAACGACAAAATAAATTGAAAAAGCGAGCTCCGGTGAAAATTCGAGCCGGAAAAATATATCTCTACGGCACTTGGGCTGCGACTGATACGGACGCAGATAATGTATTTGTTTTTGCTAAAATCTCATTGTTGTAGGCACAAGAGCAATAAATTATTCCTGCGTGACAATAATTGCATTGTGCTCTTACCGAACAATTACTTCATTAATGATAATGAAATAATTTTACGTTTGTTGGTTGTTTTTAATTCGATCGTGACCATGATACCTTGAACTTTACTGACTATTAATTCTTGTTAGTAATTGTATCGTTCATTATAATAGAGTAATGAAAATTTTGAAAACCTAATTGACCTAATTGCTAATTCGACGTCAATAGTAACATCAATAATTTAACAAGCGCTGATATAAATACTAATAAATAAATCTCAATAGAATCCGTTAAAAAGTTTCATTTCAATGAATGATATTCGCGTAAACTTCAGACACGTTGTAACCAAAAATTAATTATTATCAGTGTAGTTTATAGTATTCTCGGTATCATCGAATAACAAATACATAAAAATTAATGCCCCTCCCTCCCCTTCCTTCATTATTACTACTATAATGTTGAAAGATTAGTAGATTTGAACACTAAATAATATTATAATAATGTACATTTAAAAGTTTTAACTCTCCAAATCTCTTAATTACAAACTTTCAGAAATCCAACAACTGCCAAAAATTTCAACTGATCTTTAGGGTTCTTAGATCATATGTAAGTATATTTAATTAAATTCACTGTATTTTGTAAGTATTATATTAAATTATTAGTTTAGGTATACCAAAACTAAGTATTGTAATAATCTCTTGCCTTATTTTCTCAAACACTTCACTAATGGATCGTTAGGCACATTAACGTACAGGAACAGACATATACAGTTTCAGAAATAGGACCACAGTCAACTGATAGTTTTATCAGTACAAAGACTTCTAAATGTCTTACAGAATAGAAATATTGCGAAAAATAATTTACTAAACAGATGTTTCAACATAATATTTTACCGTTACATTGGGTTCAATAAATCTGCCTGCACACATTTTAAGTGGTTATCTTACAATGTATGGTACGAGCACGTAGCAGGCAAGAATTTACTAGCTGGTCATTTCATCGTGTATAGGTGGAAGTTGACAAATTTCTTCGTAACAATTATGTAAATCTTTTCAATAATAAATGTCATCTATTGGAATTCTTCTGTTTTAACGTCACTAGATCGTAATAGTAATAGTATTTACTTGAATTAACTTTAAATATTAATAATGTAGGCAATGATTTACAAATCAGCGATAACTGACTTCCACGCTAGCGGAGTCGCGGGCAACAGCTAGTCTTTTATAATACAACTAGGTATTAAATACAGAATTTATTGCTACAGATACTACTACAGATACTACTACTATTATTACAGAAAGACTTAGAAAGCTTTTTTTTTTTTAAACAAACAATTTCGTATACTGTGCATGAACAGATGTTGTGCGCATTTTACTGACTTTTAATTAGACCTCTTTCGGACTCGGAATATTCCAGAACAAAATAATCGATTTTTTAAGTTTGCGTTGTGGTTTATTTCAGGGCCAACTTTGGCTACATATGGCGGTTTTTTCTCCTCTATATAAACGTCTGACGACGTCGGTTGGTAGGACGTGACTTAAATACAATCGCATTTTTCTTTGACCACAGAAAAAAGCTAAATTCTTTCGAAGGCAAAGGTTATCTGGGATTCCAACCGCGACTTACTCTGAATGATCGTACTGCGCATGATACCCATAAATCGACGACGGTAAACACAGATCGCTGTGCCATTAACAGCTTGGCGATAATTGTTCCTATTGGCATGCTTCATGTCAGTTCAATCCGATATACAAGCGAACAAGTTATTGCATAGTTTCTGACAGCTTATATCTCCTTTAATACAAGTTAACGATCAAACTTCGTGATGCGCAAAGTTAGCGCACAACACATGTTTGTATTACAACAACACCGCTTCTACTGACATTGTTATTGCGTTTATGAAGATTCACCGCATCACACATGATACCAGTACTTTTCAATTTTAAAGCAGGCTTTAATTTTGATATATTATGTACTATCATGAAACCGCTTCGTTGGCTTCGTGTTCAAAAGCGACAAGCTTGGTGTTATCGGGTAAATAAATGTGTACCCTCGTGAAATATTAAGTTTTAACATTGTGATGATATGGGTTTCGAAATTCATGTTTTCAACTAAAATTCAACATAAAGAGACATAAATGACTTATACGTGTACATTTTAAAAGAATTAAAGGATTTTAGTGAATTAATAATTATTAAAACGTTATTTGAAAAAAGGTATAAGTTGGAAATCTACGACTAATTATGAAGAAGTATTCAATTGACATCCGTTATCTCATAAGACAAGACATACAGAACGACAACTTTATCGTCGTAATCTCTGACAGTCGGAATACTTTTTGTAAATTATAATAATGTGATGTATTTCATCCGCTTCAATATCATTTATAATGAATAATTGTTGTCAACATTTTGTTTTGTTAAATAGTTATATTATGTTATAATTGTTATATTATAGTGTGAAACTCGCCAGGATGTTTACCATGTTTATTATTTTCGCTGAGTAACCGATATTTTGGCACTGTTACGAGCGCCATGATTACGGCGTACGCCGTGGCGGTAACTTACGTCAAATCCAATGAACATGTCAATCTCAAATCAAGTTATATTATGCTCTATTTTAACGTTGTTTAGGAAATTCTCACAAGATTTGAAGTGTGCTTGATACCTAATTGTGGCAACGTGATAAAGCGATTGCTATTTTCGAATTTTAAATAACCCATAATGAAGGCTTTTAATGACGTGATGTTATAATGGGCAGATTTATTGATTATAAAAACACCGTGGCGGGGATAAATGAAACAGAAGAAAATTATACTTTGGCGTAACAAAAAAGCTTCTTATATATAAAATGGCGAGACTGAACACAAATTAAAAATAATAAGGTATCCTCAAATTCATTCAATGTTAATGTATTTTTGTTGAGTTTATTATAAAGAAAATTACTGCGAAATGTAAGATTTCACGCTATCACGTGGCAACTACTTAGCAGAAGCAACTTGCATCTTTTACTTTCAGTTAAACACAACTTCAAGGTAAGCTTTATCTTCATTTCCATAGTACACGATATTGAAATAGAAAGCGGGGGTGATGCGTCTTCTGACGTTGCTGGCCACAGTCCGTAATGTAAATTGAATTTACATTACAATAAGTATTGGGTTTTTATTCCCTTTTTTAATGTCTTGCAATTATTAATATTAAATTATTTAATGTTTCTTTTTCTTCATATCGTAAATTGATATAAATTGATACTTTTGTGTCATCCACTTATTACTACCATTGTTTAAAAGGGGAAACAAGAAAGTGAGAAAAGTCCTCGAGGGCTCTAAGGAGCTGAAATGAAATAATGCAGATCCATAAGTAGTTGTATGCTATTAAAAGAAGAGCGTTATTCTTCTCCTGTCAAGCGTAACTCCACTATTTTCATAATTCTAACGGCGTTTTCCTCATTTCAAGAATATCTTCGAAGGTTTTTTAAAACTAATATCATACCTGGTACTGAAAGAGCAACAATCCGAATGGTTCACATTCTCGTGGAATAACAATAGTTATTGCTTTCAGAAGATAGATTCTAACGTTTTTTTATTTTACGCAAAACGGCGTTCCTGAGTCGACCACGATAAATTATCCATTGTTGGACCCCGAATTCAACAAGAGCCGTTTTTGTTCAATTCTTCGACTCGTCGTCTATAGGAAATTTATTACCTCCTCTGTCGCATTTAAATACGACCGATTATATCAGAGAGAACTTAAAATGTTGTGAGCACTCAACCGAAGATGCTAATTTTCACATTTCGTCGCCACCTTTATGAAGATTTGAATTATTCTACGCTATTCTGTTGCAGTATGCTCACTCAATTAGATGCTAGTATTAGCTCATCTTGCTGTTACGTGTATATATACATATTAGGTTTTAGGGATAGATAGTCATTTCATTAGTCTTTTCTTATCTAAATGCCTAGTAGTATGGGTAATGGTCCGCTGAGACGAGGTCTTGGGTTCGATCCCAGGTTTTACCATGGCACACACCAATGACTTTTCGATGCCTTCCGAAGTTATGTATGTATTTATCACAGGTTTATAAGTGCCCAGTTAATGGCAATACCTAGTCTAGCCATAAATATTGTTACGAAGTAAAAACATTTTTTTTTATTGCAAATAATATTTATTACTTTTACAGTGTGTTAGTTTAATACATAAATATAAAACAATTTAAAATATAAAAAGCTTATTCGAAGTGGTCTCAATTGGCTGCAACACAGTCCTTTAAACGTTGAGGCCAGTTATCAAAAGAAGCACGCACTCTTTCCGTGGGAAAATTCTTCACTGCCAGTCGCATGGATTGTTTTAGGGACTCCAAATTATAATGGCGTTTAGAGCAAGCCATACTCTCTAAAACTGACCATAAATCATAATCCAGCGGATTAAGATCGGGACTAGACGACGGCCAGTCTTCAGCTCTGATGAAGTCCGAAACGTTCACTTCCAACCAAGACTGCGTGGACCGAGCTTTATGACCCGGTGCTGAGTCTTGTTGGAAGGACCATACTTGGTTATTGAACATGGTGTTGTTAAGGGGTTTAACTACCTTCTCAAGAATGGTATCTTGATACACTTGTGCCGATGTTTTGATACCTTTTTCACAAAAATATGGCTCAGTCACTCCTTCATAGCTAACACCCCACCAAACCATCACTGAAGTCGGATAATGCCCACGTTGCACTCTGTCGACTAATTGGGAAGCTTCCTTAGAGCTTTGAGCATAAATAAGGTCAATTTGTTTGTTAAAATGTTGCTCAATTGTAAAGATTTTCTCATCCGTAAACAATTTTTTTCTGTGACCTCCCTTTGCATACAGCTTCAGTAGTTGCTTCGATTTTACCACCCTATTCTTTTTTAAATTATCAGTTAAAAAATGACCAGTGCGTCTCTTATAGGCTGCAAGTCCTAAGTCATCTTTTAAAATGCGCAACATGGTTCTGGGTGCTATCTTCATCTCCTGAGATAAAATCTTTTGCTTTCGGACAGGATTTCTTCGAATTCTTTCCCTTACTGCTTTGACCACCTTTTTCGTACGAATACTACGTGGACGGCCAGATCTTTTTCTGTCACACACAGAGGAGGTCTCATTGTACCTATTAATAGCCCGGTACACAAACATTTGACTAATACCAAGCGTATGGAGAGTTTTAAAAATTACATTCGTCTCCATACCAACTTTGTGTAATGCAATCACAGCGATTCGGTTTTCTTTATCACCCCACTCCATTTTAATATAGCAAAACATTGTACAATGTGTTGGCGCCAAAATTAGAAAACACAATGAACAATCGTATAAAAATGACAGATTCCAAATTCAAATATAATATCTTTCTTATTTTAATTGTAACAGTATTTATGGCCAGACTAAGTAGGCTTGCCACCTATTACATTGGGAGCTAAACATAAACTGGCGAAATGTGTGTGCTAGCTCCTCTGCCTACCCCTTCGGGGATATAGGCGTGAGTTTTTAATAATATAAAATAAATATGTAGGTATTTCTAATTAATGTAATGTACTCATTGAATGTCATACTCATTGAATTGACTCTTAACAGTTACGCGAAAGCAGATCCATGGTATATCGTACGTTGAAATCAAAGCACGTTTTTTATTGATCTTTTGAAAGAGCCGGTAGCAGGTTGAATAAAGTTGTAAGCAGTGACCGTAATCTATTTTGTGCTCGATCCCAACAACGTGTGCCCGACGTCAGTCGGTTGACCTCACATATTTCGTCTATTCGCCAGTGCTCGTTACTTTTGTGAACACCGGGATTCCATCTATCATTTTTCTCTTGCCCCTATGACCTTTAACTTGACAGCTGCGAGATTTCTTTAGAACATCTTCGTTTAGTTTTTTATTTTGATAGATTCTATGACTGTCAATCGGTAATATATGAAACAGATGTTCACGGATTCAGTCGTCATTATTATTTGAATAATGGACCGGTATTTGAATAATGCGAGTGGGTAGTCCAGGTGTCCCCACAACTGAGAACGACTAATTTGTCACTTGTTAAATCTCTTGATTAACGATCTGTTTTAGCCCGTGAAGAATTTATCCGCAATCGTTAATTTGTCTTTCTTTTAGCGTTTGTTTCAATTCAGTATCAAAATAATCGGGATATTTATCATGTTGCATTGTTTTGAGTTTCCGATATTTCTGTCAGTTCCTCCGTGATCATGGTGCTTGCAACAGCGCTGAAATATCGGAAACTCAAAACAATGCAACAAGGTAAATATCCCGATTATTTTGATACTGGAGTGACCATGCTAGTTTAAATACCTATTTTATTTCTATAATCGATATGTGTTTAGATTGACAAACGTTTTTTCTGGTTAGGTATCCGCTTATGAAATGCTACTTACGTAGATACAAACTATTTTCAGCATCAACCGTCCGGTTCGAAATTATCACCTTTCATTTAATACAGACATTTAGAGCGTTTCGTTAGATTTTCCTAAACACCCTCCCCCCTCTTCAGATGCACATAATATGTGACATGTTACCTTCCCTGCCTTCAGCTTACCATCAGGTTAGGTGAAGTTTATTGACGTGTCCTATATGTCCTATATATAAAAAAGGTATAAAATATTTATAAGCCACGTTCACCAAAAGATGAGCTGTATGCTTGTTTGTTACCCTAATAGTATACAATAGAAAATGAGTCATAATTTATTTCGTTATTTAATTGCGGGTTTAATAATTGCAAATGATACTATCATGAACCTTTTAAGATACTAAATGTCCAAGCATTCATCTTGATTATGTAGCCCTTTTCGAATAATTAAACCGATCGAGCGCATGAAAGCTCTCAGCTTGTTAACCCTAAAATGTCGTAACAGTTTCATCGACTGTCATTTTGTTAGTTATCACCATCAGGCTGATATGAAATGGCAAGTAATTCTTTTTCCCTCATTTTCTTATTTGAATCTGTAGAATATATAGATATAGATAATATTTTGCCGCTTGGTTTCCGGCAGAGTAGAATTTGGGCCTCCCCATCTCTTCCCATGCGGTGTCGTACAAGGCGTCTAAGGGATAGGGCTGTTTGACATCAGACAGATATATACAGCCCAGACTTAGTCTCAGTCAACAATAGTGCCCGGAATACGGCAATAGGATCACCCCCTATTACGTGGGACCGAATACAATTATTGGTGAAATGTGGGTGTTAATTCACCTCTGCCTAACCCTCCAGGGATAAAGGCGTGATTATGTATGTATGTAGATAATATTTTGTGTATAATACAACTAATAAATCATCTAAAACAGTGAGCAAGGAAAATTGTTTTCTCATTCCAATACATCGGTGAAACCCTTCTGTTCTAAATGTATTCCGTTTTGGAAGGTAGAAATTCATCCCTATTACTCGGCAGGACTGGACCTTTGATCTACTGTCTGATCGTATAATTTCAATGGTAATCAGCAATGGCCTTAGATATTTTTGGTTACAAGTGAAACTCATTTCAGACTTAGGTGAACCCCTCTAGTTTACTTCTTTATATATATATTACATCCACCGAAACCGCGGTAGCCTAGTGGCATGGTTAATGGACTGCTGAGACGAAGTCTCGGGTTCGATCCCAGGTTTTACCATGGCACACACCAATAACTTTAGATGCTTTTCGAAGTTATGTGTGTATTTATCGCAGGTTTATAAGTGCCCGGTTAAAGACCTAAACATAAACTGGTGAAATGTGGGTGCTAGTACCTCTGCCTACCCCTTCGGGGATATAGGTGTAAGTTTATGATTTGTTATGTTACATGATACATTATTATACCCTCTTAATTGTTGTAAATGTCATTTCAAGATATTCGTGGTCGGGTATCTATCATCATTGTCTTAGTTTATGCACATTATGCTGATATAGCTGGAGGTGATCAACGGAAGGCAATACGTATTGCTATGGATAGGTTGCATATAGATCATAGACATTATAGTAATTATATTCTCATACATATACAATATTCTTACAAATAAATGAATCTTATCCTATCTTAGTGTATTTATATATATCTATGAATACGTGTATTTTTGACCAACTAGTAGGTAGGTATACCTAAATTATTATCAGTTTAAACAGAAATACTAAGGTACAACTACACGAGTACATCCACAACTCTGTTTCATTCCAATGGTTGCTTATAAACGATGGCTGAGCGATAAGTCCTCGAATTGTATAACTTCTATACGTAAATCATTGTGATACAGTATGTGTTATTTTTGTTTACTGTATAGTGTATAGCTTTTCTATTTATCTTATTCCTATTGGACAAACATGAATGTAAGAGAAATTCATCAAATCATCTTTATCATAGCGTTGTTTCCAGTTGCGTATAAAGTTTGTACTTACTTTACAACTTGAATCCGCTCTGATGATCTTTGATTAGCGTTATCTCAATTTTTGCGGGAGCATCTACTGCTTAACCGCCGTAGCGAGAAATCAGATTATTCAAATTTCGAACAAATGTCTAGCATGTTGTCAGATGATACATTCTAACAAAGTTTCAATTTTTATTTGTCTACATTTTCCCTGCGGAACAGACTGTAACACATGCAAAGCCAATTTGTCCGTGCAATACACCTCAAACAAAATAAAATGTCAGTCGATCACCGCTACATCAATCAAACTGATAGAAGGTGTTATCTACGAAAGACTTGATTTTAAAACAATACTGAATGCCGCCGAGTATAATCTGTCACGTATTATAACACACATCAACGAGGGATCTCTAGTTTTAGGCATAATGATTTCTTAAACATCTTGCGGTAGCATCAAGTCTGATCTCAAGGGACTGATTATCACTAATATTTACGAGCCGAGTCCGTCGCCTGACCTCCATCCAACTAGTGAGAATAACTGTTGTCTTGTTATCATTTATCATTAAGATTTATTGTTTTTGACGAAAGGAGCCTACATGGCATCATTTTATCGTGTGTTTTTTAAGTTCGTTGCTGTTATGGATCTCACTTTCGAGCACTATTGAAATCACGCAAAGCGAAATATGCAATAAGAAAGTGAATAAAAGAATCCATTAAAGCAAATAATCACAAGGTAAAGTCTTAAAAAAAAATTTTTGGCTATAAAGTCACCCCTTTTACATAATATTTACGTACATTTCATGTATACACATTTTCAAATCTAGCTTAATGCTATTGTATTCTAACTTCCTAAGAATATAAATATTTATACCTTCTAGAAGGGTACGACAATTTCTCTGAGCCGTCATTTGATTTACCTGCGAAGTACCTTCGCTTGGAGGTGACACTATTACGCAGCGATCAGTATTCTGTGAATGGCACCAATCAGACAAGGTTTACTGTAATAGACCTAAGAGCGATAATTTTATGGTCCTTTAAAACTCTTACATTGTTATTGCTATCATAAGTGTTTGGTGATCTAAATTTACATATAATAATCTCTTTATTTGAAGATATATTTGCTGTTGATCCTTGTTGTCGAAATTATCAAAAATTATGCCTGTGTTCGTTATATAGGACACGTTATCTAGATCTAACAACATGTCAGTTCCAACCCCACTTCAGTTTAGTGGCGTTTTGATTGAGTTTCCTGTGCTTCATAATTAGTTGATAATGCACGTTCAGACATTTTCTTTTATTTTGTGACATAAAGGAAGGCTTCTTTGTCCAATGAATTCTTTCTAGTATATAGTTTTGTGTGTACTAAAAAAATATGTCCTCTTCTTGTACTCCTTTTTTATGGAATTTAATAAATTTAATCTAACTTTTTTGACGGATTCTATCATTGTTTATTATGTTATTTTTTATTTTGTCCGGTTCGTTTCCGTAGCCATGGTTACAAGGAGATTAAGAGGTCGTTAGTTCGTTCGTTTATTCCAAGTTCCATCCACTCAAGGCATATCCTCATCCATATCGCCTATGAAAATGTGATAAAAGATCACAAAATTAAAAGTTGAAAAAGCAAAATAATATATATTTTATCCTATTGTGAAAGCATTCTTAATAGTTACTAAATACTCAAACTATAAACCTATATGTAAGATAGATGTTGTTATTTTACTGTTTCTACTGTCTTTTCTGTTAGATAGCTTTCTGTCAACAATCTTACTACTGTCAATAGTGACTGCCGCTGAAAACCGGTGGGATTTTCTATTCTATTAGACATTTATTCCACATATATTATCCAAATCCAAACCAATCGTGTCAAGATATCCACGTCAAATATAAGGAGAGGGTTCAAGGCTGCTATTCAGCCTGTTTGGATATATATGGATGAATTATATATATATTTCTACTATAGATAGATGAAGGGAGTTTGCAGAAGCTAAAAGTTGAGTTTAGAATCTGTGACCGCTTACCTAATGGAATTGCCCCATGTGTTTCTTCTTTTCAACCCAAACTAGTTATTTATCTGGAATATCTTTTTTTTTCAAAGTATTTTATTATTATATCGAGAAAAAAAGACCAAGTTTGAATAGATAGAAATCAGGTAGGTACATGTAAGGCGAACGTTCAATATTGATCCAAGAAATCTGATATCACGGTACTTTCAGCATTACTAATTATCATAAATTTGATTCAAAATGATGATGCGAGGGGCATTATCAGACGTTTTGTTATTTTCAACATGACACTAATTTTATATTTTACCCAGCCAAATTACCGATAAACAAAGCTTAACCAACAAAACATCATATTATTATCATATTGCGTTGTTGGTATAGTGTTACAAGTAATTAATACAAATTTGTGCTAGTGTGGGGCTACCTATTGATTGGAAAATCGTGTTTTCATTTTGAAATGGAGAAGCTACAAGGTTATGTCAAGTATTTATTTAGTTACAGTATATTCTACGGCTATATTTGTAATATATTTCTATCTTTTTGTGATGGATACATAAGACGTTATTTTTACGATTTAGTCGCCTTCATTTGTCCCTTAAAGTACACTTCGGTCTTTAGGAAAACAAACTTCTTTCATTTATGAAAATATTTTTCCGAAGATAAAACGTAATTGTGTATATAACGCAAATATAATTTATGGTTAGGATAAGTAAGGCGGCCCACAGTCATAAATGTGTAAACAGGGTTTAGTGAGTGAATGTCAATTTTCTTCTCTTATCTGTGGCATAACAATCTTGTGAGAAGAGCGTTAATACTTATTGATTTTTGTAAGTAGGTCATTGAAGTTAATCCGCAATTATTGTCCCTTTGACAGTCTAAATTTCTACTTAGTATTAGTCGGTGAAACGACGTTTCTATATCTTACATATGGAAGAAGGAGAAAAAGATTGTGGTCCTAATCTGTTTCATCTATAAATATTTAACATAGCCTTGTCTTAGCATACTGCCTCACTGCTAGCTTCAGCAAGCCCTTGTCCAATATGGAAGAGGTTTGACTATATTGCACATCGCCAGCTTAGGAGGGTAGGCTGCGGTGCAGTTTTTGGAGGACATTAATTGAGATTATTTTCAAATTTACAGGAGATATTTTACAATGTTAAAATAAGTGCATACATAACAATTTATTTCCGACGCAGTATTCGATTTTTAAAGTAACGGTTTTAATCATAATTTTTCTTTTTGCTGATTTATTTAATATAATAAAATGTACTTTGATATTATATAAATTTTCCTAGAAATAACTATTGTTATCTTTCGAAGAAACCTTTAGTTAACTGTTGCGGAAAACTATTGGGTTGTTAGCATTTATTACTTGTAACCTTCTAGCGCACGGACAGCATATGGTTGGGTCATCGGTAACGGTCGAACATTTTATGGACGCGCCCCAAAATACCTCGACGCAGCAATACGTAGAGACGCACTTCCAGAGGATGAATATTTAAGAATATTCTTTTGAGTTGCCTGAAAATTGTTCCTTTTTTAAAGTAGTCCAACGTTAAATCGCCATGTTTGCGTGGACTACAGTCAAAGCGGAAAGCTCTGTTGTTTTTATAAAAAAGGTAGAAAGTCGACGTACCATATTTCTAGCCTGTGTGTGGTGCAGCAGTGCTCGCGAAACTTTATTACAGACGCAACATGATAAATAGGTGGGTTTGGTGGATAAAACAGTTTGTACACTGGTCTCGAATATAAAAACTAAATATAATATTCTCGTGTTACACTACTATACACTTGTGTACCTATACTCTTGCGCTATAATATTTTTAAATAAAACAGGTACAGCATTCCAGAAAAGCTTAAGTGCCTAATGGTTTGCTTTCTATGTATTTAAGTTGTCTGTTGTAAATGGTAATTGTGAAATTAAATAAAAATCTATGTAGTAGAAGATGGTACCTTCAAACTCCGATTAGTGAGATCTCTTAGCTTTAAAACAAGATAAGATGATTATGTTTATTATTCAGATTTTTTTGCGTTACATCGTATAGTCGTTTAGAAAAACTGCCTTAGAACCATTATGAAATACTCATTTACACACTTAAAGTTAGATTATAGATACACTGGAAACGTATTGAGTACCTTATAACCTTACTGAAACATATTAATGACTCAACGCCAGTACCTATATTAAAGGCTCTGAAAGCTGTTAATTAAATATATCTTCGGAATGGATAAATATTGTACTTTCATGACTTTGCGATATAATACTTTGATACCTACTTGGCGATCATTTTCAATGTGATTGTGGAGAACATATGCTGGTAATATTTTCGACTCTTGCTCCCAAATCTTGCATTATGTAGGCCAGTTCAGATAAGTGTTCACCTGGCCTGTTTATGTTTAATGGTTTCGTCCCCTCATTTGGTAAACATTATAATGTTATGTTTACAACAAAATGTTTACCGTTAGAGTTGTAATTTGTTATGATTTTTTTTATATTACTTCTGCAGCTGCACAGGCCATTATTATTAGTATTTTGGGTTTAGGATCGATTTGCGTTTCGAGAAAATGTTACTAGACTTTTCTATTAAGTAACTTAATAATAGCCAGGGGTCTGTAAACATATCCAGTAAACGCACGCTCCGTTTTACACATATGTATCTTTGTAGGTACAGGTCCTAACCTAAATACATCTACCATTATATACATATAATTACGCCTTTTTAGGCAGAGGTGAATTAATAACCACATTTCACCATCATTGTATTCAGTCTCACGTAATAAGGGGTGTGCCCAATGCCGTTTGTTGGGCACTACTGTTGCCTCAAGCCATGCATCTGAGGCAGAGTCTAGGCTGTATGTATCTGTCTGATGTAAAACAGCCCTATCCTATAGTCGCCTTGTACGACACCGTATGGGAAGAGATGTAGTGTTTCAAATTCTACTCTGCCGGAAAACCACGCCCTTCAATCTACCACCCCCTTTAAAAATATATAGGCTATAGATTCCATAAAATAATACTTCATAAGCATTATATTATTATATAATTGTATTACTTAATATTGTGTAGGTATTAGTAACAAAGTTGAATGATGAAACCTTTTACATTGAGTCCAGTCAACCAGATATGACTGATTTCATATCCTTTGACGGTAATACAAACGGCTGAGGCGTCATGTTTTATCTTCCCAGTGCAGGCGTAACGGTGGGTGCCACTGGGCTGCGGCCCTGTATACTGTACCGACGCTCAGTAGTCCCGCCTCGGAAGTCTCACGGCTCACCACACAAATCACTACGACACCGACGCACCCTTTTAAAACACTTTTTAAATCGTGATTTATTTTGCGTCAACATTATCTACGCTGTTAATCCTCTTGTGAATTATTATACTGAAAGTTTGTTGTGACCGAGGCTTAAGTAATCTCAAAGCTTCTAGTTATAATGCTGTTTAACAGGGGGATTTTTGTTATCCTGTTTAATCGTGATTATTAGCATTTTATCGTTTACCCTACTGGTAAGATAAGTATGTAAAGGATATCAGAAGCTTCATCGAATTATAATTTGAATTTATTTTACAATATTCGAACACGGTTGGAATGGGTCATTGTTTCGAACGAAATTGTTTTAATTAGGTTAATTTTCATTTCAAGTTTGTAATCTGCTTTTCACTTTACGTAGGTAATAGAGGTCAAAATTAATAGAGGTTGTGTGTAATGGTTGAAGTAAAATCAAAAATAGGTATGGGTAATGTAGGGTTCACATCACGCGACCCCGCCGCTTTGTTCAGGATCCTTTCATGCTGTGGCAGTACCACTCCAGGCGACCCACGCCTGTTTGTATTCCGTTCACGAACTTTCCGAATATATTATTTTGTAGGGGTAAGTACAGACGTGGAGGAAACTGATTTAAGAGTTCTCATTCAATAGGGCTCTAAAAGTGCTCAGATAAATTCGCTGCCGCCTACATGCATGTCCTTCCAATGGTCGAACTTGTTGTTCTACGATTTTTTTTTACCTTCAGTACATTTATTGTTGTAATAAAACAAACTTACACATAATGTTAGTCAGGTTCTCACCAGACTTACCTATCATTATGAAGAGCGTGTTATAAAGACAATTAAGTATTCTTCTGTAATAATCACAAAAAACAACCCCCAAAAAGTTGAAAATAAGTTGTGTTAGTCAAATCAAAATATGTATTACTAGATATAACTTTAATATACCTAGTAATACATATTTTGATGCAAGTCTTGTCATGTCGGGGGACCCTAACTGGTAGAGCACTACGTCATATTATCGAAACGATCCAAGGTCCCCCCGACAATGACAACGCATGAATCAAAATATGTATTACTATGTATATCAAAGTTATAGGGCTTACTAACACACCTTATTTTCTACTATTTGGGGGTTGTGTTTTGTGACGGAGGTTTTTTAAATTTTTAATTAATTTTTATTTTACACTTTTTAAATAGATACTAGTCATACCCTTTCATTTGATATCCATATTGAGGGAGTTGAGAAAAAACATGTACCTACTCCCTCATTTTGCAGCGGCGGCCATCTTGGACTGTTTTTTTTTTCAAATAACCAATTATAAGAAGACGATTTGATTTTCATGTAATATTTTTCTATGCGCAATCAAAATATCCCATGGCCTATAATTATCAAGTTTAAAAAGAGTTGGAAAAGTTTATCAATGTCGATTTATATCTTTGAGTTCTACGTCCAATTCTAAGTCCTTAAGTCATTGAATATTTGTCTGAACTCCTGAAAGACTGTAATTCGGTCTATCGAAAAAGACACGCTCTAAATATTGTTTTAGAACCAAACTGATACAGTTTTCATTATCTGCGTCTAATCAGTGATCCTTATATTTTTTATTGTCAATCATGCACGGAAACATTGGTATTATAGATAAAAGAAACAATGGTACGGTGTATTTTCTTCTGGAATTCACTTAACGATGACAGCAGATATGTCTGTGTTGCCTATAAATGAGTGTTTAGCATTTTTACCATGTTTTTGTTGAGCGTTGGCGAGCGCGCTGTCGAACGGCTCTCCCAAACAAAAGAGAACAATTTGCATTTTAACCAACTGATAACTGGACCTGGTTGACGTCGTGCCCTCTAATTTCCCCAGGACCCATCGGAGACAACGTAATTTTCTTTTTTAGGGCACAGTTTGAGATAAAGAAATAATATTAACTTGTCCCATGGCGACGAGATAAAACTTTCTCTTCGTTTTTAACTTAATTTTGTGGTCGTGATTCATTACAACCATTTTTTATAATCAGACATAAGTAAAATAGAAACATTATTGTACAGATGTTGCTTTGTCTAGATGTTGCACGTGCATATTATGATACTGCCATATTAGAAACATTATTTATAGGTTCTACACGTTCAACGTCGACTTGAAACTCGTATATCAAAAGTGTAGTTGTCTTCTTAACTTGTTGATTGTATTAAATTAACAAAAAAATTATAGAAAAAATATTTATTCTATTAGGTTACATAAAGAAAAGCTTTTACTAAACCGTTAACTAACTTAAACTTTTAGAATCGATTATACACTTTAGTGTAAAAGTTAGGCATCTATTTCTAAACCCCACCCAAAATACGACCACTGCGACAAGAACCCGCACTAGTAACGCACCTAGAAGTATATTCTATGCTTAGTTTGACTATTTAATAGATTCTAACCTGAGTAAATTAAAAAATATAATTATTATTCTCTCGTTGCATATTTCATTGTTAAATTCATATTCACAAAATGTTTTGGTCTCAACGGTTATGAAAAGCATTGTGGTTTTACGAGAACAATAACCTTTTAATTCCGAATTTATGTACATACCTATCTTGTATTGTTATTAAAAGCAAGCTTCATTTAAAAAGTAACGTATTTTGTGGAATATCTCAAAGTGATTATACTTAAAGAGATAATGTCCTCTTACTTTTTTGATTAAAATATTACAAACAGTGTCCCGCTATAAATCATGAAGGATCGTGCATTTATTCAGAAGCGCAAATTAAAAAAGTTACCTACACCAATTTGAATGAGTTATTGTGCAATATTCAACTCTGGTTATTATAAGTGGAGTTGAAGCCTGGTCCGACGTGTTTTATTTGTGATTACACACAAACGTTACACTAGGTAGAGTCCGTTAATATGTGCTAAAATCTTTAATGATCTCTAGTATCTTCGAATATTGGGTGAAACGCCTGTATAATTTACCTGTGAACAAGATTGAAAAAAAAAGTACATAAAATCAATAACAAGTGGCAAATACAGAGTGTATTTGAAATGAGTAAGCTTTTAATGGATTTTGTTTACCGGCACACGAACAAATAGACAATGGTTGAAATGGTGTAATCGTTATGTACGACGATGGTAATAGGAGTGTTGTGCGAAGGCGGAAGCATTTAATGGAATGGCTGGTCGTGTCGTGATTGCGTACGTGAGAGTGATCCATGGCTAACTCTCCAGACCTGGGCCTGTTTGCCGCCAGCCTACTCCGGCTCATCATAGGTGAGTTGTAAATATTTAAAATACTATTATATACAGACAATTATTCAGCACCAGTTAATATTGTCATGTCACATCCTACTAATCTCTATTGTATAATTATAATTGAAAATTTGTAAAGATGTTCGAAAGTTTATTAATGATATCCTGAAATTTAGTACAAGAATAAGTTTATTTTAGAATAGAACTCTAGTATAACACATCGGCTATTTGTCCCAGAAATAGGTTCCTGTAGTTCGTAGACACCGGATTGGAATTCCACGAGGGTTGGTTGGGTTTCGTAGAGGTAAGTATAATGTGGAAACGATATGATGACAGCAGGTATGTTAAATTAATTTTCAATTAGAATGAGTAATATATAACTTGAAATTAGTAGCGTATCTAACTTTGTAAGAAACAATTTATGTAATTAAATCCTTCTTAATATATTGCCAAAATTTAAAAAGTTTTCGACCGATATTCTGATGGCTTTTTAAGTCAGTGTATAACTTTTAACCTGGAGAGCATTAGTAGAAATCTTCAACGGGTAACTGTTAAACTTTTACCCGGCTATTCAACGGGGCGCAGCCGCGGGCAAAAGCTGGTCTTTTAATATGATATTGTTAGCTGAACTGAAACGTAATTCTGAAGTTTCATCATTCAGCGCTCAATTGCTACATAATACTGTTCAGGTTTTTCAAATATCTACTATTCGGATCCGACTAAAACGCACGCCGTCTATGCGTCGAAGCTTGTTGGAGACGAGATTGGCTGACACATATCTCTCGCACCCCGACCGACCATCTGTTTTGAGCTGCCCCTCTTCGGGCGTGGGGACCACTGAGTCCCCATCTAGCCCGCGAGTATGAGGAAGCGCTCATCGTTTGCCGCCGCCGTTGCTTGTTTATGCTAGGGCGACAGGCGCTTCCACCCGCTACCCCCAGGGCCGTGCTAATGCGGATGGAGGACGTTCAGCTACCGCCGAAGCCCGAGTAGAGTAGCCTTTAAGAAATATGGCTTGAGTGTACAGTCTCAAACTCATCTCAAAATGTCGAATAGACTAAAGAAAATCATATTTAGAATTTTCTTTAAGAAAGAAGGAAGAATACTGGAAGAATACTTTCAATGTGTAATATCTAGGGTCTGGAAAACAACAGTAGTAGCCTACTTAACTTAGTAAAAGAGGTGTCTCTTAATAAGGAACACCACAACATACATAGGTACAGTTACAGCTCTTTCCCCAGACCTGGGGACGAGATGGTAACTTCTTGGTCCACACAGCGAAGGCTGTCTCAAAGAGTCGGCCCTGGGTTGGCCTTAGTGCAAGGGATATGTCTAAGATAATCTAACCTCCAGCAACCAGTTGGCGTGCGTTTTAGTCGGTTGAAGTCCGACATATCCTCCCCCACCAGCACCGTGTGAATTTCACGCACAATAAAAAAAAGTCACGACTCTTTCCTATTAGGGTATCGTCATATCTTTCCATTAACTCCGGCCTTCGCCTTTCGCTTCTTCTACTTTCATAACTATTTTCTTACATGCTTGTATTTTCTCATCTTGCAAACAATGCATAAAATGTTAAAAATGACATTTCCTTACATTTTTTGTTGTTTACTCTTATATATAAACCTTAGATTTATTATATAGCCTTATCTCAACAAAAACAGAGAAAAGGTTGGCTTAAATTCGTTATGTCATCCTGTAAGAGATGGCACGGGAAAGTAATGTCGACACCAATGGATGACAGCTATAAATATGAGCGAGTTCAAACAAATGTGCTTATCGGCAGGTACGAGTTCTCTTCAGCATGTTTCTATTAAAGTTGTGGTATATAATGTATTGTACAAGACGTACAATATTAATTAATATAGTAACTATATTATTAAGCTTTGAAGGCCAAATCAATCATATTACATCCGTTTCTGTGAACGACTGTAATTTAGAAATCAATTATAGATGTGGTTTAATATACCACTTAATTACAAATCACTAGAATGGCCATGTATCGTGCTTCTAAAAGAAGTTCCATCCACGAACGTATTTCAAAATTATGAGGTTCTTCAAAGAAGGTTTTCGCTGAGGTTCAGATCGGTACGAGTGTGATATTAAATTGTCTACAGGTTACGGGGGTCACTTTCTATTAGGCGTGAAATAAAAAAATAAAGAAAACTAAATTTCGCTCGTACTCGTGAAAAACGTACGTAATTCGTAAATGTGCCTTTATATTTTCAAAATGTGAGAGGAAATTGGTACCTATGTGCGTATAAATCTTACCCGTGGCGATGTCTCTGTCACATTTGTGATAATAAACAAGACACGAAACATCACCATTTAAAATAGTGTTATTACTTTCCTTTATTACCTACGTGACTGATGGCGGAGGTTAACGTAACAATGGTAGTTGTTACGGATTTTATTTCTCCTTTAACCTCTCATAAAAACAAAACATATACCGAGAACAATTGTTATATAAACGCTTCACAGCATTTATTTGGTACTTAGAACCCTGTGTGATATAATTCACTCGGAGGTAAATAAGTATTGAGGAATTCGTTTTTCTATGCACATAATATTTCTATTTAGTTGGACTTATTTAAGTAATTATATAGTTGACTGATTACTGAAAGCAATATTATTATAAACTATAGTTTCCAGAGTATAGGTAGACGTACTTTTAAAACGTCTTCATTTGTGATATATTACTATTTCTAAAATTCGAAATATTTGAAAATTGGTTTAATATATAAAGGACTCACTTTGTCGAATGTGAAGCTGTGATATTTAATATAGATGAACACACTGTCTTCATGTTTCATGTCTGTATAGTAGCGACATTGCAGAGACAGTTGATTCGCGTCTTTGCTTTTACAAGTTTTAATCTCCCTAATGCGTTCGTCGCCAACTCGCCGTACACTTAACAAAACGGTCGCTCCCGCTTATGTTAACAAACTATATGGCTATGTCCAAATTGTCAGGATATTACACGTTTAATGTTCCTCTTTGCAGACATTAGAGGTGCTTATTACGTATAGAGCGGCTAATTGCTCTTATTTAACTAATTTGATGGGCGACGCAAATACGCAAAGAAATATATAATTATGACTTTTTCTTAAGATGGGGTCCGACTCGAAAAATAAATACGGTCGTGGTCGTGACACAACATAAACAATTGTTCAATTTTAATTTTAAAAATCTATAAGTAGGTAGGTATATAACAAAAATAAAACTGGCTTCCGAGTTGTCTAGCTTCGGTGATAAGTGGGTATTGTAATTTTTTTCTAAATTTATATAGGTAGATATAGAAGTGTTTAAGAACGTAGTGTTGTTAAGTACTTCAGAAAAAGTACCAATAGTGGATACAAACCCAACAGTGGACACTTTCGAAACAAACATTTATTTTAACAAAAACAACCATTTGATTTACATGAATACTGAAATAAAAGACGCCTAATGGCATCTATAACATCTGCAATGTCCTAGGTAAATTTTCAATTGGTGACAATTGTTTCTTAAAACTTTTGTTAATGGTGCTGATTTTTATAGGTGTGAAATTTTATTGATTAATAAAGATTATTACCAATTTTAGTATGGATGTTATGATTAACTACTTGGACCATTGCCTAATTATTTGACTAGATTTTCTAGCAATTTTAGATTATTGTCCTCTATAGGTTCTTACAACAAACTGTACAATAATTGTATTTAAAGTAAAATAATATTAAAATATATATTATATCGTTAAAAACTAATATATTAAAAAAATATTAGTTTTTAACGATTTTGCCTGAAAAGGTTTCCGTCTAAATGTCGCTGTAACAGTTAAAATAGGATATAACGACTATTCTTTAATAAATATATAATTTTCTGGAGTGAAATTTGATTTGTCCTTAAAGTTTACGCCATTGATGCCTTTACCTTAACTCATTTAATACAAAAATTAACAAAAAAAAACAAAAAATGTTTGTACGTCTTTAAAAAAAAAGCAATACAATTTAAGCATCTGAAAAGACTCGCTCGACTGCACCTTAAAAATGTCACTATTTTGTCCATTGTATCCCCCAATTTTTGAACTGAAATTATAATTTTTGATAGTCAAATGTAGATACTATTTTTTAAATAAAAGAAGGAACAGCGCTCACTATCACATTATTACGTCTGGTGTTGTTCTTGCAGCCCAGCGCAGCGAGTAGTTGCCCCGTGGCAGTCGTGCAACAACTGTTACCACCGTGACTAATTTTCCTGCATCAACTCCTATTGTTATCGCCGTCCAGATGGCAGAAAGAACTGTTACGTTCATATTGCGGTGTACAGTTTGACGTAGAACGTTTTAAACTTTTATTCAGCCATATTTTCATACATTATTTGTTCACATTTTTATGCAACCCAAGTTCTTTTTAGCGACTTCATAAAAAGACAGAGCTTCTCAATTTGTTGGAGAATATTTACGAGTATTATATAAGTTCAGCGATAATACTTTACTACGTTGTCCGATATCCATGATTCCCTTGTTTTTATTAGAAAGAGGGTGCCTCAGAGCGATCCCATATAAATTTCACCAAGATCTGATGATGAAGCTTATAAATTTACCAAAGTACCTAACGACATACGGGCAGAATTTTTTTTGTTTTAAACGGGAATAAAATATGTACCTAATAACTTCCCTATATTTCAAGGTAGTAGGTATATAACTTTAATTTTGGACAAGACTTTTTTCCAAGTTAGAACCTACGATACCAGGGGGTATTCAACATTAAGTGGAACAAACTAAAATATAGCCAGAAGTGGCGACATGCCCGAGGAGCTAAGTGATCAAATTACGTGTCCCACTTAAATTAAATGCACTAACGATGTTAACCAATCTATAAAATAAGTATTACGTATCGAAGTAATACGATTCAGAAAAAAGAAATACTAGATAGGTACAATTTTTTAGGGTGTTACATAGGATGCCACATTACTAAATGTGAATGTTATTGTTACTGTTTTTTTTTCTTCACAAAAAGGACAGAACGAATTTAGACTGCACTGAATTTGCAGAGGTTCCTTTAGTTCGCGAGAATAGCACTATTCACGCGAGTAGAGAGGTGGGCAATTTTCTAACGGCGAGGTTAATTTGTGTCACGTTTTAGTTCCTTGAAAAGGTTCACGCGAATGATTAGACTTTAGCCGTTTACTCTTTGACGCTTGTGTCTTCTTCTGTAGCCTAGGAGAAAACTAGTCAGTTCTCCCTTTTCCCTTTCTGTCACATTTATTTCTGAGAATACTATCATCTATTGTTCTGTATTCAGAGTATCTATTTGTTTTTGATGGAACACCGTACCTAGAGTAAAGAAATAGTTTCTGTTTTGTACACCTAATTTATAATTGCCCTGTTTAATTTAGTTGAAAATCGCGCGATCATAATATGACGTCATATTTTTAGTTTTTTCTCCATAACCTGTGAAGCTGAAGCTAAAGCGAAATACATTTTTCCTTATATGTGTATGACTTTCTATTGGAGTTAATGGAATTCCACGAGAGTTATTCTCGGTCTCTTGGAATTTAATCATATTCAATGTTTCGGTTTAATAACATAACATGACATTGTAGAGATACATAATTGCAACAGTAAATTTACTTCATACGGCGTCGAGAGAAGTGCCAAACTCAGTACGTGGACAACTTTAAAGTTAATTATTAAGTTCAGAAGATAATTAATATCTGTGCTGTTGGTCGTGACAGCGGCTTCAGCTGTCGGAAAACACAGTAGTGGAATAAACTCATGCTGGACGATGAACATAGATGTTTTATTCACAAACTTTGGATTTACTCTAACTTATATTGCAATTTGTATTATGATATTACTCTGAACATTGTTTACTGTGTGGTATTTATTCATGCACACTTTGAAGTCTAACGTTATTTGTCTTCCTCTTATTAGTATTCTATTAATATAATGAAGTCTATACTGCAAAGTGATTCAGTTTAGAATTTTTTAATGTATGATTTTTTTGGTATCAACACTTTTACCAAAAACCCCTTTTTATATGGCAAAACAACATGTGTCAGGTCAGATAGTAAATAACCTATTTACATTATTTGATTTGAAAGGATAGATACAACGCGAATTAATATCGATATATTACTAGTGTAAAACTCGCCGGGATATTTACCAGGTTTATTATTTTTGTTGAGCAAATATTTCGGCGCTGTTACAAGCACCATGAGCACGGTAAATATCCTGGCGAGTTTTACACTAGATTACTAGTGTAAAACTCGCTCTGTATCGATATTGTATGATTTAAGATTGACATGACCATTCATTAGTGAATGGTCATATCAATCTTAAATCATACAATATCGATACAGACGATAATATTAGGTACTTTGCGTTATTTATCGCGTTTTAATATGTTACATACAAAACTTATGTTAAGTTATAGGGTGTTGCACTGGTTTTTTTCGAAGAATCTGATAATAAAACGTATTGCGTTTATATGGAACATGGAGTAGCGTCGGCACGTCTATACACTCATCTTTACTTAAACGCATTAAATATTTGAAAGCATTTCAAACGGAATCCTGTTATCGAGTTACACATTGTACTAGGTATATTTCTTTTAGGGTTTCATTTCTTTGTTATCATATACACATTAACACCTTTTTTTGTTGTTCTTCACGATCTCTACTGGTAGAAATTTCTTTGAGAAATAAGTAACATAACATGTGACTCGAAACCTGACATTTTTAAATGTGAAGACTTTAATTGTAGAAACTACTGTTTACCTGATATTTTGTTTTTTTTTTTTTTGTAATGTAAATTATGATCGATCTTGTATAATCAACTAAGAGTATGTGATGATATGTATTATGTGACGTGTAATATTTTTTACCAATAAATGAGTTAAGCTCACTCCTATATCCCCGAAGGGGTAGGCAGAGGTGTTAGCACCCACATTTCACCAGTTTATGTTTAGATCCCAATGTAATAGGTGGCGAGCTTATTGCTATTAACCGGGAACTTATAAACCTGCGATAAATACACACATAACTTCGAAAAGCATCAAAAAGTCATTGGTGTATACCATGGTAAACCTGGGATTGATCCCGAGACTTCGTCTCAGCAGTCCATTACCCATACCACTAGGCTACCGCAGTACTGAACTAGAAGAAAGAAATAAGTAGCGTTATTTAATTCATTTTTTAATTTAAATTTTACCGTTATTTAATAAAAAAAAGTACATGGTAGGATATGTTTTTTTTTAGATTTAAAATGTTAAACTTTGAAATTTAAAATAAAATTAAAAGGTTTAGACACAGTGCAGTTGTGTGACGCCGGCGCTGCAATTACGATCTCGCCGCGCCTCGCTATGGGGTCAAGAGGCTATGACGCGCTCTCGACCTGCACCACCTCAACACGCCTTTTAAACTTTTCCGAAACTCTAGACAGGGTTTCATTAAACCACGAATACTGACACTAGCTTACGGCTGCCGCTTCTGAATGTTAGCATGTATTCATTTAAAACCAAAATAAAAACATCTTTGGTATTTAGTAAGGCGGCGGACCAGGTGTAACGAGAAGCACTATACCTACACAACAATGATCTTCTATGAAATATACATAATAGGTATATTGCTGAAACCTACTGGCATGATTATGTTAGCAAAGGTAGCAAAAGAAAACTTCATATCGACCCAAACTACGATTCAGACTATTCGAAGTTATATTTGTATTGGTATAATTGCTTATCACTTGTTACAATATAGGTACAATATCCAAGAAAAACATAGTCACGAAATTAAGTTTTTGTATCGTTTCAGCAGATTTGTTAATTCACAGGTTGATTTTAAATTTGAGTAATTCCTTCGCTGCTGATGATATGCAGGAATCCTGATTGACGATTTTGTCAGGTTGTAGGAATTTAAAAAGAAATAATACCTATTAACAGGGTATTGTTCGGTATGTAATGTATGCTTACATTTATCGAGTTGAGGACAGGAAAATTTTTCACTTTGATCACAAAGTATGCTTTAGCCATATATATTGTTACTAAAGTATCACACGCAGCTCACAGATGTAACGTATGCTAATTATATATTCGTACAAATAATTGTATTCACAGCTATATAACTTCGTATTGATGGAGAGAGAGAAAACATATGGCAAGAACTTTAAAAGAAAAAAAAAAGGAATTAAAGGTTTGGAAAATAGAAAATTCGAGAATTCAAATAACGAAACAGCTTAGTAAATAATATATTACAGGGTATACAGGTATAAAATATAAATATAAAAAATATAAAATATAAAATATACAACTCTTAATATTGTGTCTCTTAAATTCTCTGCGGCTGTCGTTATATCATTTAGGTAGCCGTTCGTTAAGGTGCAGTATGGTGTATTGTCGCCTGATAAGATCGAATGACCGATATAACGTGGCGCAAGGTCATCTAGGGCCGGGTCGCATATTGAATTACGTTCGCTCCTGAATGGTAACATATTCCATTGTCTCGCAGTGGCTTCACGAAGCTTCGCACAAGATAAGAGAATACTTATTTGTGTTTGGTACAATGGACTACTATAATATTTACGCAAACATTATTCATCTAAGAAAACGTTGTTTCGTTTATTATTTTTCTTTTATTATTAGAATAAATTATTTCAATGGTGCGTTTGTTAATTTTATTTTATTCGAATAACTTTGAATCGCTCTTGCTTCTGAGCAAGATACAATCTGCTTAAGTGCTCATGCTCCTTAGACAAAAAATGACGATGCTGTTGGCATTGATTTTTCTGTCTAAAAAGCTTGAGGAATGTTACCCTTATTTGTGGTCACATTTTATACTACGAGCACTGCGAGAAACTCTGAACAGCATACGGTACGGAAAACAATCTCTAACTTTTATTTCGATGAACGAAGTTTTTTAATCCGCCGTTCAGTGTAGGGCTACTGTGCTCAATCTCATTTAGTTGTTTCTGGAAACCTTCCCACGATGAGTGATATATATTAAGGTTGCTACGGCATAATTATTGCCGTCGATTTTTTTTTTTAAATATAGTAGGGTAGCCAGAGCTCACTGGAAAGTTTTTGTACTGTCAGTGGGACGACCAAAGGCTTGTCCTGCTTTGTCCTCTACACTGACGGCACAAAATCTCTGTTCTTACAGGGTTGGTAGCACGGATGTGACTCCACTGGTGTTACACACGTTCATAGGTCATGGTAACCACTTTCCATTAGGTGGGCCATGTGCTTGTCTGCCACCTAAGTTGTATAAAAAAAAGGTATTACAGATTTTTTTAAATTTTGATATCATACCGCGACGATTTGTATTTCTTACCTAACTCCTTAATTTATAACATCTAAATTAATTTTTTTAGTTCAAATTAAAACAAAGACAAACAGAGACAGAGAGCTTGATCAATACAATACCTACCGCGGTACACAAAGACCCTTTGTGAGTTTGAGGATCGGACACCATGCGAGTGTGTGCGACAATCGTCAATGAGCCTAAGGATGTGACCAAATTCCTGATCACATGTGGCGTTCAGGAATCGAGATATATTATGAAAGATTCAATAAAATAAGGTTCAAGGTTTTAAGAAGTTTGGTTTAAAAAAAACAATTAATGTCCAAAAACAGTGCATTGACAGAAGTAGCATAAAATAATATTGTTGGTCTGTACCTATACATAATGGAAATATGTTCTGCTTATGATATCGTTTAATATTATAAATACATTAAACTAAATATTAATATCTAAATAATAAGTTATTACTAAGCATAGATCTGTATTATTGAATACCCTGAAATTCATAACCGGTTTTCAGAGAAGCTACCTCTATTTTATTTTTAATTTTGTAGGCGGTAGAACACGACGGTATTCCCGTTTCAATTGAGCAGTCCGACTGAGGAAGTACCTCCGCCCTATAGATTACCATGGCCATAATAATCTCGTGTTGTATATCCGGCGGTGAGTAGGGTAGCTTTTGTCTTCTTCACTAAGGGCACAGAAACTCTGTTCTTAAAGGGTCGCCAGGACGAGTGTGACTCATAGACCACGGTAACCACTTTCCACTAGGTATGCCGTGTGTTTGTCTGCCACCTAAGTTGTATAAAAAAAAACTATCCTGTTTTCTCTGGAAATATTTTTCATAAATATATTACCATGAAGGCGGGGCAATTGTTCCATCAGAGAGGTATTTACCTGAGAGTAATATGAACATGTACAAGGGTTCCCTTTTCTATTTATGATAATGTCTTAGGGTCATGTAGGCAAACAGCGGCATTAGAGCGGAGTCAGTTCCAGCGGGAATGACACCGATGCTCGTTGAACAACAGTGTGTACGTTTAAGTGCTGCCTAAAAGCGGTATGCGTTTGGAATTAATTAGCAAATCTGAGCGCGAGATGCGACCGCAACCGGGCCGCTCGGCGCACTGCGGTCACGCTGCGCCCACCTGTCCGGCTCAGGCCTTCGCCTGCCACCGTAATCCGATTATGATTCCTTTGTTTCTGACACAGAAAAAAAAACGCTAATTGGCGGGCGCTGGTACGCACACCGCTGACTAATGCAACTTGCTTTTTATGCGCTGCTGTACAAAAGTAGACATTTATCAAAAGCTGTGGCAGCGAGCGATTATGCGTATAGAATGCAAGAATATAATGTAAATTCTTTATGAAACATCACTCTGGCTGTATTTATTCACGCTTGAACGAAAAATATAGACGTACTTTGCGTGGAATGCGCGATGGTTTTTGCATATACCAGTCAATTTCCTCGATTGTCGTAAAGATGACAGAGGAACTTGGAACGGAATGAACTTCACGTTCGAGCTGATAACATTGTCACTTTGGGGAGATTCACCATCTGCTGCCAATCGTTCAGATTCGTTTTCACCTTATAGTGTTAAATTTAATTGAATTTATATATATTTATAAATTCAATTCAATTAACAGCCTCTGTGGCGTGGCGGTAGTGAACGCGACTGCTACGCAGAAGGCGCGGGTTCGATCCCCGCTCAGTGCAAATATTTGTATGCATGAATATGCATGTATATTTGCATATATTTGCATTGGTCTGGATGTTTCTATGTATAAAATGTATATATTTACAAAAAAAAAGTATTTAAGTATGTTTATCCGTATTCTAGATTCCATAACACAAGCTAGTTACACTATGCTTACCATGGATCTAGATAGCGTTGTGTAGAATACAAAACTATACCTATATATATAAGCGTGCCTCCATGGCGTAGAGATGGTGAGCGCGACCGCTTCGCAGGAGGCGCGGGTTCAATCCCCGCTCAGTGCAAATATTTGTATTTATGAATATGGGTATTGGTGGTTAAGTGAATAATATGTGTTTACAAAAAAGTATTTAGGTATGTTTATCCGCATTCTAGATTCAATAACACAAGTTTGTTAAGGTATACTTACCATGGGTCTAGATAGTATAGTGTAGAATGTTGTATATTTAAACTATAATTGCGCAAGCTAATTGTTTACTACGTACAGTACAAAACATGCTTATTTCTGAGGCATTTGTACATATATTAGTAATAGATTTTAACTAATATAATTAATTAGAGGCAGATTTCCCATGAGGCAAGTAGGCAAAACCGGGAACAAGCTAAAACAAAATCGCGAGTGGATACAGTGAGCATCGTATGTCGTGAACGTGATCGAGATCGGGTTCGAGTTTGTAGTGAGAGTGAAACCAATAGTAGTGCAGATACGCGTAGTAAAAGAACTCGAAAGAGGGTAGATCGATATAATTACTCCTAAGAAAAAACTTTTTCTTTGTTCACCGCCACTACTCCAGTTCCTCCGTGATCATGGTGCTTGCAACAGCGCCGAAATATCGGAAACTCAAAATAATGAAAAATGGTAAATATCCCGTTTATTCTGATACTGAGGCAAAGACTAGGTTTATCCGCAGTTCTCCGAAAGACTTTATTTTTTACCTTAACTACTTCTCACGCTTATTATGCGCTATTTCATAATAATATTTATTTATAAATGTGTTACCTAAGTATAACTGTTAAAAATGCGTAATTTCGCGAAATTGTGGAGATTTTTATCAGAAGAATTTATCGGCTGCTTAATTCTTGCATCATAAATCTATCAAGGCGGCTGTTTTTCGGCCATGTTCGAATAATTTTCGTCTATCTCGGACACTACATCTTCTATCAAAACAACAACGTTCCCTTATCGCGCTGTTCCTCACGTTATCTATCAACGTCACTTCAGTTATACTTCTCAGACCTCTCATTCCTACGGCATCAATTTTACTTACATGCTTCTTCTACCATACCTAACATTCACTATCATATTATGAGTGTAGAGACCAATGCTTCTCTACATACAACGAAATAAACTCCAATATACCGACTTGGAGAATAATAAGGACACGCAAAATATTCAGTTCGTAATATTGTACTCGTCTTGGGGTTAAGGTCGGATAGTACGGTCTACCAATATTCTTACCTACTTCACTATATTTTTCCATGTCGACAGGTGCGCACTTTTAAATGTAGGTATAGAGGTCAGCCTGTGACCACGGCCGTGACGTGGTCGAAACGTCAAGCAATCCATAAATACAATATGGTTTGTATCTATACCACAATCGCGTTAATTTCTGTTGACATTATTGTACATAGGTATGTACTAGTGCAACTATATTTCATTCTTTTTTCGAAAAATATTTTAAATTATTTTAACATGTTGGACCCAATCTCTCATTGGCCAATGCAATCTCACATGCTCGCCCGTACACTTTGTACCTACAGTCTTACCTCTCTATGTAAAATTTTGCGAATTGCATGATCACTACATAGCTCTGCTCCTTTGAGAAGTAATGTGATGATAAATAGGCTTCCTCGATTAACGATTTAATAAATAAATAAATAAATAATAATAAATAAATCATTTGTTTCGAACAAAGAAGTCCATATCTAGTTAGTACCATTGTTCTTACAAATTATGTTAGTAGAATTGGATTCTTTGTTTGCAGTCCGTTATATTATCAAATCTCAATATATTATCAAATGTCAGAGTATATAGTAATGTCAAAATTGCAATTTAATTAAAATAATAATTAATTATACTATTAGAATTGTTTGATGCATGAAAACATTATTAAAATAAAAAATAGATCTAATTCAATATAACAGCGTATACATATAATACAGCATATTCAACACAAAAAATAATTAATCATAGTCAAAATATAGTAGATTAGTGTGTTCAACCAAACAAGCAAACTCTTCAGCTTTATAAGATTACAGTAGGTATACTTTATTTCGTAACTGCTTCAAGACAGACCGCAACTAATTAGGTCGCATCGTGTTCATCAACAAGTTTAAAATTCCATTTTCATAAATTATTGGCGTGATTTAAAGCACGTCACGAGTATTCTTATCGCGTTTGAACTACACTGCGCTATGTGCATCAATTGTTTGTTTTAAGTTTTGCCGGATTTATGACTACACCAATTGTAAATCTGTGCATTCACATGTACCGGGCTGCTAGGTGTAACACGTGCTGGACTGCGCAGTCACGGTACCTACATTCGGTAGAATAATATTCGCGAACCAAGTGGTCAGTACATCATTTCTTTTTACACGGTAAATAACAGGAAATGGAATGCTCTACCCGCACACGTTTCCCCTCCTTCTTACAATTAGGTATGAGGGGTTCTTCAAGAGGGGCATCAGAAGGTTTCTTCATGGTCGGCAGCACGAGTGTGACACCCCTGGTGTTGCATACGTCCATAGGCCACGGTAACCGCTTCCCATCAGGTGGGCCGTGTGCTTGTCTGCCAACTTAGTGGTATAAAAAAAAAATGAGATTTTTAAGCAAGGTGTAAAAAAGCATTTGAAGGCTCCACTATTTTAGAACGTCAAGGACGAATTGACGACAGTCACTCCGATAATAGCCAAAACAAGCTACATAAAAAATTGAGGAACGGCTCACCAGTCTCCGAGGTGGATGCCTTAAAATCGGTCTGTTGCATTATTTCGACAGTTATCATAACTGTCGAAACAATACAAAATGTTTATTTGATAGCATAATTTAACAAATGTCTGCAATCCTAGAACATTATATTGCCACTAGATAAGGAACGATGCCACTACTAAGTCGCCATTAACTGACATTATGTTTGCAACAGCCAACCTGCGTTCGTAAGCGGCTTAGTGATTTCCATATAGACTAGAGTAGTTCCACTAGCCTGTTTTGTACTGGAGTGTTAGAAAGTTAGCCAATGATTGTGATTTTCTCGGTTGGTTTTGGCGCAAACTGTACTAACTTACGAAAACTTTAGTAGGACTATCTGATAGATAGCTTAACGAGAGTTTCGTGAAGTATGTGCCAACTACTGGCACACGTTCTCATTTTATATGTTAGTAGTTCTTATACATGTGCGCGGTCCACGGCTTTGCTGGTAACAAAGACCGTTGGTAAGTGTTTTACAAATTTATGAGAGATTGAACTTTCTTAAATTATTGAAGAAATTAGTTGGGAAGTATGTATTTTATATTACAGCATAACATTACATAAACTCACGCCTGTATCCCCGAAGAGGTAGGCAGAGGTGCTAGCACCCACATTTCGCCAGTTTATGTTTAGGTCCCAATGTAATAAGTGGCGAGCCTATTGCCACTAACCGGGCACTTATAATCCTGCGATAAATACACATATAACTTCGAAAAGCATCGAAAAGTCATTGGTGTGTGCCATAGTAATACCTGGGATCGAACCCGAGACCTCCTCTCAGCAGTCCATCACCCATACCACATACATATATTACAGTAAGACAATTTTGATGCACAATTATCACAGTAAGATATCGGTGTAGGCTACGATAGCCGACAGGATGTAAAATGTATGAAATATGAACCTGTCTTTCACATCGTCCTGCCCAATATCGGATATCAGATATTATTGTCAATCTGTCATCACAACAGCAAAATAAAAAAACAAAACCAAATGTCATGTCATATTCAATGGTAATTTCTAAGGAGTCTGTGGTTGAGTTTATGGTTAATTTTTTTGAGTCTGTGCTATCGAGCAAACGGACGTATTCTTGGCGTATTAGACCGATTTTATGCCTATCGTCGTCCGACACCGATATCGGATCGGATAATGTGAAAACATCTTTAGGATAGTTCACGTTTTTGTTTACTACGCTGACCTTATTTCAGTATTTTTACTAAAAAAACATTACTTTTTAAATTTATTAAATATAGAATTAAATTTTTTCTACAATACATTAATGTTCCAATACTACCTATTGAGTAATTAGAACTTAAATAATGACGTGCTATAATTAAAAAAACAAACCAAAAAAAATATTTACACATGCTTCTCTCACTCCAAAAAAATGTAGTAGGTAATCAAGAAAAGTTACATTAAGTTTGCATTATTCTATAGTGTTATATGTATTTAATACAACGTATTGTATTAAAAGAAACAACTAAAGTATGCAACAGACTGAAGCTACGAGTCCAGCTATGTTATTTATTACCTATGATAACATGAAAAGTGCTCTGTTTCAGTGCAATTTATGTTCACCACCCCATTCACCGTGAAAATACACTTTTTTATCTATTGAGTCCCTTTATACACAAAAAAAGATTATACCTACAAAAAATATGTCATATTGCTACACTACTTATAACGTTTCGCAATCATTCATTGTTATAATCAGCTTATTATTTACAGATGGAAACAATTTAATGTCCTTTTTCCGCTTGATTGGTTTCCTTAATAGCAAATAAAAATACAATGTGAATGCCATTTCTTTTTAATACATAACCAATGGGATGAATTTTATTCTCGAAGCTAGTAGCGACACCTTTTCCTTTTTGTGGAAACAAATCGTAATATCTTTCCTCAAATAGCGCCATCTAGACAAGGTTTTCATGTTTACAAACATTGTTGGTAGTTTTCCTACCACCCGCTAGATGACGCTTGGCCTACTCTTGAGACAAGTTGACTGCGAGGGTGGGTATTCGTTGCAACTTTGCTGTAGATGGCAGTACACGAAGTAAATTCGTGGTCTAAAATTGAAAGATGGTGCTAGTTGTGCCTATCAAAATATAAGGAAATCGTTGTTTCCGAGAACTTATTCGTTTCTTTTTCAAGCTACATATTATATGCATTTATACGTTACGTAATAACAATTTTACCAGTGTTAAATATTAACATAACTAGAAGTTATCAATTTGCATCATAAGCTGCTATCAATTTGCATCAAACAGGTAACCCTGGGTTGAGTCTAGTTTTTTGTAATTTATTTTATTTGACTTCGATAACAGATAGAGGTGATTTCAAAATAACGATCTCATGAATTTCAGTGCTAATAAATGAATCATAAAATCTTTGATTATGAAAGCTTCTCTCCATCGTAGCCTTAGGGGAGAAGAAGATATAAGTTTTCTATGACGAGTAGTTGTAAAAGCAACGGTATTACATGTATAGGTATTGTGTGATTCCGTTGGTTTTACTACTTTTTTTACTACTTGATTACTCCCGAAACTCACAATTCACCATGGGTCATTTATGCTAGTGTAAAAGTAGGGAACTGTCAGGTCTGGCTTTTGTGTACCTACGTATTTAGTATTTTATCACCCAGTTTGATTTTCATTTCGAATATCAAGTCTCTCACTTGTAGGTTTAACTTAAGTTTTATAATGATGTCATTTCATATGAATATTTAATCGTAATTACTGATTTGAAAGTTTTGTAATCAACCTAAGCATGTTTAACTTTCAATTTATATTGAAACTTGAACCTTATTAGTATCAACAAGTGATACTAATAACGCTTTAAGGTTAATAATTAACATACGTGGGTTCTTTCAAGCAAACATAAATATCAATATTACGCTAATGGCTCTATTTTGAGAACATTTGTATGTCTACTGATATTTTTAACTAATTGAAAAAAAAAACCTTTTATTAAGGTTAAACAGAGCTTAAAGAACTATGACGATAAAAACATGACTGCGAATAATTGATTCGATAAAAAAATATTTGAAGCAGAAAGATTACAGAGTAAATCTAGTGAAAAATATATAAGTTATTTCTTATTACCATTCTTTGAGATTAGATTTTATGCTTTCATTGCTAATCATCTTTAAAAAGAAAAACGAAATGCAGATTCTACGCTCATGCTCGTCGATCAAAGCCTGTCAAGGCGTCTGTCTCTATCGCGTTGTCGCGTCGTTTTTCTTCTTTTTTTACCTAGAACTTTACTGGAATAGCGTCTTTATTTTTAAGATAAACGAAGTTAGCATGTGGGTGTGAACCTATAATATAATCAAATATATTATTTTGTCCCTAAGAGCATGTATGTGGGTGGATTATGTAGATGTAGAAATGTAGTTACATCGACCACCTTTTTGGATACATAACTACATATAATCACGCCTTTATCCCCGGAGGGTTGGGCAGAGGTGAATTAATACCCACATTTCACCAATCATTGAATTCGGTCCCACGTAATAGGGGGTGAGCCTATTACCGTATTCCGGGCACTATTGTTGACTCGAGCCATGCATCTGAGGCTGAGTCTGGGTTGTATATATCTATCTGGTGTTAAACAGCCCTATCCCTTAGTCGTCTTGTACGACACCGCATGAGAATAGATGGGGTGGTCCAAATCCTACTCTGCCGGGAACCACGCGGCTAACCACGAGGCCTTTTTGAATTATATTGTTTAAACCTCATATTCAGATTAACAAGAAAATTAGAGGAAATATAAACGCTTTCGATGTATGACGACCAACCGTTTATTTTATTCGTGAAAATTAAATTAATTTTCTGCGGGTTTAGATTTTTTTGTCAGAAATTCAGTATAAAACCAAGCTTTCTCATTTATACAAATAAGACCTAGTGGTTTTAATGCTATACGAACATGTAAAATATTTGTGATTAAGAATTGGTTTATAAAAGGTTTTTCTTGTTCAGAATTTTAAGCCTCTACAATAATCGAGCCTAAGTTCGAAGTCTTCCTCTGTGGCTTTTTTGTAATCACAATCCTGTGTAAATAAGGTCTTAGTCCCTATTATTGTATTGTCTTCCGCTCTTTTATATTATAAACATACCCTGTTTGTGGACACATTAATATTTTCGCCAATGCTTAGTAATTACCGAACGCTTTACCGGAGCTAAAATTTCGCAAAAGCTAATTACCAGCGAATGGGCAAACGGAAGGTGGGCGTCGTCCCACCGTTCCGTTTACCCATTCGCGGTTTTCACTCTAGAATTCTTTGATCTACCGGCCTTTGGTCCTTCGACAGGTGTGACCAACTGAATACCAATGCTATTTAGATAGTGCAAGTTCAGTTCATAAGTTTAAAAACGTGTAAATTAATCCCTAAATTATCTTTATTGCAATTCATTGCCGTTAAAGATTGCCGAAGGTAGACCGACGGTAATGTTACTTCTGTACGGTAATGTACGTTCTGCTGAGGCCAGAGTCATCTCTGTGAAGGTTCCTTTCTAAAATAGAAATACCAATATTAATGATCAATTACAATTTTGTAAATTGTTACTTAATCTATATTTATATCTATACCTAAATGCGAAATACCACTCACTGACTAATCACGAAATCTCAATTACTATAACACCTACAAACTTGAAATACGGCAGATAGTTTCCTTATAGGGTGTAGAGATCCACTAAGAATAGATTTTCCGAAATTACCCGTAAGCGGGTAAATCGGGTTCACGCGTAGGTAGGTCGACGGCCGCCGCTTCTAGTTCATAGTTCTTGTTTAAAGATATAAAATTAAAAGAAAACTATCTATCTTCTTTTTGCCCATATTACTACAAGCATATTGACATCTATGATCAACTATTATGTCAGAGCCCTTAATGTAGGTAATGTAATGTTTAGATTGATCGATGATGTTCAATATTAGAAGTATCTCTGTCCACTCTTTGGTAAACTCAATAGAGTCTCTTATTTATTTTCGACATCCTATCAGCCTTAACAAACACAGTTTGAATGTCCAACCCTTTGTCCTGGATCCTATTATCTGGTTAGGTTAAAATGTGTATTTTCTGGTTAGAAATTCTCATTTCGAATTTTCCTGATTAGAGTTGCGTTCAATACCAACCATGTGTAGATGAGAGTGGTTTAACGCGGCGTAAAAACGTTCGTTAACAAGCTTCCTAAATGTCAATAGAGTTACGTTAAACCAAACATTGTCACAAAAGGAAGAATGCCTTAACAAAACCCAATAAATGACTTTCGTTGGTTTACCAGTCTCTGTATATTCTGCTTTTATTTACCATACTTGCTTTTACAGTAATGAGCAAATAATTAAAATTTGGTATTAATTATTTTAAATTCAGGACAGCTAGGGAAGAGGATAATAAAAAGCTTGATATTGTAATTAATGGTATGAAGGAAAATGTTGAGTCATAAATACTTATTAAATTTTAATCATGGAATCACTAATTTAAATTTTAGGCAGTTTGTGGGTAGAGTGAAGTAAATTTATGTTGCTACCCTTATCAATCCTTTATTTATAGATACCATAATGATTTCGTATAATTGTTGATAAAATGGTTACAACTAGAATGCATACCATAGAGTTTATAAGCAAGAAGAACATAGTGAAATTAGTATCATGGTTCTTAAGAAAATGCTCGCGACTAGTTGTGCAATCCCAGAATATAGATTATTCAAACTCGAAACATAAGTGCGCCTGCGACTAATCACATATATTTGTCAAGTAAATATATGCCGTACATAATGATATGTGTGGTATGTTCTGAATAGCAGAGGGGTAAAAATTTAGCAATTATTTGTTTGTGTTCAGAATGAAATATGGATAAAGATGGTCAGTTTGTAAAGCACTATCTATCGCAATTAATAAAAATCGGAGTTAGGTATGTCATATCCATCTAAAATAAAACTAACAAAAACTCCCTAAATGTACACTATTTAGGGTACTGTATCTTCTTTAATACTATTTAAATATAGCGTTTTCACTATAATTGTAAGCGCTGGCTGAATATTTACTGACTTATTTATGAGGACAAGTAATCAATAATTATTGTTCTTTGTTTCAGGTAAGCAAACCTTTTAACATGGGCTGACCATCAGGTAAGTAAGTACCTATAAGAAATAATATGTTGCTATCGAACACTCATCAGTCCTGACTAAACACACGTAAGATACCCCTCATTGCACTGTGCGCACTCGTAAATCCAAAAGGAGCCTCTCTCGTGCCCAATTTCAATAAAAACATTCACAGGGCTTTTAGCTGCGAATCGGGTTTAAAATATTCTAAACGCATGTAATGCAAACAAATAATATAACTTACCCTAGTTTTCTTAAAACAATAGCACATGAAATAAAAAAAATGCTATTTTCAATTTCCCAGCTTTACCTAATAATATTAGCCACATAAATCATACGATACGATATTATACGTTTAAGAAGATTACGCAGTCATTATTCAGTCTTGCTTTGATAAATGTGAGTAATTTTCAAATTCTTGCAGTCTGTTACATATAAGAATATGAAAGTTTTTTTGTCATTAATCTTTAATATAATGATTTCTTATCTTAAAATGCACTATACTCTAAACGGTTAGATACTAGACGACCTCCGTGGCGTAGCGGGAGAGCATTCGACTGCTATGCAGGGGGCGCGGTTTCGATTCCCGCTCAGAGCAGATATTTGTATGCATGAATATGTATATTTGCATTGGTCTGGGTGTTTCTATGTATAATATGTATGTATTTACAAAAAAAAAGTATCTAAGTATGTTTATCCGTATTCTAGATCCCATAACACAAGCTAGTTAAACTATGCTTACCATGGGTTTAGATAGCGTTGTGTAGAATGTTGTGGAATATTTATTTATTTATTTATCCTTAACTGAAGGTAAACAATCTTGTAGCAACTTGTTATACAAACGCACATTAAAATAATAAACTAGGCTAACTAACTTATTAACCAGTAGAAAAATGAGTTTCTAAACAGAAATATAATAAACTGAGTTTCTCAGTACATACATACATACAATCACATCTTTATCCCCGGAGAGTTAGGCAGAAGTAAATTAACACCCACATTTCACCAATCATTATATTCCCACGTAATAGGGAGTGAGCCTTTTGCCATATTCCGGGCACTATTATTGACTCGAGCCATTTATCTGAGGCTGAGTCTGGACTGTATATATCTGTCTGATGTTAAACAGCCCTATCCCTTACTCGCCTTGTACGACACCGTATGGGAAGAGATGGGGTGGTCCAAATTCTACTCGCCGGAAACCACGCGGCTAAGATTTTCAGTAAAACAAAAATACATATCAAGATGGTTTAAGTTTAGTTAAGTACCGAATGGTGTATAGATACAACTCTCAGAAGTAATTCAGTCCAGACATTAGCGACTGGAGTAGCAATTTGTATTATTAGACGCTACAATCAGTAAATTGTTACCTGTTATTGACATGCAAATCTCCGATGTTAAGCTGGTAGTTAATTTGCAGTAAATACCTCTATAAAGTTCGTGATTACATTAATGGAATAAATTGCTAAGTTTCAAAATTGTTATGGGGCGCGCTTGAAGTTTCAGAAGTCACAGATTAATAATAATAATGCGACATCGCTGTTTGGACGAGTTGTTATGTTATTAGCACCTCTACAAATTAGTTCATACATCCGATATAAGTGTAAATTGGACCAATTTCCATTTGAAGTCAAGTACCGCCACAATAATATTACGTATTTACAAAAAATGTTAAATATAATAAATTAATAACCAAAGAAATGGCATGTTTTTGAAAAATCCCTTACTTTTCTATTAAGTACCCCCAAATAGAATGTGACAAACACATTCGTGCATGCAACATATATCTTACATATAGGGGGTACCTGGTCGTCGTCATTGTTTACAAACTAGGTCACGTAAACATATTTTTGCATTAAATGTAAAAAATGTCCATAACACTCTTCAATTGGACACAGTTGTACAATTCTTATCGTAATGGATTATACAGTGTTTCTGCTATTGAATAAAAAAATGCTTACAGGTATTAATATTTTCTTGGTAACAAGTGGCATTCTTAAAAAAATATTTTGAATAAACTGTGAAAGTAATTTAAATTTGTTAGTTTTACAAAGCGCTTCGGGCTTTCTGAGCGCGACATGCTTATAACATTTTGTCTTTTTTTAATTTTTACGACCAGCCTCTAAAAAGTTTTACTTTAGAAACTTTCTGACCGTTCCATTTTACCTACCTAATTCTAAAGTACAAATACCGCGAACCATAATTCCAGTTTTATAATTTATTTTTCATTGTATTTGGATAGCAGTTCGCTTTGTATTTTGCTAATATTATACAAGTTATGCGCAACAACCATTTAGAAATAGTTTCTTGTGGGTATCTAATATGACATCCTATCCTTTATTCCAATAAACTCACAGCACAGAGTTACCACATTGAAGTGAAAGTAGTAACTTTTTGCGTGCCGATATTTGCGAATCGATAAATATAGTTGGTAGCTCTAGTGATATTGTGCTTACATAGCGGGCGGTTGACGAACGGGAACGCCGATTGTTGCGGCCGGATGCAGCCACCATTTCCGTGTCCAATGCCCACCATTCACCTCCGAACGTTAAACGTTCAACGCGACTCGTTATCGACTAACTACCTACTCCCGTAATTACCTTACAGGACATCATTATTTCCGACTTCCTTCAGAGTTTTTGTTACTTACAACCTCGGAAATTAATGTTTGAAGCAAAAAATTCTAGTTGAAAACGGAAAAGAGCTGTTTTATATTTCGATTTTTATTTTTCGTTGTGGCAATTCGACCATTTAGGGTTATATAAGATACCTATTTCTACGTTACACTATGTAACATTTATATAAATTCTTAGTGAGTCGCAAATATATAACAGCAATTGTTGCAGATATTGTGACCGCGACGTTAGTTAAAAATGAGTTTTGGCTTTGTGTGAGGATTGCGGGCGGAATAATTATTTTTTGCGAAGCTCGAGGGCGCTGTCCGTGTTCCCATTTATCTAGAGCTAAATGCTTGCATTCAAGCGACCGTTTCGGCGCGTGTTTGGATTTAAGATATAGCGTCCACTACATAAGTCAAAAATTTCTGTTAAAGTTAAAATATTGTAACTTTCATATATGGATTATCGGGTTCATTTACAGCTGTGAAGTTTTATACGCGAAGAATCACGCTCCACGTCCAGATGACTAAGCAAAAATTTAATTTTTAGTTTTCACAGTAATTTTAATATCTTTGCAACTTTTTTAATAAAGACGAACTACGGTGTGCTTTTCAATGACATTTAACTTATTGTTTATGTATTCTTAATATGGGAATGCTTATTTCTACATAGTTCGTTCATACGATACCTTTTCGATATTTATGAACCCACTTCACTTAATGGTGACCTGAAGTCCTGGTGAATACCACGTACGGCATTACAAGTCCCGCAACCTTTCTCGCATAATTACCGGAATGCATTGTACGCGCGGCCACAGTACGTGTGCCATTTATTGTTGAAAATGGTTCAAAACTAGTGAACCTTAAAATCCAGAAAATGTACCCAATGGCCGGTATTGTCGCTAAACTTTCTTCCACCAATATAGTACCTATTCTTAATTTTATTTAACCACCAGCATTAATGCAATAACGCAATATTTATGTGCACGTATCATGTTAATATTTTCGTTCATCTATATAGCAATCGAATTTTAATATAGTTAGGTATATAAATATTTATGATATAGTTAATTAATTGTGTTATTATTTAGCGGATACATTGAATTCAATCTACTCGTAAGTAATTTGATTAATATACTACATATATGTTATTTTACTGTATGTATATCTTCGGAATATGGGATTGTAGTGTTTGATTTAGGCTGCAGAGATATGCTTTCCACGGTATCATTGGTCTGCATCTAACGGGAAATACTTACATACCGTTAATTTAATATTGATATTAAGTATTAATGTGTCATTTTTGTGGGTACTAGAAGTTTTCCCTTCCTTCCTCTTGCCCAATTCCGTTGATTTTTTTCTGCAGAAGGTAATATAATGATCCATAGTTTTGTTGTTGCCTCAATAACGTATGTTGCAGTTTTATAAGAGGACCACATATTGTAATACGACATTTTAATAATAATTTAATTAGACGAGCCGAATAGTACAGACAATATTCATAATTTTGCTAGTCGGAAAGCCTTATTTTGCAGCACTATAAACTGTCCACGTTTTCGTGTAGATTTGAGGTGAACGCGTATCGATTGTTTTCGTTCATGGAGTTATGAACGAGACTGGCTTGTCTCAGATAATAAACAGTTGCCAGTCATTTATAGCGCTACATAACTGTTTCACTGCCTATTGGGTATAAATTATAATATTAAAACAGTTGCACACGTCCTTAGGCTATGGTGATCACTTTCCATCAGGTGGGCCGTGTGCTTGTCTGCCACTTGAGTGGTATAAAAAAGCACTTTTTATTTCAGTCATAGACTGGTTAGGTGCTTAATCAAGGTTAAGCCAAAATGATTTTTCTCCAGTGTTGTGGTTCGGGTTGACATAGATATTTTGAACACACCTGCCACATAATACACGATAATACCGACACAGTGTGGCACTGTGTCGGCATTATCGTGGGTATTTAATATTAATATTTTACGGCAAAATTCTTATTTAAATTTATAACAGGTGTGGGCGCTTAGTTGTACAGTATTAATGTATATTTGATTATGCTGCAAATGCCAAACTAGCTTGTGGAAGGAAGTAAGATCTGGGACAGTTAGACAGTCTGTTGACAGTGTTTCACTTCAGCTAGTTGTGTGACACAATTCTAGCTCGTTCATTTATACAACTCAAATAAAACTTAAGTTCAGTTGACGCTCCTGTACGCGACTTTATCTACATATTTTAGTCTACGGCGGCGGTGCATTTCCAAGTTCTACCGGCAAATTGAACTAGCTACGCGTCGGAAGATTTATTTTAAAAGTTACTTCCTCAAAAATTATGCTGAAGTTTTATTGCATAAAAACATATTTGATTAAAAAATAATAATAACTTTATAAACCGCGTGGAAAACATTGCGCCTGCAATTTGCAGTCCTAATTTGGTCAATTTTTATTCCACCATACTGGTAACCCAGAACATAAAGCTGTGACGGGTGGGTGAACCATTTGCATACTAAATCGAGTGTATTATTTTTAAGTACTTCACTTAAGACTAATTGGTAACGTGGGATTAAATATATAATATAAATACTGGTAAAACCCGACTGGACATAATGGTGCTCAGTTTACGAGTGCGGTGCAAAGCGGTCGGTTGATACCATTATTATGAGTTAGTGTACTTATCAGTGACAGTTTTAAATTCCGTCTCACTCGGTAAACTAAACGTTTGACGTCTATACTCTAGACTATATACAACTTTCGTTACAGTTATTAGCTTTTAACTTCTTAGTATGTTATGAAAATATGCTTTGAGTAGGTAGGTGTTCGTGAATGCTCATGTCCTCACTCGGATATCATATTCCCCTAAACATCATATACTGCACAATACAACAATACAACATATAAAAGAAAATTGTTCTAGATATAAAAGTTAAAAAACATAATATCTTAACTTGACAGCAAAATTGACCTAGGTAGAAAGGTATTCGTGCGATATTTAAAGCAAAAAGTCTTTCAAGTTTTAGTCCCTTTTTCTTTGCTTCTCTACGATCTACATTTTGTTTTGTTTTTAGTGATTGTTAAAAACTGCAAGTTCTTAAAAGTAGTAAAAAAATACAACTGTCCATTTTCCGATAAAATGATCCTTTCTGTTAAGAACACTCATACACCGTTTGATATAATAATAAATTTTGTAATTTCAAGTATTCAGAAAGTAAAACTGAGCGGCCGTGAGTGAGAAAATCACAGTTTCAGGACAAGCATGGATGCGTGAGTGTAATTGCGTGTATTTTGATTTTGTTGACTTTGATCTGAAAAAAATTAGCTGTCAATTTACTAATCTAGACGTACCATCTACCTTTAGTAACTTTTTATAAACCTAACGCCTTGTTAAGTATTTTTCTTAATTAGAATCAACTGTGTTTTTAGGAATAACTTTGGAGAGAAAATTACAGCAGGACGTTCAAACAACGTATCCTGTATGAAAAATTCAGCTCTGAATTTTGCAGTCAGTAAAGAAACTCTCACAGCTTCATGTTCTACAGTATTATGCAAGGCATCTGATTTATGAATTATTTTAATTGTTCAGAAGCGATTAAATTGCACTTTTTTTTACCTAATAAGTAAAACCGAATAACATTCACCGGGTAGAAATTACAGTCACCGCGCACTGGTGCTTCGGGGATTATCTACGATGGATCGAGAAAGAGCCAACGTCCGAGTGAGGATCACTGTGAGTGAGAGTTCTCTCGCTCACCGCCTTGCTCACGGCGATGGTGCGCTGCGCGGATGCGTGGGCTGCCGCCGCCTCCATCTGTGAGCAAGTAATGATCGTGATGGAGGTGGTGGAGTAGAAACGGAAGAGACTAGCAACCCGCGCATCCCGCTATGAGCGGAGGATACTCGGGTGTCGGAGGTCGCCCATGGGGGAGAGGGTATCCGTGGAGATTTTTCAAACGACAAAAAAATAACGAATAACATAAATAGAGATTCCCCATACCAGCTGAAAAATTAGCTGTCAATTTATATGCTCAGGGAACTCCCCTGCCCCTTGCCTGCTCTGTACAAGTGGAGAACTCCTGCCCCGGTCGTAGTTTTCGTAGGTAGCAATGTCTTCCCTACCTTTGGAGACAGCCGCTGCTGTCTCTTTTGTCCAAAGTTCACCGCGTACATGTTTCCGGCCAAGCACGGAAACTTAGTTCAATAACGATCTCACATCGTATCAAAAGATGTTTCTTTTCTATCCATTTAGGTATATGATGCCTATATTAATATTACTTTTGTGAATAGAAAGTGTAAATTGTATCATTTTAGTTCATTCAATTGCAATATTGTTTGACTGATGCTATTAGGAGTTACTTGCCTCCACAATTTCCAATGCCTTGACAAAACCTTGCGATTTTCCTCCTCAAACATTTTATCCTCGTATTGTCCTGTCGGATTAATCACGTTACAGTTTGCCAGACATTTATTTTCTTACAATTTATTTTGTACTAAATTCAGTAATTTATTCTTTTCCGTGAATGTTACTTGTTGTTAATCACATTTCTCATTAAAAACTTGTTAATGAAATAGGCGAAAGGTAAAAATTAAAAAGAAATATTGAATTCTTTCTTGTAAATAATCAATTGCACACGACGTTATGCTTCCTGTTTATATTGACGTTTTCTTGTTCTCATAAAAACGTTCTGCAATGCTTTATGTTTGCATTTAGATGTACAATTTTACGACTGACGTCTCAATTTCCTGACAGAAGAGAGCAATTTCCTCGCGTTTGTGTGTTAGTGCACTTGTTCGATCCGTGTGCACTTCTTCCATTCTAATCCTTGATCCCACAATTGAAAGTTTACGACTGTATTTATTTCTCAGCCATACAGGATTTTTCTATACAACATTTTAAACTCATACAAATACCGTTTGAGTACCTTTTGTTATTATCAACACATTTTATTTACACAGCAGACTGTTAACGAGCCAATTTACTTTGCGGTTTGTTTCAATTGTTATTATGGTATTCATCTGGCTTTATGTTATTTTTTGTTGGCTATGCTTTTCTAAAAAAACAACAAATTTAAGCGTATTTTGTCAGTAAAGTGAAATTTCAAATAATAATTTCAGGTTAAAAACTTGATTTGAACTTATAAATTAACAATATTAAACCAATAGCCCAGCAAACATTATTTGGATACCTTCTCATATCATTATCATTACCAGAATATGTTAGCGTGAGGAAACTTATCGCATTTTGATACATTTCAACTTCTATACCTACATAAATATATATGATTAGAACTATATCTACACATATTGGCAAGGAACAGTCTACAATGTTTCTGTACCAAAGCATTGACTATGAAATGTCTCCGTTCGTCGTATATTTTGGTATCATAAGCTTTGGAAAGTCGGTCACTCTAGCACGTCCTGCGCTGCTAAGCTCGAACACTAAGCATATCTTGTATGCACGTTTCCAGTGTTTGTAACGTTTGAAATATCTCGAAACTTTTCGACTCAAGCATTTACAATAGGTATGGAATTTAAAAATCTACCTCTGAGCCTTCACGACGCATTGCTTTTTAAGATTAAACTTTACGCAGAAATATGTCTTGGTTTTCGCTCTTAATTCCTTTTCCACGAAAAATATGATGTAATATTACTTCTGTCAAATCTGCAAAATTCTCAAATTTTTCGCCAGCAAAACCGAATAGGAGGTTAATAAAATGGGATAGTACTTACTCAGCAAATTCAAGTGACATAATAAGGGCTGGCATGCTTTAGATCATAAACAAGGTGTGGGCGAACAGGATGCGTTACTTAATGGAGATTGCTCTCTGGAAAAGATATTTGGGAAATACATTGAGTGAGCATCTAATATGATATTAATTTTAATATTTACATAAAACCATTGTAAAATATGAAGTATCAACGTTGAAATTTTGAAAATAGAATGTCCTCTTTTTCTACAAATACCTAGCGTTTATTTCTGATACCAAAAAATAAATCATTCATTTACTTTACTATAACTGTGACTAATGAAAGCTTTAATGAACAAAGTTATCACACGACGTACGTATCAACTACGTAGAGGAAAACAGAGAAGACAGAGGAGAATAGGATTGGTAAACCCGGCAGGCGTTCGACTCCCCTCACGCACACTTTCATTAAGCCGGTGAAGCTGGGCCAATCGATATCGACTTACCTATTAAAAGTAGTATTGTTGTTTTTTGATATACCTAGTCAGTTGAATATAATATTGAACTCCTTTGTAAAGTAACCTATGTAAAGTAGGTAACAACCTTAAAGGAAGAAAATTGTTTCGTTGGTTTAGTAGTAAGTAGTACGAATAATATCTGTATTATAAGGTTCACATCAGCCAAGAATTGTTCAGATTTGAATAAACACGAGTAAAAGAAACCATTATGGAAAAGAAAATGATATCATAACATTGTGTGGTCAGCCTGCCTGCTTCACGAAAATTCATAAAACGTATATTTATGTATCATTTCAAATTATAATACGAATTGTAGGTAAAACATGTCGATAAATACATACCTATATCATATTTTGTGTATTTTGTGAAATAGTGAATATGAGAGGCTGACATTTGTAGTTTCTGCTTTGTATTACGTTCGTGACGTTCAGTGAAACAAAAAAAAGAACATGATAGAGAAGTGTGATGCAATGGGACCGCGTTAATGTGTTGGAAAAACCAGCATTGGAGAACGCTGCGAAATTGAAAAACCGCACTCAGCATCCACTACCACACCAGCTTTTGTCATTTTGTAAGCACACGAGACTGTGCATGTATTTGTATAATCCTGTGACTTTGTGTTCAGCTAACCATCAGACGAGTGAAGCCATATTAACGTGTTCTATATCTATATAACAAAAAACACTTTTGTACTAGTAAGCTTAGAGTTTCAGCCCACATCCTAAAGACCTGTGAAAATTCCGCAATTTGGTTACTTGTTGCACCTACCTATTAAAACGGATTTTTTTATAGTTTTTACAATCCCAAATTATAATTTTCAACTCACTACCTGACTACGTTTAAAAGGACAATTTTGTGATGAACATTTATTACTTGTTCGACAAACTTATTAATTTTGTATAGAATTTGTGAGCAATTGAATTGAATCAGTCTTGGCAATAACACTTACAGGCAGATTCGAATGATGTCTGTAGTGTAGGTAATAATAGCCTTGCGTTTAGTTTGATATTTTTTTCATATCACGTTTTTACACGTCTACCCACTAGGTATATTCGTAATGAACTTTTTTTTAAATCTCTAATAAATAATAATAATGCTATTAAATAAATAAATACTACATTTCTTTTTAGAGTTTCGTTTATAAATTATAAGTTTACCTGCTTGCTAGCATCAAATATCTTGTAAAGACCAACATTTCGTAATTTATGAAAATTGTTAACCCGTAACACGAACATCGCACTCGTAAAAAACTGACAAAATGTAAAAGAACATTGTTTAAAACAACGACAGCTGGCCACTGGGGGCGTCATTGTACGAACTTAGGTCACAAAAACAACTTTGTAGATAGGAATTAATGCCTGACGAGAGTGTTTCACTGTTCTTGTCAAATTTAGTTAATGTTACAACGATTTTATATGGGTTTAGTAGTACTTTCATATTCCTATAAAGCACCTCAGTCAGCTGGAAGACACCTTTACGTCTGTGCACAAAATAACAGGAATATTCTGAATTATGTAGTTGGAAGGAGGTAGGACACGACGGTATTTCCATCCAATTGAGTCCGACTGGGGAAGTACCTCCTCCCTATAGAATACCGCGGCCATAATAACCTTGTATTGTGGTCCCGGCGGTGAGTAGGGTAGCCAGAGCTCACTGGAGAGTTTTGGTGCTGTTAATGGGAAGACCAAAAGCTTTTTTTTTACTTTGTCTTTTACACTGATGGCACAGAAACTCTCTGTGCTTACAGGGTAGGCAGCGCGAGTGTGACTTCCTTGGTTTTGCACACGTCCATAGGCCACGGTATCACTTTCCATCAGATTGGCCGTGTGCTTGTCTGCCACATAAGTGATATAAAAAAAAATTACCTACCCGTTCATTATTCATTGGATAGTACTATTTATTTTGTATTAAATTTCTTCATCTTAACATTTTGTGGACAAATGATAAGTTCATTTGTCCACAAAATATTATTTAAAGGAATTAAATTTGTAGGCGATATGATCGTGCTATCCGTACTTTTTTTGTACCTTTTGCGTCGGTATGGCTTAGGAATGGTATGAGTTCTCGTGGTATATAGGCGGAACAATCCATTTTTGGTACTGGAATTACACGTGTAGTAGTTATAATGCCAAAGTGGACAAAATGGTTTTATGCGATATTGTAAGCGGTCATTAGGCTACTATGATCGCCTATAAGATGTAATGAAACATAATATGTTTGTTTACAGCCTTCATATATAGAAAATCTTGATCGCACTCAACATTTTGTTGTTGGCCAGTAAATTAAAACCTATATACTTCACTTGTCGTTTACCACTAAACTACAATTTACTTCTACTTCACTTCTATTTTTTCAGCTCATTCTAATAGTCACAATATTTTATATAATGTTACTCGAGCGTAGAAGCGACTTATCTTCCTCGCAAGCAAGATTATCTATCGACAATATTCATTAGTAAAACACAATATAAAGAATGCTAATCTGACAGTAGATTTCTCTGCAGTGGTGTAGAAGTTTACGGAAGCGACTGCCGTGTGAGCCTCAACCCCAAAACGGCCTGTACCAGAGTATTATTGTCAGTCAGCAGGTGTATCTACAAGTGAGTTTAACTTAAACCCTGAAAATATTGTTGGGATCCTTTCACAAATAATTATCATTTTGCAACAATTGTTAATAGAAACATGTAATAGTTTTAATCTCGTTTATCAAGAGTTCACTTACCAAGTATCGGGAAACCCAGGTGGATGATTGCTATAAAACATCGCATTATAAAATTGTGTGATTTTGAGAGCACTTTATATCCAACGCCTTATTTTATGGCATCCCGGTTCTAATTTAATAGCTTCTATGAATTTTGGGTGTACATGAATGGGGTTATTTTGGCATGGCACCTTGTACTAGTAAATCTTGAATAATACGTGCACTTCCAGTTACTCGTATATAGGGACTTATGTTCCACAGCTAATAAAAAAGCTTTATACCATCAATGTCTTAGCCCAGTTCAAGGTTCGAAGATCCCACAGATCGATCAGAGAAAGACGGAGCTCATTATTACTTTCATCAACATAGATTAATGTCTCTCTATTAGCGTTAATGAGGCACAGCCTGCGCACATTTGCCTCCCGGCTTCTTCGCTATAGATAGATAGACGAGTTACACAGGGGCGTTTCTATAGATACCTAGTGATAAAATATTGATGATACTGGTGAGATGTACCAGTATACACCAAGATGCTAATGATAAAATGTAATTGGTTCTCAAATACTTATTAAAGTTTTAATTTGTAGTTAATTAAATATTCTATTAAGCTCCATTGTAAAGGAAATGTTACGAAAGTTTTCAAAGCTCATTGTATAAAGTTCTATGTTGCCAGTAGCAAAACTAAGCTACCAATGTTAACATAGTGACCATATGGTAACAAAACAATTAGGTATAAGTAAAATGTAGTTCTTAGGTTTTCAGTTTTAATCATTATTTGTTTTCTTTTGAGTGAATTCACGCACAAGGACTAAATGACATTCATATGTATAGAACAGTTACTTGAAGACTATTGATGCTGATATGATATAGCAATGATTTAAGAAAAAAAAGAATGTTGCTGCTAAATCTCATTTTTATAGAAAACCACGGTTGAAAAATTATGTAGATATTATATTACGATTGGTGACGAAAATTTCTTTACACAAATAAGTGATGTGATTGGTTGTAATTTTCAACAGAGAGCAAGTCAAAAGTAAATTACTGTTAGTAGATATGCAGTAGGTAAGTAGCTACTACGCATGTTACTTAGAAATGAAACAAAATAGATGCGAGAAGCATTCTGAAAATATACTATTTTGATAATATGGCGATAATCAAAAAGTGAGAAAAAATGTATTTTCATTTAGGTCAATAGTTGCTCGGATATGCTTCTAAATTCGTAAAATTTTTGACGATGCTGTAGGAAATGCTGATGTATTTAAATTGTAGACGCCAAAAAGCCCTTTGGAGGAAGATTGGTTTGAATAAAATATTTCGTGCAGTTTGCAAGACATGAGATATTTTTGGTTACAAGTTGTTTCTTTTTAACTTAACTATCGCAGACATATAACTTTATTATATATTTTAACAGTGTTAAGTCTTCACTACAAATCCCTTTACTGTGGGTGCATCATGAACGTGACTGGATTTTATCTCTTGTACAAGACTAAAGTGCAAGCTTGATTTTAATGGAGCCTTATTTATTTTACACATACCTGTAACTTTAACCAACTTCAAATAAGAGGTTTTGTATTTACCGATCTGTATATTAGTAGGTACATAGGTGATTTTCTGAAAATTTAATTAGCAATATGGGTATTTGAATATTTAATCTCGAATGACGACTTAATATCAAATACATTTTTTTATTAATATTTGTAGTCGGGATGGAGCCAATAAGGAGCCAGGTGTAATTGTCACATTCCTTTTAATGATTAATTTCACAATTTTAGGAACAAATAAACTTAATTATTAAGACAATGATTATAATTCGTGTAGTACGTTGGCGTTCGTTTCTCCGACTCGCCGAGCCGGTCGCGCGGGCCTGTGATTGGCTAGCGCTATGGGCGCGTTCGTAAATTAGTAGACGGAGAATAACGTCTCGGCGCCCTACCGCGTGTATTACGGAGAGGGAGTTTAGGATTATCCGCTACATACTCCCCCTCGGGTTCGATAAAGCGTCCTCGCTCAAGAACCCGTTCGTTTGAGATAGAAACAGGCTCTGGAACCCGTTCAGGTGAAATGGAAACAGGCTTAATCTGACGAGGGCGGCCTCGGTTACGTTTGGGCATGACCGGTAGAGAAACCTCGTTCCTTTTAACAAATGACGTAAGTTGTGACGCGTGAAATTTACCTATGATGTCGTTAGGATTATCAAGTTTAGAAAGAATGTAAGTAGTAGGACTCGCTACCTTAATTATTGTATAAGGACCATCTCTTTTTGGTACAAATTTAGCTGAAATCCCTTTTGCAGCATTACTTAATACGTGCGATTTAACTAACACTTGGTCATTGACATGAAACTCTTCAATTTTACGATTTTTATCCGCGTATTCTTTACGTCTATCCTGTTCCTTCTCTACTCTATCTCGAATTGAAATTAAAGAATTCAAGAAACTCTTTAAATAAGGAGTAATCTGGGGTACAAAATTATCTTTCTCTAGGACTGTCCTGATGTCAAGATTGACTTCGATAGGTGAACGGAGATCCCTAGCAAAGGTGAGAAATGCGGGCGAGACACCAGTTGTATTACACATAGCTGAGTTCATAGCGAAACGAACCGACGGTAGGTGTTTGGGCCATGAGTTATGCTTGGTGTCAACTATCTGAGCCAGCTGTACCTTAAGGTCTCTATTTTTACGTTCAGCCGGATTTGCTTCCGGGTGGTATAAGGGTAACAGATCCTGTTGAATCCCCAGGATAAACATGCATTGTTGCATAACAGATGAGACGAACTGTACTCCATTATCGGAGACGACACGACGCGGTAGGCCATACCTGAGGAAATATTCCTCTATCAGTGTTCGGGCACAGACTTCTGCCGTGGCGTCAACAAGAGCAAAGAGCTCGACCCACCGAGTAGCTGTGTCCTCAACCAACAATATGTATTTCTCCCCCTTTTCTCCAGATGGGAGCGGGCCAAATAAGTCAACTGCTATAACCTCACCTCTTTGTTGCAAAACTGGTGTTTGCAAGAGGCCTGATGGCTTTACATTTGACGACTTATACCGCTGGCATGTAGGGCAAGACTTAATAAAATCAGCCACAAGACGTCTCATACCAGTGAAAAAAAACCGTTGTGAAAGTCTATGTAACGTTCTATCGATGCCTTGATGACCAGCAATAGGAGTGTCATGGCATTCCTGCAGGACATCGAGTCTTAAACTCACAGGAAGTACGAGCTGTGGTTCTTCAACATCGACGTCAGGATTATACCTATAAAGAACTCCTTGTTGCATGAAGTAACCTCGCTCAGACCAGCGTTTGTCTTCAAGAGCATCATTACTTTCAAGACTACTAATAATTTTTCTCAGTTCCGAGTCATCTAACTGAGCTTGGCGAAGATCAGCAGGACTTCTCGAAGGTAAGTCTACAATGACTGAGCAAATCCCGCACTGATCCTTACTATCTTCTTCGCAGGTAGGACGACTCAAAGTGTCAGCGACAACATTGGCTTTACCAGGAGTGTATTCAAAGCGAATATTAAACTCTTGCAACTTTAAAGCCCATCGCACGAGTCTACCTGAAGGCGATTTTAAACTTAATAACCACTTAAGAGGTTGATGGTCACTACTAACAACAATTTCATGACCCTCAATGTAACCTCTGAAGCGTTCAACAGACCAGACTACCGCTAGAGCTTCTCTTTCAGTAGTACTGTAGTTGCGTTCGGCGGGGTTAAGGAGACGGCTCGCATACTCAATTGGCCGTTCATTGTTTCCTTCGCCCTGCAGCAAGACGGCACCTAAGGCGTAATTGCTAGCATCCGTACGTAATACAAATGGTTTGCTGTAATCAGCTTGGATTAAAATGGGAGCAGACGTTAAACTCTTTTTGAGCTCTTGAAACGACTGTTTCTGCTCATTACCCCATTTCCAAGGTTGATTCTTTTTCAGAAGACGTGTTAGTGGTTCAGCGACTTTCGAAAAGTTCAAAATGAACTTTCGGAACCACGAGCACGTTTGAAGAAAAGTTTTGAGATGGCGTACCGAACTTGGTTCTTTCATATCCACGATAGCGCGTACTTTACCAGGATCAGGGAGGATCCCTTCCTGTGTGATGACGTGGCCAAGATATTTAACCTCTTTGCGTGCGAAAACACATTTTTCGCGGTTGGCGCGAAGATTGAATAGGCGTAGTCTATCAAAAACTATACGTAAATCTGCGATATGCTGGTCGAATCCATCTGATATAATTAGCAGGTCATCTTGGTATGCTAAAATGTTTATGTTTTTCAGTGATGTACCGGAGCGCAACCTGTCTATTAGCCTAGCAAACGTCATTGGCGAATTTTTAAGACCAAAAGGCATGCGTTTAAAACGAAACGTTCCTAAATGTGTCTGAAAGGCCGTTTTATCCCTATCACACTCGCGTACGCTTACATTCCAAAACCCACTTCTCATATCTAACGTAGTCATGATGCAATTGCGTTTTGTTGACTGTACAAGTTCGTCAATAAGCGGCATTGGATACGCGTCAGACTTAGTAATTGCGTTAAGCTTACGATAGTCGACACAAAAACGTACCTGACCATTTTTTTTTGGAACTAATAACGCCGGAGCGGCCCATGCCGACTCGCATTCCTCTATGATATCCTCGGCTAACATCTTTTCTATTTCAGTCTGCATAACAGCCTTTTTCGCGGGCGTTAACCTATACGGAGGTACCGCGATAGGAGCGTGGTCACCGGTATCTATTACATGTTCCGCGAAACTAGTTGGTTCACCTGTCAACTTAAAAATGTCCTCATTTTCCGTGAGAACTTGAGCAAGAACCTCGCGTTGTTGATCGGTAAGACCTGATGCTTCATCATCCCTAAATATGCTGTTAACATAGACATGTTCATAAAATAAATCTTTTTCGAAAAGAAGATCAAACTTTTTATCATTATCGTTAAAGTACCATTTAGCGTTACCAAAATCCACACTGATATCAAAATTTATCAAAAAATCTATACCTAACAAAGTATGATTACTATCCGCGTCTGGAAAAATTAAAAAACTTATGAGCCTGGTTCTACCTTCAAGACATACATACACTTCCGTAGTAAGTACATTCATTAATCTAGTAACACCATCAGCTAAGCTTACATTTTTCACACAAGACAACATACGATGATTTCTCATTTTAAAAAGATTGTACAATGTATAGCCAGCCACACAACATTTGGCTGCTGAATCAATCATTGCTGTACCATTCTCACCTAAAATATTAATTTTTATTACTGGACGTAGAGAAGATTTATTTTCACAATTAACTTTAAAAAAACTTTGAGATTCATTAGCAAAACATGTTTGAGAATCATTAGCAAAACATGTTTGAGCACCATTTACCAAATATGTTTGAGCACCACTGACTTTCCCATGAAACTGTTTAGAGCTACTTGACATTTCCAATAAAGATTGTGAGCCACCAACTTTGTCAGATAATGGTACAGCAATACTGGTGTGCGGCCTAAAATCATTATTAACATGAGATTTTGATCCGACAAAATTACCAGAAACACATTGAAAACCATTTGACAACATAAAGCGGGGATTACAATTGTTACAAATACAAGTTGAAGTCTCAGTCTTTGAACTAAGGGAATAAAATGCAGTGTGCTCTCCATATGAGCTTAATTTAGGGTTACAATTAGGACATTTAGATTTTATAACATTTTCTGTACCGCAACCATAACATTTAATATCTTTGTACTTTGAAGTATCACTATCACTAGACTTATTATCATTAGATTTATTAATATTAAGCTTTTCACACTTGTCTTTAGTGTGACCACTACGCTTGCAATACACACAGAACAACCTGGGTTTCCCACGTCTTGCATCTTGACCATCAACAGCTGTGCCAGTGGAATACGCAGGTGCTGCAGAGGCACGTGCGGGGACTGCAGTGGCACGCATAGGGTTAGAAGCGGGGCGCGCAGATTCCGAAGTCGTCGCGACGGATGTGTTGCAGCTCTCGGACTTGTGGTTTTCCTTTAACGAGTCCTCAATAGCGCGAGCTTTAATTAATAATTCGTCGAATGTACTGATAGCTGATCTATCTAATCTTTTCTTAATGCGGCGATCTAATAACCCATATACCATGTCCAACTCCACTCGTTCACACAGATCACCATGCGGAAGCTTTGCTAATAAAGCTCGAATTTTCGCAATAAAAAGATCTGTATTCTGCTGACCTTGAGTGGTTGAAAATATTTCGGAGTAAATCCTGAATGGCGGACGACGCTCGCCGAAGGCACTGCGCAATCTGTTTAGGGCCTCTTCCCAAGTTTTCGTTGAGTTTTTGACGCCTTGCCACCATGTTCCCGCCGATGAACCCAGTAACATAGAAAGTCCTAACATGGCGTTCTCGTCGCTTATGTTTAGGCACGCCTTGTATACTGAGATGGCATCAATAAAATTGTCAACAGACTCACCAGTATTTCCGTTGAAACGCGATGCACATTTCGCAAAATTATTTTTCATAATGGCGGAGACATTAACCTCGTTTGGTGTGGACGAACGTACCTCTCTCATTATTTGAGAATATAACTCAGCTTGAGACTGCTGCATACTCGTAATAAGCGTTGTAAGTGCTTCTTGTGTAAACACAACGTTATTATTTGTTGAGTTATTGCTATTTCCCTCCTGTACGGAACTATTTTGATCTAGCGATTGTCGTTTGCGCGGCATCTTGTTGGACGAACTTTATGCTCCTTATATACACGTTGGGCGTCAGTTGTAGTCGGGATGGAGCCAATAAGGAGCCAGGTGTAATTGTCACATTCCTTTTAATGATTAATTTCACAATTTTAGGAACAAATAAACTTAATTATTAAGACAATGATTATAATTCGTGTAGTACGTTGGCGTTCGTTTCTCCGACTCGCCGAGCCGGTCGCGCGGGCCTGTGATTGGCTAGCGCTATGGGCGCGTTCGTAAATTAGTAGACGGAGAATAACGTCTCGGCGCCCTACCGCGTGTATTACGGAGAGGGAGTTTAGGATTATCCGCTACATATTTCAATATTTGCTTTCTCAGGAATTCAATGTCAAAGGTTTCTTTCTCAAATAGGATATTCCTTTTATCTAGAAATTTGTGTCTGTACCCACTGAATTGTTTAGTAGAGAGTATTCCTTTAAAGGTTGAAGGTAGACGCGTGTTGAATGATAAGATGATAATTAATACCATTGCCTAAGTCCTGTGCCTTGTAATGTATCGGTATTCATAAATAAGGCTCAAAAAGTATGTATCTGTGTTTGAATTAGTATCAGAAAAAAAGCCGGTCAAGTGCGAATCGGACTCGCACACCGGGGTTTCTGTAACTTAAACTACATATACATTTATAGATTTTAAATGCATTGACTTTGAAGTTCTATTTTTGCACAGTTTAAAGACTTGAGTAGGTATGTGGTATAAATTTCATTATAGTACCTCCACGCATTCCTGATAAAATATTCTTAACAGACAGACGGACAGACGGACAACGAAGTGATCCTATAAGGGTTCCTTTTTTTCCTTTTGAGGTACGGAATCCTAAAAAACATCAGTGTGTCATACCGAGAGAATGATGTGTCCTGATAGTAATTTTTGAGAGCAGATGTTCCCATCCAACAGCCCGGAAAATGTTCATCTAAAAACTATTTACGAACTATACTATTGTCCGGCCGTGCACTATCTCGTTGATAGATGACATTATTAACGATGCTTAAGAGAATAGTATCCTCCACTTAATCCACGCCAACATCCAATTTTTCTTAACATTTTTTCTTTATTTATCTGCGGTAAATCTTAACAGCAAAGATTTTATTATGTTACTGGCTTCTGCTCACGACTTCGTCTGCATAGATACTTAATGATATCAAATTAATAAGATATTAAAAACTAATAAAAAGAAATGGCCATCGCGATTCAGCGAGGCAACGCCGCCAGTGTCATGGGCACCTTTGCGCCGGGAACGATACGGGGCGGGTTATTTAACGTGACATAATATGACAAAATCTGTATTGGAAATAATGATGTGACATTTGTCTGTTTAATAAAAAGGAAATTCAAAAAAATAAGAAATTCTGACACGGTATCTTGTTTGTTATAAATTATCTGTGTTAAAACTCAAATCCGTACAAAATTGTATTTTTTTGCTATAAATACCGTGTCGTAGGTATGACTCGTGTATAGACATTAATATATAAACATAAAAAAATAATTAAATGTTATTAACCATAACTTCAGTTTTATCTATTTGTATAGAATAAATATACACCTATTGGACAGCCTCTGTGTGGCAGTAGTGAACGCGGCAACTACGCAGGTGTCGCGGGTTCGATCCCCGCTCAATGCAAATATTTGTATGCATGAATTAGGGTACGATCGGACATCGGAGAGCACGTTAATCCGTTGGTACCGGTTGCTATACAAACATCTATGGCAGTAGTTACGGGTAGTTGGATCAACAACTCAACAGACTCTTTCCTCAGTCGCACCATTAAGGCCTGGAATTCATTACCAGCTCACGTGTTTCCATCTTCCTACAGTCCCGGGTCCTTTAAGCGGGGCGTGAAAAAGCATATGATGAGGCCGTCAAGCTGAGTGTCACCATTGTCACACGGTATGTGTAAGTAATGGTGACCCTCTTTTCTGGGACTTTGCCTTCAGCTTACCATCAGGCGAAGTCCAATTGACGTGTCCTATATAAAAAATAAAAAGAATACAACAGGTCTAACTGCAATGCTTTTGATATCACCTTTGGGTTGTGGATGTCAGATGGAATCACGGAAAATGTAGAAGTTCAACCAAATTCGCAGAGACTGGTAAAGCGGACCCCAGACTCCGATGTGATAGCGTCGGATGCGACTGAGATTAACGCTAGACTGAAAAAGAAGTACATTTTATTGTTATACGATATTCTTGAATTCCGACAAAACGTTGAAAAGAGAACGGAAATTGAATAGTTTTTTCCAATATTTCATAGAAATTGACGCTTAACTTTGCTTTTAATCACAGACAATCCATTCAAAAAAAAGTTACGTTTTGCTTTATAAATGAAATTCGTGGTATTTAAACTTTATTAATATCGCCCATTAAAGTGAAGGCAATCTGGCAAAGGCCTGACAGCTGTGCCCCATTCACTGATGTAGGTAATGGGTTCGATGCTCGAATATTACTTTGTTCGTCTTAATTATAATCTTGACATGGACAACTAGCACAAAATTAAACTAACTATTAAATTCAAAGCGATGTTTAATGTTCACTTTTGTTAAATACCTAAACGTAATAAACAATAGCTGGAACGTCTCCTACCGCAATGACCAGAATTAAAATATGTCAACGTATGAGAATTTTAAATTGGAATTTTGCAGGTATCCTAATAAAATAAATACAAAATAAATATTCTACAACATTCTACACATCACAATCTAGATCCATGGAAAGCATAGTTTAACTAGCTTATGTAATGGAATCTAGAATGCGAATAAACATGCTTAGATACATTGTTTTTATAAATTCACAGATATTTATATATAGAAACACCCAGACCAATGTAAATATACATATTCATACAAATATTTGCACTGAGCGGGAATCAAACCCTAAGTTATAATATTAGAATGCTGATAAACATACTTAAATACTTTTTATGTTAGTACATAAGTCTTACTACCACACATAAGTCTCACTACTTATCTATTATTCATACTAACACTCGAAATTTCACGCTCGCACTCATTCAGCAGGAAGAATATAACTGAAATATGATTCAGGGATGCATTAAAATCTAGAATAACTCTTAGATTCCCTTCCCATAGATTTTGATTTTTATACCAAGCAATTTAAGAACACTTTCACTGAAACGCAAGTCAGCCTAAATCTTAACACTTTAATACGAACGAGTACTCCTCTTCTCAAACAAAAGTGCTTGTGTCTGCGCGATCCTCATAATACGTTCATGGAATGGTTCTACTTTTTCCGTCATATTAAATTATCGCCAAATGTTGCGTCCCAGATTTATTCTCAACGTGTTGGTACTATCTCGAAGTACCGCTTAAAACTCGGAGACGAGGACGCTTTATACTAACATGACCGGCACTAACGTACATCGTTGTCGAGTACGGTTATATTTTGTTGACACAATGGGAAATAGATACATAAACAAACATCTTCAGTTGTTGCAGTATACTGCCCGTTATATTCTAAGCTTCAACTTCTGTATACGACATAGAGTTGTTAGTAAAACATTGACATAAATTCTTTGTCAGTAATTGTCGAGCTTTGTAAACTCGACTTAATATAAATTAGCCACAGCATGGGAATTAATAAGCGCTGTTCGTCGCGAACATGGCCGTTTGATCCTGTCTAATGAGCGCGGTTTGAAGTATGTATCACACTTAAGCTTGAGAAAGCTACTCAGTATCTTGTTAACCCTCTTAGTTTATTTGGTATCGTTCTCAAATTTTAAACAAATTATTATGAAACAAGCAATTGGAGATTATCGTATGTTTTTGGTATCAATTGAATTAGTACAATTATGGTTTTGAAGTATTAAATCAAGTCTATAATATGCACCTATAACATTTTTTGTTTAGAAAAGACAATAATTTCTTCCTTGTTTTGGACTGTAAAGTACTAGTTAACACAACTTTTTTATTTATCGTTTACATTAACCGTGACCTTCTTTATACCATTTATGTGGCTGACAAGCGGCCGACCCACCCGATGAGAAGTGGTTACCGTGTCTTGACCGTATGTTAACAACAGGCAACAATGTGAGCACCAATTATTATCACGTGTTTTGAACTCGAAACCCAACTATATAAATAAAAATGTAATTTATTAGTGTGCACTTATATTTTGTCAATCCGATTGAATTGTTAACTAGAAACTATCAATGGCATTTTCCAGCTGTATATGTTTTTTAACTAACCATCTCAAGAGTTTCGCATTCAATACCTAATCTTCTAACCAATATAAAAAATAGTACTGTCGTATACTTTGAATTTGTTTGAATTGAATTTCATTCTCTATGAAAAATACTCATATAATATTCATTTTGCCTGGATTAACATTACGCAGGCACCTACTTGTATAAAACTTATAGTACATATTGCAAATAATAGGTACTGTTTCAGTTTTAAATATTATTGCTCACGAAATAGGTAAGTCTTATGAAACATTGTAAGAACGTAAAAAAAAATTGAAGTTAAATAATAGAATAATATAATAAATACAATTTCATAGTGAAAATTAAAAAAAACTACGTACTTAAAAAGCGCACAAAGCTTATGAAAATAGTTAATCTAACTTTTTATGGTAGAAATTAGTCCTGCTTTCTGAGCCCATGAAATAGCACGTAGATACATATGCTTCTCGTTAATAATTATATTTATATTATTTGCACTCCATGTAATGTCGCTTGCTTCAGTTCACTCTTTCGACTTGTGAAAGAAAGTAATGACTAACGATTATTCAAAAGTAACACGAGTATTTACTTTAAGTTTGCTTGGGCTCCGAACCACTGACACAATTAAGTACTTAGCGACGATGCGGGCAATGTCTGGTAAACAAGGTCGACAATAGAGCCTCTGACTACACACGGTTAAGTGCTAGTACAATACCACATGTTTTATCACAAAACCTTTAGAGCCTATGTTGATGCACGTGCAAACAAACAGTCCCATTAATACCTGGTTCAAAGCACTCAACAATCTCGCCATCCCTAAAACTTTTTAGTTTTAAGTTTTAATTAAAGGCATAAACAGACGTAAACTTTTTACTTATTAATCAAAAAGTTTTCACCTTTAGCATTTAAGAAGACAAGAGGAGAAGAATACTTAAGGTTTTTTCGTTCACTGTTAGTCTGTACAAAATATTGGTTTTGATAGTGAAATCGATAATCCAGGACTCCAAATAGCAAGTTAGATAATTAAGTTTTTGTAATGTAACTTATATACATAATTGTATACTTAGATGCAATTTTGTGAATACAATCAGTCAATCAAATAGCCCACCGCAGTCCATTGCTGGACATAGGTCGCTCTCAATGTGCGCCATTTCGTCCAATCCTCCACCTTCCGCATCCAATCTGACCCAGCCACCTTTTTCAGGTTGCCAGTTCGTCTGGCTGGGGGGTGTCCTTCCGTTTGCTTTATCGCGGTCTTCACTTTAGGACTCATTTGCTCCAACGGCCATCGGTCCTTCAACAGACGTGACCAGCCCACTGTCACTTCAGCTTGCTTATTCTGCGAGCTAGCTCGGTAACTTCTTGAATAATCTTTGTTGGATGACCTCGTTCCGAATTCTATCCTTCAGAGGAACTTCAAACATAGCTCGACTTTTAGGTTATGAATTAGCCCTACCGTCAGTGTCCACGTTTCGTCACCGTAAGTCATAACAGGTAGGACTCACTAGTCAAAGACGTTTATTTTCAAGTATTGCGGTAGGAGTGAAGAGAAGACTCAACGTAGTGTACGAAATACCACCCGACACAGTTGGATCCTTCTGGCTAGTTCTTTCTCGAAGTTATTTTTACCGAGCTGGATAACCTTGCCCCAGGTAGACATATTTTTGAACAACTTTGCGTCGTGTGAATACAGTGCAGGATGACTCTCCTTTTGCTTCACCGTATTCGTATAATAAAACATTATGTTTTCAATTAAAATGTAAGAAGAACTACACCATAAGTCGTCTAGAATAAATTTCCTCATCGAACTTCTGGTGGTGGTGGTGGCAACCTATTCGAATCAATTTAATTTTCCATCTCGAACCAAAAATACCGAGTGCACTGTGGGAGGCACATTTCGCCCGTCGGCGTTCGACTGACACAGACAACATAGCCGACATGCATTGTACTTACGCCCTCTATCCTGCCTGACACTATTCTGACAACATTACTCCCGCGTATGGACTTGTTGCTCTGTCATTTGACTTGTTCGGACACATTCAATACATGTGTAATATACTTAGCACTAGTTGTTGCCCGTGGCTCTGCCCGCGTGTAATTCGGATTCCGTTCCAACTTTTTTTTCGTGCGATTGTTCCTTTGTATACCACCCCCGACGGCCATCAGGATTGGTTATGTCGGTCTCGGTCTGACTAAAACCGTATGCCGTCTTGGATCTTCGGATGACGGAAAAGAGTGGAAATCACGGCGTCCTTATCGAACCCCGGAAAGGGGGAGGTAGACGTGAAGGGGGGCGACGGCTGCATTTTTAACCACGCCTACTCTCAGCGACTAGATGCGGAGAGCGGAAGCCTTCGAGCAGTCTTCTACAGAATAGCTGCCATTGCGATTGGTATTTGCCGCCTCCGTTGCCCAGGGTGTATCGCATGGAAGTTGCATCTTTCGATCAGCAGACCCACCTGCTTCAGCTGACAAATTTGGAACCCTCATGCCGCCCCTTTAACCCATGCCCGTAATTTAATAGTCTTCAAATAATGTATGGGATTCTACCGGATTTATTGACATTAATAATATTATCTAATCTTTTCGTCCGCTTTCATTAATCCAAAAAGTAATCAACAGATATTGAAACAATCTTGAATACGAAATAATTTATTTAGATAAGAATTAATACAGAGATATTAATTCCGTGGTGTGACTGAGATCGAGATTTCTCTTGAATTAATTCGTCGCGCCAAATTTTCAAATTGCGATACCCCTTTGTTATTCACTATAATTATATAGTTTGAGTGGCAATATTCACCAATATTAAAAATACACATCGTATCTAACGTATCTAATCGAATCAGGAATAATAAATACTTTATTGTTAAAAATAGCTTCGAAAATAACTCATAATTTTTTTGTAATTTGTAAAAGATAAAAATGGTTACTGTGGGTTTTCATTAGGATATAGATATATGCTATCGGTGAATTTTATGTAGACATATTTTAGCTATACATAACAGTACTATATTTTGTTCCATCATCAACATTTGTCGCAGCGCACGCGAAGTAAGGATTTTTTTAGGTATATTCTGTATTGTTTTTATATTTTAATTTATATAACTTCCATGTATATATAAATTCCATATGTATAAATAGAATAGTTCAAAGATGAAAAAAATCTTTCCTCTTTATAATATTTGTATAAATGTAGGGAAACCTGCCGAATTTGTTGACATTTATGATCACCGCTCCGCTCTCTTTTGTACTAACGCCTTCGTATAGCCTTCATCGATAAATAGACTATTCAACTCTAAAAAAAAAATTTATTCGAACCTGTAGTTCCTAAGATTAGCGCTTCAAACAAACTATCTCTTCAGCTTTATAATATTGCTAATTCTAGGTCATATTTAGGTATGTACTAATATGAAATCGTCCGACTGTTAGTAGAGGTTTTTCCTTAATAATATGAATTGCTTGGTTGGCAATACAAACCCTAAAATATCATTAAACCTAATCTTCAAGAAGCAAATGTTAAGACACTGCCTATGAATAAAGATATATTCGAAGGGTACCGTTGTAGTATCATGTCACACGTTAATAATCCCTTCATTTTGGTCCGGTTGGTTGCACCGACCGGTATGTATATATGTACCTATGTGCGGAACTATTCTGTAGATCACGTTTTATGTGTGACAAATAGTCTCGAGTTAGGTGAAATTGCTTTCTGATCCACTCTGACAAATAATGTCAACCCAGTGACGCGTGACCTTAGTCGTTCTCGTGACGATCACAATTTGCCTAAAGTCCGATACCGGATTTGGAAGGGATCTCATTTTGTGTATTTGAACAGTATGACTGACCTTCTATTTACTGTTAGTACCTTTCAACTACTTAAAAAGTGGAACTGAGAAATATATTTTTTCTCCCGAAGTGTTGAAGTTTACCAACTCGAAAATAGCAAAAAGTTTTATTATATACTTAACTTCTTCCGCGATGTTGTTCACAACATCTTAGTGTATGTTTAGGAATCGTCTGAATGTAAACTGATCGTATTATAACTCAGTAACTGAATTATCGTACCCGTTAAACATAGGTGAATGTTACAATTCTAAGAAATACAACATCGTAGTTATTTTTTAATACGATTGCCACTGCTTAGTATTCATGGCCCGGTTTCAAAGAAAAATATCTTTACTCGAAACGAAACTTTACAGCAGTAAAAATTTTGCTGAATAAAAGATCTAGTACTTGTTATCTTTTCGTGCAGTAATATCATAGTTATTACATCTATAAATCATTAGGCATGTTCCAATTAATTTATTCATTTTGGAAGCAAGAATCGAGGCGAGCCAAGACTCAAGCAAAATGTATAGTATGTGTATTCATAGAATTTGAGTCAGCATTTATTGCCACGAAAGAAAAGGTTACAAATAAAATAATTATGAACCTTACCTTCAGTAAACATAAAAAATGGTTCGATCTAAATATAATAATGAATTTCATACTAGAATATTTTGCACTAATATCGTCCCACAGTTTTCACAAGTATCATATTGCAATAACTAGCGCATATTAATCAGAGATAATGTAGCATACCAATGGGGAAAATAAAATTGAAATCAGTCTCGTAGTTTTTGAGATTTTCTTTAAAAACAAACAGCTCTTTTGTCTTTATAATGTTAGTGTACATTCACACTAGCTACACTATGTAGGTTTAAGTTAATGTTTCACTAAAAAGGCTACAGAATAATATGAAACAAATCAAATATCTTTGTCATAATATTTATTTCGGATGATATATTGCCACTAAATATTGTCTCCATAAAACAAATGTATTGTATAATTTGACATCGAGCTAACTAACCACTCACCGTGCATTCATTTTGGCAACTTGTAGAAAAAATGGTTACTTTATCTATGACAAGTTAAGAAATAATAGATTCATCAACAGACACGAGTTGGCTGTCAGTTTTCAGTAGTGCAAGTCAGCAAGGAGGGTCGCTCTCTACACATTCATTTTTTTACACAAGGTGGGTCCATAAACATAACGCAATTTTACGTTGAAATTGGAGTCCCGCTGAGTTGCATGTATCTTAACGTGCTCTATCTCTTTAGTATAATAATAACAAAATCATTTCTCGGAACTTTAAGAGGTTAGTCGGTATAAGTAGTAATGTAGGTTAAAAAATAACAACAAAACTGTATCTATTAACCTAAACAAGCTAGAAAATTACGAATTTTGATAGAGATTGAAGATAAGGGTATCTAAGTAGTAAAATCCAGAAAAGCCTTGTTATAATTACTCGGAGTACAAGTACATTCACATTTGCTATATACAAAACGTATACAATCAACAGATCAGCAAAAATAGATTGGTGTCTGATTGTACATTTAGGCTGAATTTCACCGATGAATGTACATTCAACTATTGAATAAAATCTGAATAGGTACTGAAAAAAATTTGCAGCAAATAATTGTTACAACATTTTTTGCAAGCTTCTGCGTAGCGTGGCGTTTTGTACAATAAACGTGAGCGTGACAGCACTTTTCAAGTCAATACAATTCATAAATTTTTTGTTGCTTACTCCTCAAAAATAGAGTAGGAATACAGTATGTACCTGCATATATAGGTATGTGATTCAAATTTATAACAATTTATTATGTAAGGGTTGTAAGGGTCAATATTTTACATTGTTTATATTTTATGTTATTGAGTTTGCCTGGCCTGGCAGTATCAGTCTGAAATCGCCATCCATACAATTTAATTTCACAAGATAGGTACTGTTTATAGAACGGCTCTTCCTACCGCCATTTTAGATCGCATGGCAACATTTGTTCTAGTTTATATTTAATTTAGATAGCAGTAAATTAATGTGGAATTGATCCTCCTGTTAAGATATGAGAAATATTTTCTTACTAATGCGCACGGATTTCTGTTGTAAGAACTCAAACAATAGTATCATTCTTTGCACAAAGAAAATAAAACTGAACTGGGACATTATGGTTTTGAGTAGGTAATTATGTTATTTTATGTAATCTAATAAGTAATCCGAACTTTTCTAGTCACTGTAATTTATTTTAAAAACCTTTGAGGATGCCGTAAGGCGAAACCGATCAGGTCTAACAAATAATAAAAGTAATGTGGAAAAGTAGTGTGGAAAAGTACAAGTGAGTTATCAATATGTGTCACTGTTATTTGTGTTTATGCACCTATAGTACGCATTACTGTACTTGTGGAAGTATAATTTTTAATACCACTTAGGTAGCAGACAAGCACATGGCCCACCTGATGGAAAGTGGTTACCGTGGCCTATGGACGTTTGTAACACCAGAGGAGTCACAGTCGCGCTACCAGCCCTGTAAGTGCGTGCCCTGTTTAATATAAATCCGCTTAAAAATACGCTGTTGGCATTTTAATAATTTACATCCATGCAGTAAAATCATTTGCAGATCTAACAGGATTACTATATTTCATTTCATTTAGTATCAATTGGAACAATGCCAAACAAAGCCAAAGTTTACAACATTTAGATGATGTTATCATTACATAAGTGAATTAAACAATACAACGTACGTAAATATACTGGTAAATTAGATTACTGAATGTGTACGCGTGTTGATTACGTACATAGTAAGTGCTGGGCTCATACCGTATCATAACATCACCGATAGATAATGACGTAACAAGATTAATGATATTTCGACGAAGTTTCAACAGCTTGCCTCCGAAAAGAAGGCCAAGCTGAAATTGTACGCTCACATACTACATACAAATTACCTTTGACGATGCGGGCAGAGAACCCTTCCCCTATCACATATTATTCGTAAATAAAGTTGGTAACTTTCTGGCTTACGATGAAGATGGTCTAGTTGTACCGACACGTTCCCTACTTTAGTGTTTTTAAAGTTAGCGTCGAGGCAGTAAATATATCGTGCCAAATGTGAAATAAAATATCATCAAAGTTTGACCACAAAGTTTTGTTTGAAGTCTTCTGAACATAAAATATTTCACACATAATATACTATGATGTACATCTATCGATATTCTGCATCCAATTTGGAAGTACTGTTTTATAATACCTACTTAAATTATTGAATGTTTCCGTTCTCTACCCACGAAACTGTACCCACGAGTAAAAATAATAATATTTTGTCCGTCTTCGTAAATGAAAGATCAAATCATTAGCTTTCATTCATACGTATATATCATATGTGCCCATCAGATGCAGCTTTAACATTTCTAATTTGGAAGTACAAGGGGTCGGGTACAGAGTCTCAAGATAAAGGAACCCTCTTATGCTTTACTGCTGATAGAGACCGTCCAGCCCCTCAAACAGATAATTAAACCACATACTTGTGTGTTCCAGTCAAAACAGAGTCACATAACAAAGTTGATGGGGCATCTATATAAATTCCAAGAAATCCAGGATCCTATCTCTTCATACTTTCTCTAAAGATGAAGTGCGTACATACAAAGTTTAAATGGCGTTTTACTTATTTAATTCTAAAGTAACTGAAAAATCGATAGCTAAATAGGAGTTTGTATAAACTTAGATACGGGTAAGAGCACGGCTCATTAAACTTCAGCTATCCACATTTGCTTACGTCTGGATTCAGGAGGTTTTCGAGAAACGCAATGATACTTGTTCGTTTTATCGTTGACCTTTTAAGTTTAAGTATGTATCCCACTCACTTCTGTCCTTAGGATGCATAGGAAAAGGACAACGTTAATACTGTTACTTACATTCTACCAACGTACTATTTTTTATTTGAATCGGGAGTGGTCTTTCTGTCCAAAGCCCTTAAACATTTTCTTCTACGAGAATAAAACTTGTCGGATAGTTTATTTGTACTAATGTCACACAGATAATAGTAAAACTGGTGCGACTGTAACGTTTTATGTTAAAAAACTAACAACGACACAACACATTAGATTAATACACTTCATATGCAGGTGAAGTCATGTCAAAAGTTATTCATATTTATTAGATGATACACAATGTCTGATCCTACTAAACAATCACAATCAAAACATATTTCAATAGATGCAAGTATCTGCAAAAAATAACCATGTATTGCTATTGTAAGCTGACACATAGCGTTCAACATTACATTAATGATCCTTTTCATTACAAAAAATAATAAAAGGAAGCCTTCGAGGCTTAGTCCTGATTTAAATGTAAATTACGTGGCAAAGGTTCAAGCCTCAGTCTCCGGTGGTCATAACGCCGTCAAAAGACGAAGGCATTTCATGTTTATGAAGCGCTATAAACTCGGAATTACCACAACCAATAGAACGACAAATTGTAACATTTTGGAGTGAACCATCGTAACTATTGTAATCAAAGCAAAATTATTATTCCAGGAATCACGAACAAAGATTACAAGTTTATTAATATACTACCAAAACCTATTCGTTGACCAAAATTTTGTTGCTAACAAGCTTGGAAATCTTTATATCAGCCCAATGTTCTTAAAACGAAATAAAAATTTATTGAGCATTTCCGAACCTTTTTAGATTCGGTCCCGCATACGAATAAGGTAATAAATGTTGATCAGGACAACAAAAACAATTGACCGAAATCTATTATTAGCTATATTGCTGTTAGTGAATGCCGTACATTGCCTCAAGACCAAGAATATTGATTAAACCTTAGTCAAAGAAAAAAAAACAGCTCTAGAATTTATTTTAAAAGTTAAGCATTTACATAGAAGTAGGAGAGTAATTTCAAATCATTTTTCACTAAAGTTGAGAAATTGTTTAAAATTCATAACAGAAAGAGCAATGAGTAAAGTATTGTAGTCGTTAAATGTTTCTGGACCCCTTCAAATCCGTCAAAACCCTATTGAGAGTAGTACAATGAATGTTGACTCCATCTTTGTTATTTTCTTGTTGCGTTTGGGGCCCAGAGCACTTGAATAATAGATTCGTATATTATCCCGGGCTCGGTTACGGTACAATAGGACAGCGACAACGCACCCACTGTAATTCAGTGAGCGGGCGGCTATAAGCGAGTAGCGGCCACATTGTATTATTATACAGCTGGTTCGCTAGCAAAAATCTAATTTAAAGGTGAACACAGAGGTCTCACGTTCGTGTTCGGTATCGCACTCTCCAAACATCTATGAATTCGAAATTCACGAAGCTTCAAAGACGTAGCACCAAGGACTTTGGCAGCTTTCGAAAACTCAATTTTCAGCAAAGTAAATATAAACAAGTGTCAAAATACGTCGATAATTTCATTTAAGTTATAACATAACAACATACTTTATTCAGACAATACAATTTATTAGGCTACTTACCCCCAAATCAAACTCTTCGATTTGAAATACAGCTGGCAGTATTATCTCTTCTGCGTCAGCTTTACGCATCACTGAAATCAAGGGGAATTTATGTTCAAATATGTATCTACACTACGTTATGATGTGATATCAAACGACGTAAGCTGTCTGCTTTTTAATGTTCAGCAAAAAAGAGTATCTTGACAAGTTTATTTCCAACCCGATGAACAGGCTAAAGATTGCGACATACTGTTATTTGGTTGTGTGCGTTTTAAATGGTGACCAGCTACTACGAAATCATAAATATCTATTAACATTGCAGTTACTAATGTCAGATGGGATATTGGTATTCCGACCCTTGGGATCCCGTCACCAAGATGACACCCAGTGGGATCAAACTCAAAGTAAATTAGCTTTTGTACTTAGTGATGGCCTAAGCGGAATAAGACCTAAAGGAATTGAAGTCAAAATGAAAGGTTTTCTTGCTTAGTTACCAAATAGATCTGTTTGGTGACCTAATTAGGAATCCACCTTTAGATTAAATAAGTAGCTTTACCCTTTCTACTGTTAACTAAGGAATCCTACTTGAAAAAATATTTCAAGATTTTATTTAATGTTGTTCGACCCCGTTAGCGCTTTGTTTGCACAGCGCTGTGGCGTGGCTTAAGGTCGGGGTGGCGACCGTCTGCCTCTTGCCTCAACGGCCAAGCTTATTATCCAGTAATGAAATTATTATTCATAGCACGTTTCAATAATTATTTAGTGCTTGTCAACGTCATCAATATTTCAGAAGACTAAGCACTTACGGCATTGTTATTAGCCACGTAAACGACACCGAAATGTCGCTATCATGTTACAGAATAACATGTTGTTATGATATTTTTATCTGACGTAATAAGTATCCAGGAGCCATTATATATTAAATATACCTACCTACACTTATAAATTATATCAAGTGAATTAACTAATACAGCTCATCGTCTTATTACTAATTTTCAAAATTACAAATTGATTCATATGCTGTCGGTTAAGTAATGTGAGTAAAATTCACTCACATCCAATTTTAAAATAAAAAAATATATATGGCATTGAATGAGTCTTCTAAAGTAATCATACAAGTCTATTAAATAATGAAGAAATTACTGAAGTCATATGAGTGATACAGTTTGTATATTTGGGTTACTTGAAGTCGAAACAGAAGATCAAGTAAGATATTAAGAATAAGTATATGTGGGAAAGTCCATGTACAGTGTAAACTATATGCCTTTGTGAATCAGTGCCAGAAAGTGCGCCTTTTTTTTTACGTGCGCAAAATCCCCACGGATACCTCCCCACCGGAGCCGGTGGGAGAGGTTATGTCGGACTCGAACCGACTAAAACGCACGCCGCCTGTGAATCGTTTTGGTTGCCGAAGGTGAGGTTGACAAGCCAGAAAGTGCGCCTGGCTATTCATAATAGTGCGTTGACTTGCACCATAAAGACTATAAAAAAAGAACAGGAAAATATATGTAGGATATGTATATGGCAGGAAATGAAAAAAACACGAATACTAATTTACTTCTTAATTATGTAGATTCGCATATCAAGACAATTTAACATTTACTGTAACTTCTCGAGTCAATACTCATTTTTTTGTGGGACTCTACTCATACTTGTACCTATATAGGATTTACAATAGTAAGTTACACTAGTGGCAATCTAAGGATGAGTCCCATGAAACAAAATTCAAAATTCCTAATCTAGTAGTGAACACTAACAGTATTTCATGTGTTATGTAACTGTTATTATATTTGGATTGATAAAAACTGCAGTTAACTCGCAGTTATCTATTGGTAGTTCACATTTTCGTAGATAGAAGTCAATATTTCACTTTTTATGGGTGTCATAGAAAACAACTGGCGGAATGGTTTAAGTTGCTCTAACTTTGCCGTTCTCTATCCTCTGAGTGGCGGAGTTCCGATTACCACAGGATAAAATTATTTGTGTGGACCATAATAATTGTTTTTGTAGCCGTAAATTCAATATTTGTACGATAAGTCACGACACAGGGTTAGTCTCTAGAGACACAGTATGTTATCTTCATACCACGACAGGGTATGCTGAATGTGTGTGTTCTTGGCTATATTATTATGTCCTCCGCACGCAATGATCTCGCCTGATTCTGCAAAAATAAAATATATTTGATAATTCTTTTAGTGTGATGGTTGCTTTTATGGTAACATTTTACTTAAAAATTAAGCTTCGCTTCGTTCGTGGATAGGTATTATAGTCTTAGTACTGAGCAACTTGTTGATGAGATATAATTGAGTATTGTTGCTAATAAATAGCCGTTAAGGTGTGGTTTATAGCTTTGTGGTAATATTATAAATATTACCACAATGGAATAAAATGGAATTGGAACATTTTGTAAAATAAACTGAGGCTCTTTATTGTACGGATACTACGACCTATACCACTACCAGTTGATATCAGAGATAAACCGTTACACGAATAATTGAACATGTGCACTAGTTTTGATCACCTGTTAATGGATTTCTAATACGAAAGAAACAATTTGCTCCTAGTTATGTACCTATTGAGTTTCACTGTAAAAGGCTTCATTAAAAACGGTTGTCATTTCCAAGATGAACACTGGACCGCTTATTTAACGTGAAATTCTAAATTATATGATAATGTAAGCAGTTGCCGTGCCTAATCACGGAATTCCTCAAAAATATTTTTATATCATTGTTTGAAGAATCAATAACATTGTGGAATCCAGAAAAATCAAAAGAAAATCAGAATATTAATAGGCACCTAATTTACCTTCAATATAACCGTTTTTTATTCCACTTAGGTGGCAGACGAGCACACGGCCCACCTGATGGGAAGTGGTTACCATGGCCTATGGACGTGTGCAACAGCAGGAGCGCTGCACTAGCGCTGCCGCTAAGTTAAGGGTCATGGTTGTCACAAAGAATGGCACTTCAAATTTTGAATTGCCTATGTTCACCTTCCTACTCCATCATCGGAACAACTTCATCGTACCATATTAATATGGTACGATGGTCTTAAGACCATCAATAAGGAAAGTGTTTGCAAAATTACATCAAAATCGGCTGACGATAACTGCTTCAAAATCGAGATCCCAATTTTGACCTGGAACAAACATAGTTATATACATACTATACATATTACATGAAATACACTGACGGACTCATAAACTGCATCAAAGTTCAGGTTTACTCTAAAAGGATTTTTTATAATAAGTATGCAAACTTTTTAGATTAAATTATATAAATATGGAAAGACTGGCTCTTAATCTTAAAAAAAAATTAAATTTAAAAATAGAACTGCAGTAAAACAAATGAATATAGCCGGGAAAGAAAATTTACTTGTAGTATCAGATTTGCGTGTTATTTATAGCAAAGTTTTAAATTGATTCTCATTGATTTTTTTTGTTTTGTCAATTGAATTATTGTTACCAGCATAATTGTTGGGTTAGTTTTTTAACACATCGAGAGTTTTTGAACCATAATATGGATACTTCGTCCGAACAAGCGGCACAAATTGTAGCATTGGTGCGGGAGGGCTTGGATCAACGAACGATTGGTAGAAATTTAAATTTAAACCAGTCTACGGTTTCTAGAATATACATAAGGTTTGTAGAGACAGGTTCTTACAGGAGGAGACGTGGTACAGGCAGAACTCGAGCAACCACAGGTCGTGATGACCGATTTATTGTTATAACTTCCCTGCGAAATCGTTTCCTCACGTCAGTTAACATCAAAACCGAGCTTAATGAAGTGCGTGGAGTAAACGTGTGTGCACTAACAATAAGAAGAAGGTTAAAGGAAGCGGATATCACCCCTTTTAGACCAGCAAATGGTCCAAAGTTGTCTACAGCTCACAGACAAGCTCGCTTAAGATTTGCGCGTCATCACCTGAATTGGACAGAAGAGCAGTGGGCCTCTGTATTGTTCACGGACGAGTGTAGGACATGTTTATATGGTGCAGATGGTCGCAGAAGAGTCTATCGTCGACGTGGGGAGCGATATGCTCAAAGTTGCATTGAGGAGCGTGTTCCTTTTGGAGGCGGTTCATGTATGGTCTGGGGTGGCATATCGATGAACGGGCGAACCGAACTTGTGTTCATAGACATGGTCCGTCAAAACGGTAATAGAGGGGGTTTGACAGCACATCGCTACATAACAGAGATATTAGAAGATCACGTGGTGCCTTACATGGGATTCATAGGCGAAAATTTTACTTTAATGCAGGATAATGCCCGGCCGCATACAGCTGCACAAGTTCAACATTATTGCGAAGAGGTTGGGATACGTACAATGAATTGGCCAGCACGCAGCCCGGATCTTAATCCCATCGAGCATGTTTGGGACAATTTAAAAAGAGCTGTATATGCGAGAAACCCTTCGCCCACGACAGTGGCAGCACTAAGAACAGCACTTTCAGAAGAATGGGACAATATTCCGCAAGATCTTTTAAAAACCCTTATAAAATCTATGCGGAACCGATTAGAATCCGTAATAAGGGCACGTGGGGGTAATACACCTTATTAAAACACAAATAAACCCTTGCATAAAGTTTGTGTCTATTGTTAAAACCAATTTTTTAATTAAACCAATTTTTCTTAAATTTCTGTTTTTTCTTCAATAAAAGTCTTAAGGTCCTTTCCAGTACATAAACTTAAACTTAAAGATATGACCCTACGCTGTTTTAAAGTTCACGAACCAATCTAGAGGTTTCAATTTAAATCTGCATAGAAAGTATGCATACTTGGTTAAAATATTTATTTCAAAGTCGTCTATTACTTTGATGCAGTTTATGAGTCCGTCAGTGTACATTGCAAGTTAATGAACAGCTTCTAAAAATAAAGATTCTGACAAATTGAGAACCTTCTTTTTTGAAGTCAGTTAAAAAGGTTTTTGTCGGCAACACACTCCTTGAGATTAGAGAGCGCAAACTACGTGATTTTGTGCTCGCGGACCCTGCCGGTCGCTTCCCCTATACCCCTCATAGTTGCTCCGCGCAAGTACCAAGTCGAATGACTGATAAGTAAGAAAAGTTGTTTGCTTATGGGCAGGCATTTTGCAGGAATTCGGCATTTAGTTACTTAACCCCTACAAACACTACAGACACTCGATGATTGATGTGTATATGTAAGGCTCGAAGAACGAAAACGGTCATTGATTGAATAAATAGCGGACAAGGCGTTGGGGCTCTGTAAAATTTCCATATAAAAAATACTTTTGTTGCTAGGAATAAATACTTAGTTTTTATCAATGGATATTTCTGCGGGTTATTACGTTAGTGCGGGTACGTTTATTTTGTAAATATACTAATATTATAAAACTGAAGAGTTTGTTTGTTTGTTTGTTTGAATGCGCTATCTACTGGTTCGATTTGAAATATTATTATAATTCTTTTTGTGTTGACTAAACCGTTTATCAACAAAAGTTTTAGGCTATATATAATTACACTAAAACTTAAGAAAGCGGTGTAGTGATCATAAATGTCAACAAATCCGGTAGATACCCGTACATTACTTGAAAACAAGAGAAATACGGGCTCAAATACGTGATATGAGGTTTTAAAATATGCCACAGGCGAAGCTGAGGTAGGTCAGCTAGTCAGTAGCTTATATACAATGTAATATTATTTCTTTTGAAAATTATTTTATCAACTTAAATGACTAGAATTCGCGCTCTGCTGTGTTAGTAAAACATTTTGTAAAATATACTGAGTGGGTTCATGTCGATAGAGTAATGGCCGGAATTCGAACCCAAGACTTCTAAATCATAATACCGACTACTTAATCATTAGGCTATCATACTATGTTTTAGAATAATATTATATAGGCGTTCTATTCGTCCCTTGCCAACAAAGCTATTTCTACCTTTATAAGGTTGTTTGCAATGTTAGCAAAGCGTAAATAATCTTCCCCTTGAGCTCTCTGCGTTACATAAGCCGTTTACCGACATAAAATATTTTTCGAATCTATTCGTATTAGTCAGACCCACTAGAGTACAAATGCCACGTCACAATATTAAATTAACCAATGACTTATTCCGCATTGTCCCATTGGCCAATTTTTGGCTGTGGTAATCACCAAATAGATTTATTCCTATATCTATGTACCTATTATTACCCCATGCACCTACATTGTTTCAGCTACATTGCTAGCCGTACGCAATAGTGATAAAGTAGGTCAGAAAACCCGTAAGAAGAGAGAAGTGTATGGGAGTGTGTTACTTTTTCTCAGTGATGAATGTTCCAAGAGTTATCTCAAGAAGCACGTCTTCAGGAAATTTAAATATCTTGGAAAGGTAAAGATTAGTTTTCCTAATTAATTGAGCCATATAACTGATTAGTCTGTGACATAATTATACAGCAGTTTGGGACTGTTCGCGATTAAATCGTGGAACTTACTATTTCTGTCGACGTTTCGGATGCGTTGCAGCACCCGTGGTCACGATGTAGTCAAGTTGTAATTTAATCACGAAAAGTCCCGAATCATTGCATAATTATGAATTCACACCGCGATAGTTTAAAAATAACATTAGTCTTTGACACCCTCATACAGTAAATTTCAACGTAGATCCGGCTTATAAGTTGCATACATGAATCGATATATTTGATTTATCGATGCCAACGAGGCAACCTACCAACGTTACTGCAAAACCCGCTTTCTAATAATACCAATTTTGACTTAACTCACTCGATCCGTTGGAGCGTTAATATCGAAAAATATTTTCAGATTTAATATTCCATATTTTTGATCCAAAATGTTAATTTTAAATAATCTAACTGTTAAACTGAGATTGCTTATTCTGTACTAAGGACTTTCCAATAATGTTACGTTGGATTAATGCGATCATTGTATAGGTATCATTCCTTTGGATTATTTGAGATTTCGATCAGGTGACACAGGCCGAGGCAATTGAAAAGTAGGCGTATACTATAGATACCATATCGCGTTAATTCCCGTTAACATTGTCACAGGTAGATATATCACGGAACGCGAAAGTTCATAAGTTAATATTGCACTGAACTATTTATGACTCACGAAGCTTTCTCTTAATAAGCTACTTAGGTAATAAAATAAAGTTATCAATAACTTTTCTAACTAAAGCGTTATACTTTATCACATACTATGTACAAAGTCGTGACGTAACATACTGCTTCGTACATTGCTGAAATAGTACAAACATAATGGACCGAATAAATTAACGATGTATACTTAATGGCAAAATCGGGCCAGGAGCTCCGAAGTCGAACATCGTGAACCGCAACATTGCTTCACGTAAGCAAGGGACAACGACAACTTCGCCTAATATTTCGCTCCACGCCTGAAGTCCAAACTGCTTTGTGGTTATACACACAAAATAGTTATCAGCTTGGCTCGTAACGAGAGGTACTTGCTACTATAGAAATTTATATAGGTACTATCATAACATTGCATAATAGTCCCAGGCCCACATGCGAAAATCCATTTCGGGTTAGTTCGCTGCCTGCATATCTTTGTGTTCAAACGTGATCAAACCAATGCTCAATCTATTTTAGTCGAGCTTATGAATTACCACCCGCCTCTGATAAATCCAGCTGAAACATGGATACTACATAATATTTGTTTAGACTGTGAAATACATGTTTTACCATTATTGTCAATCTCCAATAGCTACTGTCTATTCGGAAGACTTTTTGTGATATTGTAAATTACGTAGGTTAATAAGTTTTGTATGACCGAAATTTTGAAAAATCCAAAATTTTTGGGCAACGCTAAAGAACTATTATAAATCTAAAGAGTTTAAATAGTTTGTATAATTAACTACCTACAAAATTATCAACTTGTAATTGGATTGCTAGTTTAATATTTTTAATTATCCATTGCAGTCAATTGTAATTTAATTACAAAATCTTAAATAGGTATAGTAACGACATTTGCTATATTCGAGCAAAAGCCAAAAGGAATAATATAAATACTCTCGTCTCATGAATATCGATTATACTATAAACATAGTGACAATAAGCTTGTACAATAGCTCACATACGAGTACATTCTATAAGCCGAGTATGGGCTGACGGCCAGGTCCTCTAACTACTTTAGTACTTGGCCTCCACGCCATCCTATACTGCGTCTTACGTGATTACTCTTTGTTTTCTTAAGAATAATGACACTAGCCCTGGGGACTGAGGAAACGACTCACTGCTGAAATTGCTGAAAACTTTTTTTATTTATACAATGTACAAGACCATTTTCGTCAAATATTCTTTAAGGTTTTCATTACGCAGAAAATTTGCTGGCGCGTACAAATTTTCGATGTTATGAAGGTAAGACCCGAAACATATTTGTGAAGCTAAATCCTACGGTATAATATTATTTTTAGTAAACAATAAAGCCTACTTTGACCCAATAATATTTTATTGATAAGATTAATTTGGTTTTGGTTTGGTAAAGATGTTTTTGGTTTTCAAATGACTTTGTGTAGTAATTCACCGAGCGAGCGAGAGTCTCCGTTTCGACAAGGTGGCCGATTTTTCTTTGGTCCGTATGTATGTAAGTTTATCAGTTTCGGTCTAGGGGGCGCATTTCTTAACCGATTTGCACCACAATACTTGGCACACATGTTCTTTGATCTAAAACACAACTATTATCGAAAATATTTTTTTGATAGGAGGAAAAATGGGGAAGAACAGGGGGAAAGTTTGCTGTATCGCGTTATTTATTAACGGATCTTGACGATTTTTGACTCAAACATCAAAGACATGATGCTTCGTAAGTTGTTGGAAAAAAAATGCCTCGTATAGGCGTACTTCATTATAAAAAAAAGATGAGAAAAAAGTAGGAAAGTTAAGTGTATTCTTTCAAGTACAGATCATCATTATTTTATGGTTAAATATCCAGAGCTTTTCATAATATGATGCTACTTATCGTTTTTTAAATTGTTTTTTTTAAATATCAGATTTGATTAAGAGCATCAGAAAAATGTGCCAAAGGGTGGACCCTGGACTTGCTCTGGGGTCTCAAACCCAGGGTTAAAACCCTCCAGAATTGAAATGTATTTGCTCCCATTAAAATGTGGAGTAGAAATGTGGAGTAGGAATGCGAACTTTTTGCTCCACGGTGCAAGCTTTGGATGCAAACGCAATCGGTACTCGGATGATGATGATACAATATTACCTTTTTATGGCTCCGTACCTCAAAATGAAAATAATGGAACCCTTATAGTATCACTTCGTTGTCGTCTGTCCATCTGTCTGTCTGTCAAGACCTTTTTCTCAGGAATACGTGGGTGTATCACCTGATCGATCTTGGTTACCGTGGCCTATGGACGTGTGCAACACCAGGGGCGTCATACTGGCATTCTCAATCCTGTATGAACCTTCTAATGCCCTTCTTGAAGAACCCTATATTGTATTCGCTTGAGAAATCCACGGTAGGGGATTCATTCCGTAGCTTAAGCGTGCCCCTAATTACTTCAGCATTTAATTGATTTAACATTCAATTCTTACATAGAAGATGAAACATAATTAAATAATTATCAAAATTGGTAATTTGTTCTCAAAGTAAGTAATCGAACTTAACCATCACACAAGAAGTTATTGAATCCTCCAATTGGACTCGTATATAAAAGCAAATAGGTACTACTCACTAACTGGTAACGTTACGTCCCCACACAATAGCGCTAGCTTGAATCAATATAAAAGCGTCTTTATTTATACAACAGAAAAAGGCTTGTACAAATATGAGAAAATTTTCAGTAAATATGTTTACCATCACTACTTACACGTAAGAAAATAAACGTATAAAGCAAATACTATTTTCAACTAACTTCTTGATAATGTTCCTGATAATGAATGTGACAATAGATTGTGTGTTCTGTCTTCGTTGGTACAGACTGTTTTTAGACTCTTTGATTAAAAGCTCACAAACGTACAACAAACTTGCACTGAAATATTTTCCAGCAAGTTCTTGCCAATCAGAACAAATTTCACGTATCAACCCATTAGAATCTATTCTAAAGATAAACAGCCGGTCAAGTGCGAGTAGGACTCACGCACCGAAATTTCGTCGATTGATGGCACTTGGTGGAATTTGTTGTTACACATATTGATGTTTCTAATAGGAATGCTCTTAAATGTCATTATAAACCTTTGAGGATGCCGTAAGGCGAAACCGGTCAGGTGTAATAAGCAATAAAGTAATGTGGAAAAGTACAAGTGAGTTATCAATATGTGTATCAAAGCATCTGTACAAACTTACACATTTATAATATTAATATTATTATTATACGATTATAGTTATACCTATATCATTGAAATATTTTAGTTACTACAATGACATATATGGGGTAAAATATTTAATACTCAGTAGCCTTGTATTCTACTCCACCGGGAACCACAATGCAGGTAAATACTATGAAACAGCACTTTTGACTGATAATATTAACAGGTAACTAAATAAACTTACAATAATCTAGTCACGTTACTCTACAGGTATAAGTAAACACCGAAGATAAACACACACTTACTCATAACTCTATTTCAATAGTAAATATTTTTATGAGTACGTATTGAAGAGAGTGAGTCGATGTGAAAATTTGGCAAAGATTTGCTGCATGAGAGTTGTAAGAGTCCTTACATTTATTTACTATCCAATACGTGTTCGACTCGCAGCGGTCTCATTTGAATCAGTTTCTTAACTTCACAATTTATCCACTGATTCTGTATTGTTGTGGTAAGTTACTACATCTCTCAATGAATTCTGATTTAAGAGATTCACCATTTCCTATTTTTAACAAAATAATGGCGTCGAAATACATACTTAACGCCAGTTTAAAATTACATCTCTTTGAAATAGGTATTTATTTTATTTTGAAAATGAAACATTGTTCTATAATCCCGCAATATATTCAACTAATTTGCAAGTACCATAAATACACAAAGTTTGAAGACTACAATAAGCTTTTAATATAGGTAGGAATGTTCCGATTATTGCTACTATCCCAAAAAAGCGTAGGGAGTATTATTATAATATCAAATTTAAACCACAATAATGAACTCGGTCCCATTTCAAACCTAGCTACATAATCTTTCTGTTTATTCTCTTTGAGTTAGTTGTTTGTACTAGCTGCTTTTGAGAAAATTTGTTGACCTTGTTAATTAACCGTTTTGTATGCAGACAGTTTTGGCCGGTGTTGTCTTTAAGACGATTTTAATTTCGTCAAAATGTACGAATACTGCATCTGACATAGCAATTTATTATACTTATATTCTAGCGGCAGTAGATACTTATAATGTTCGATGTAAACTCTATATTTATACCGAGATAAAAAAAACTTAAGCGTGTTTGTGGAGTTTGTTGACATGTCTGTTTATACACGTAACTCACTTTGTAACTAATGGACGTCCCATCACCAGGTCTCGGGACCTGCGCGGAACTCGTGCCGTGATTAATGTGAATCTTATCAGATTCTAACACTATACATTTAACGGGCTGATCGCACCCGACTTAATCGACAAACCTGCCGTCCGAAAGGTGCAAATTAATTACTAGATAGCTTTAACTCTCCAATACATTAATTTGTACCTAATTGATTATTTGCAGGATTCTCTTTGATTCAATCTTCTATAAAACATAATTAATTTCGTGATCGGAATTCGCACGCTAGTGGATCGAAGACGGGAACTCAGCAAATGCTATAGTGACATTATACTATGACGTATTGGCATTTATTACAGCTAGGCAAAAATTGGACAAACTTCCTAAAATGTTTTTTTTAATATCGTGAGCAACAGCTCTATATTTTAAACGAAATACTCAAATTAAGTTTACTTGTCGGTTATCTGTAACCGGCCATTTTTATTGTGCGTATGTCATCATTAACAAGGATTTTATGTCCATTACTATTATCAGGGACTGTTTTATCTTTGAAAAATATGGTTGTTCTGGAAAAGCGGCAACCAGGCGGATCCCCGTACGTCGGGGCGGGCTCCGCGCGACGGCAGTTCAGCTTGGGCAACTCAGCGACCGCCCGCCTCGCGCGCGATACGCTCCGGCTCTAACTCACTTCAGTGTTCATTCATTTCGTTAAAAAGAGCTCGCCGAAAAATGGCATGTGCTTAGTGATTTAATATTATGAATAAAAGTTATTTTCTTGTTTTGAAGATTGTGTTTGTGTGTGATAATAATCGTCGTTGACAGTTAAAGTGCGCCATGCGGTGAAGCGCCGTCGGTGCTATATGCACGCGTGGATATGGTGGACCCGCTGAAAATATTTTGGGTTTTAACAAATAGCACTTACTTAGGTATGACATTTTTTCAATAATATCCGATTAAATATAATAACAAAGGATCACATTGTCCCTTTAGTTTATTGCAATAATACTATCATATAAAAACAGTGACCCGATATTCTCCATAATCTTATTTATTTTGTCTTCCGTTTACGAGGTGGGTCATTTACATCTATTTTATGGCTCCACAGAGCTCAACTTTTATAAATTTCCTTATAGATGCTACAATTTGGAGATATCAATTTTTATGTAATATGTAATTTTAGCACAAACTTATACTTCAATTTAACTTGAATATATAATAACTTAAAAATGTAAAGTATTTTAATTACTTTAATTATTTTATTTACTTTAATAAAAATATACCCACTATACCTTTAACACATTAACAAATCCTGCTTATTACTAATCGAATTGTAGCGTACAAAGGCATATTTTAATGCAAGGTATTCAGTTTCATATTAATATAATAGTCACAAAAATTTACTATCAAAATTAATAATCTATTTTAAGAAAAGTACCTATAACTTATATTCCTACGTGTACAATATATCTATATTCTTTAATAATAAATATTATGTTTTATTGTACACGTGTTTTTTTTGTATTATATTAAAACAAATTATAATTACTAGAATATAACCACAGCGCATGTATAATGTAAGTCATAATTGTGTTAGGTTTGAATTCACAATATTATGAAAAACTTCATGAACGTTTCCTGTATTTCTGTGTCTTCCAATGGAAATTAATAAATAACCTAATCTAAAATCTTAAGGTTTTGCTTATGGCATTGTATTTGTTTTGTCAAAAACTTAAATTATAATGCTCTCCAAATGATTTGTGATTTGAATCTTCAGTGATTTGAATGTTATTCATAATGGAAATCAAGTGATGACACCTGCAAGAAATCGTGACCTATTAAATTTATTCTGATCTATTTTAAAGAACGCTTTTCTGGATATAGCACGGACATGAACAAAATGGAAGCATTGAAAAAACAGTACCAAGCTCCACGGCACCATATGAATGTTTCACAGATATGTTTCTCTTTTCATTAAAATAAAATTAAAATGAGTTTAGGTAATGCAGTACGAAATATGCTCGTTTTGAACTTCGTGATAATAATTGTTGATAAGAAATCGCAATCGCGAACTTTTCACTTATAAGTTTTAGTTTTCATCTGTCTCAAATAATTTTACTTTAGAATTTGTACCGGATCAGGAAACCACATGAAACCCTTCAGATAATTGAAAATGAAATCACATTCTATTGTAATTCTTAGGACTTCGAGAACTATTTTAATGTGAGCAGTACTTGCGCAGTGCTTACTTTTACCGTGGAAACAGGCCATTCGTCTTTTGTTTGCCGCCGAAATATTACTTATCATTTGGTAAACCTAATTGGAATTTTCATAGATATTTCATGCATATAGTTTTGTTCATTTGATTAGTTTGATCCTTATGTCTCGTTAGGTTTTTAGTTCTGGATTCCAAATGCAATCAAACAAATCCGACTCAGCTAGAGATGAGGTTAGAAGTGCTCATAGCTTAGTATAACGGTGTAGGTAGACATACTGTAAGGTTCAGCAATAATAGCTTGGTTAATCTTAGGGTGGGTGACTATTCTTAATACATTCAGAATGATTCTCCGTGCCTTGGAGAGCAATACGGCATTCGTTATGGGTAGTCGCAGATCTAAAAAGTCACAATGACAACTTCGTCTAACTACAAAATTTCGATACTGGCAGTGAGTGTGCTGGTCAGACGGCATTTGTTTTTATTTACAGATCACAATTAAATAATACAATGCATATTGAAGTTCGACTGTTTAGTTCGTCAGTTAAACCGAAAGCCGGCGCCAACTAAGTGGAAGATGATGAAGGATGAGGTTCTTATGTCTTTGCGGTCCTTACCGGTAAACTCTAATTCTTAATATTTTCTCGTATACCTTTAGCCGTAATGCAATTGGTACCTACCTAAGTTAGCGTTTGTAATTTGGCTTTGGTAATATATAAATATATACATATTTTCATTGTTATGTTTTGCTTGTTTTCAAAAAGCATACCTACCCCTATTGTTATTAAGTCATTAAGCCCGTTAACGGGATTTCACTTAGCATCATGACCAGGCCCTCATTACCAGCAAATTTATTAACGTCAAGTTCATCCGACCTTCTTGTATAAAGTAACAACCTAATAAGGAAAAAATACTTCAGATTTTATTTTATTACGAAAATTATTAGGTATCTCCCATTTTATTCTGAGATAACTCGCCTTTAATATTTTGTGAGAATTCGCAAGTTTCTGGATAATTTGTAACGTAAGCAGTTTTAATAAAGAGATAGGTTTGGATTTGCAGCTAGGGTTGCTCCAGAGACTAACAGATTAATTAAATTATAAAGTTTAATGTTTATCGCTGACTGTTCTCATAGGTATATAATTATATTCTAAATTATATTCGAGAACTTTACTTTTATATTCTGCGTCGGCCTGCTTTGCCTGATTACTAGATTAAGTTCATTTGTAAGTTTTGTATAAATATGCTTTGTTTATTTTGTTCTTGGCACATATTTTTTCCGAGAGGATATCGGCATGTTAAAAGAAAGTCATATTAAACACCAATTAATTGTGTAAAATCATGCATCCCTGCGTGTAGCAAATTTAACTACGGATGGGTATCGTATTTAAAATGTTATATCGGCCTGAATATTTGTTTATTGTACTTGCTTTAAAATAAATCTATTATTATTTTACTACTTATTTCGTGAAGTTCAGTCCTCGATAATCTTACAAATACGTAATTCATCAGCTTGAGCTGAAATGCAAACCAATAGAAAAAAATGAGACACGAGGCAAACATGAGATGGCGTCACGTAGTGAGTAATTAAGTGACGTATGTTCTTCGTCTCCAGTAATACGAGTGTGACTTCTGTTTTTATTCCATTCGCATATCTGAAATTAAATACAAGGTTTCATTAATTGCAGTATCGCTTACCTTGTGTCAATCTCATTCTATATTTGGACTAGCTAGTTCAATATTATAGTGTTTCGTTTCGTTATATAAATACTATAGTAATTCGGACTAACTGATAGAACTAGCTTGTTCAAATTGGAAAGGCTTTAGCAAAGGTCGACCTTAAGCACCTTACATATTTTTTATTTGGGGATGTTAGCTTTTCACACTCCAATTATTATTAAAACGCACAAAATAAACCGTCTACCCTGCGCGTAAATGTTTTATTTTTTATTTTTCATGTTTGATATTCTCTCCACATCAAGTAAATATATTACTCTGACCCTGCTGGACATAGTGTAATAATGTACCCTTATCAATCACCAAACCGTAGGATTATAACACTGAAAGTCCATTAAAATGCGTCGAGCATATTTTGTACGATGCGCATCGTGTGAAAAATGCTAATCATGCACGTCGTACCTATTTGACTTTAGGCGAAAAGTTTAGATGCTTTTCAATTGTTCATAAAGTTTTATATTGCGTTTAATGTTTGAGAAAGTTGCCGGTGCCTACGGCATCACAGGCGTATAATACTGATCGCGTTACCGTGATCGAAAGGAAAATTTTCTCTACTTGATTAAAAGTAGCATAAATTGACATAATATTGCAGATTATAATTTTTTATCGCAAGTTTATGTGTGCCCCGTTAGTGGCAATAGGCTCGCCACCTATTACATTGGGACCTAAACATAAACTGGCGAAATGTTGGTGCTAGCACCTCTGCCTACCCCTTCGGGGATATAGACGTGAGCTTATATAATAAAAAAAAAATTGTGTTCCAAATTTTTCTAGATCCGTTCCGCCGTTCTGGTGTGATTGATTATCAAATATTCGTTCGTCCATCCCTTTACCCATACAAACTTTCGCATTCATAAAAGTAGGTGTAGTAAGATTGAAATATACTAGCTTTACAGGACTTAAAAATAAAATTTTTTTCGTGTCAATGGAAATAAGTGTACCCATATTTAAAAAATGCATCAATGGTACAGTTGAGGCGGGCACCTGCTTCCAGACTGAACGGCGGCGGGACAGCGCGGCGCCTTCAGATGAGACAATAATTCAATCGTAGCACTGCGCACCGGTGTGTGCTCGCAAATATAATCGACACAATCCGAGCACAATCGGTCAATCCACAATGAACCGAACCCACTTAAACTAATGCGTCCTATAGAAACGATCGTAGCACACCCCTGCTCCTAACGAGGAGGCTCCGTTTGGGACTGCGTGCGAGTTCTCTCAATGTGCTATCTCTATAGGTATCCCAATTTATTCGATGGACTCACATCATAATAATAATATAAAGAGGTAAATTTTACACAAAACCAATTTATCCGATTGATACGTGAAACCTTCCCAACCGACCCGACTATAAAATTATAATTACACGGGTCAGTTAAACTTATATTTTTGTTGACAATGTGCAAATAGCTCGCAATGATGGTTGTAAGTATGCATGTCACCATAATGGTGGACATAAATTATTGGGATGCAGTTTACATAATTATTCAAAAAATATCGTTGTAATTTTTTTTAAATATACAACTTAGGTGTCAAGTATAAAGATTTGCATCCATATGATTGTATTGACATAATTTGTATAGGAATCCCTTCGCGGATATACAAGCGGGAGTTTAATTATGTACCCGTATAGACATGTTTGGTTAAATTATTGCAGATTTGAAGGCGGCTTCTCTTTTCTTAGAATACGTTGAGTATGTTTTTAGGGCACCATTATTGATTCTAATAGTGGCCGAAAAGTTCGGGTAACACAAACTTTTCGGGCACTAGCAGGATTCTCGCTATCTATCTTTCCTTTTGAAAATTTGCCTATCAATTTCAGTTGATAAACTATACCTATGTATAACAGTTCTCAATATATATATAGCCCTTATATATCGATATTGATGTACAGGAGTACTTAGTAGAAGCTTTTCCCTGATGAGAAATGTGAGATCAGTTACTGCTAAGTACCCACAAAAAGATACCGCTCCGCTAAGTAGTCTACACAATCTCGAGTCAAAAAGAGTGCTTTAACCTTTAACGTATGATAATATAATAAAGAGAATAATTAATAATTTTAGTAAATTGGTAAAGTGACAGCAAAGGCTAGAGAATGTTGTCCTGAAAATTAGCAGAACAAAAACTGATCACATGATCTGCGATTTCGACGGTCTCTCTAGTCCCACAGTCATAGCGCTTGATGGTGCTCCTATACCAACCTGCTTCGATTTTAGGTACCTTGGTACACTACTGCAAAGCTATGGAGAATTAGATCGAACCGGATTGTTGGTGGATGAAATGGCGGCATGATACAGCAACTACGTGTGACTCGCGAATTCCCTTCGATATGAGGGAAACATTTATAAGAGCATGATCCGGCCTGCCGTCCAGTATGACTCGGAGAGCTGGCCCGTAAAGGTGACATATGAAAGACGGATGCATGTAGCCGAGATGCAAATGTTGAGATGGATGTGTGGTGTGACAAAAATGGATAAGATTAGGAATTAATATATTAGAGGAAGTTTGATAGTAGCACCAATCATGGAAAAGCTACGAGGAAATCTTGTCCTGGTTCGGACATGTAATGCGTAGGGATGAAAGTAATGTCGTAAGGAAGGCACTGACTATGGAAGCTTGTAGCAAACAAGGGGAGAGGGAGACCTAAATTGAGGTGGATGGACTGTGTGAATTGATGATATGGTTAAGAAGGGAGTGAATGTTGAGATGACTGCAACTATAGATTAATGATGAGATGATTATTGGAAAATAACACAATCATGTTGCACCGACCTCAAATAAACTTGGGATAAGGGCAGGAGGATGAGTACCGTTTTCTTACATGCTAGTTAATATAGTGTTTAAAGCACCTGTTTTACAAGGCCATGTCCCGTCAAGGTTAATATGCTCTAAAATATTAATTGTTTTATTAGTGCCTTACAAATTACTGAAGCTAATAAAATATTTATTGTTTATCAGCAATGTTATGAGTGACAGTAATATAAATTTTCTGAAAATGTTTACACGTTAAATTTAATAAAGTTGGGAGTGTAAAAAAGGGACGTGATTGTGTGTGACAGACCGATATTGTAAGAGTATCTCAAACATATAAACGTAGTCTTCGAACCTAACATTTCTTAGGAATGCTGCTGCCGCGCCCCTTGCCAGACAAACACGCGAAATTAGTTTTCTCACAGTAGTGATACGAAAATATGCCTCTGGGGAAGTTCGTCTCGTATAAGTAACACCGTCGAATATACGTGGAATATTTCCAATAAACCTCACTATAGCACCTATTTTATAAAGTGCCACTCACACACTACTTGTGTTCTTAATACAAAGGTAACAAAAAAGATATTTAACTGTGTACTGTACCACCAAGGGTTAAGTTTTAGAAGTAGACTAACATGGAACAGCCTATCGATCTTACGCTTTGGTAAAAAAAAACTACAAGGATACATCGTGTATCAATTCATATTAAAGTTATTAATATTAAACAAATCAAATTGTTATTTATTACCAACACATTTATTTCATGATATCAGATAGTAATTAATTGGAACAAATGTTATAACAAACACTATCAAGAGAATTATTATGGGTACGTGTCAAGGGGCTGCCAGTGGCATGCCCTCGGGGATCAACACGTTTTTTAACACGATCCGGTTTCCCGCTCTTGCACCCGGTGCCTGTAGTAAGACCGGATAGTTACAATGTTTTGTTTAATTAATTCTCATATGCGAACATAACCGCTACTTGTCATTGAACAATGCAGATCTGAATCTAGTTAATTGAATACCCTTACGGCACAATTTAAATTTGTTCAATATGCCTACGGTTGAACTAGTGACGTACTTAGCCGTTAGTAATTGGTTTTATCGGTTTCCTTAAACTTAGGATGTTTGTCTTAAACTTGAACGTCGTGGTGGCTATTCTGCGGCAGTAATTGTTACACTTCAGTAAACTTAGGCACACATTGATAATAGCAAGATTGAGAGAAGAGAAGATCGATATTTTAATCTGAAACTAATGTTTAGAGAAGATATTCTGACGTATATCAGTCAAATAATATTTATAGTGTAATTTCAATGTAGATACATAAAGAAAATTAAAACAAATATATTTAAAGTTAAAATTTAATTACCTATGTGGCATGTTAGTACAGAGTTCAACTGCCAGGTCAGAGGTTGTAGGTTTGATTCCCACAGAGGGCAAATACCCAAATACATATTTATGCGTTAGGTTGTGTGATTCTATATATAATCTGTATACTCGTACTACTAAGAAATATGTATCTAATTATGTTTATCCGCATTATCGAACCCATTATACAAGCGTGTTTTTCTAAAGTTCATTTGTTCCTAGTATTCCCATGAATACGGTTATGTCAGACTTGAACGCGCTTAAACCTATATTTTATTCTGTAAAAGATTTGCAGGTATGGAACATTGGCTACATTACCTGCCTACATAACATACATTGTGTGATTGTAGCTACATTGAATGTGAAATTTATTATAAACATTTCAATAAATTGAAAGCACCTACATCCATAACCGGGTCCAGTACAACCTATTTGTCCATTCGTTCTATAAAACATTCTACCCACGAGACGAGTTATAGCATCTGACATCAGAGAATGTATTACTGAAACAGAAATATTGGATCGACCCTCATTTACTATTGATCACGACGAAAACCTTGTTAAGTCACCTTTGTGTCTGACAAGTAAACATAGAAATTTAAATACGTTTAAATTTAAATTGTATTGAGATTGACGCAATAGATTGTATTGAAGATATTTGTAATAATATTAAAGCGGGTATAATAGACACAGATCAGTATTTAACACAAAATAAAATAAAACCAAAAAATTGCTGGATAGTTGGTGCTCCACAAAAATGTATTGAAGTGTCATGCCATAGGTCTTACATGCACATTTCTATAATCCAAATTAAAAGTTGTTTATGATTAGTTAGAACCTAATTGGCGTTGCATAGTAATGTCCCATATTATTTCCCTCGAATTTTAGTTTTATTACTTAGTTTTATTATAATATGGTAAAAAAATCATTTAGTAAAATAACTATCTAAAAAAGGTCAGAGATCAGCGCTGACTCGGCACCAAAGTCGAATGTTTTGTTCCTACCTACATACGCAGAAACGATCGAAATTGCTGCGAGCACTACCGGGCTTGTTGTGTTACGAAGCTGTTCATTTTACGGGCCTTGTATAAAAACGTTCTTAGTCACGAACTGTAAATCATCCACAGCATGGGCTCTTCCAATTAGTCCCACCCTCCCCTTTCCTACACAGGACAACACTTGCAGGTCTTAGATGTCATCCGCACACGGTGCAAAACATCCGATCAAGAACCAAGCGGTTCGGAGACTCTTTCCTCTGTCGCACCATTAAGGCCTGGAATTCATTACCAGCTCACGTGTTTCCTTCTTCCTACAGTCCCGGGTCCTTTAAGCGGGGCGTGAAAAAGCATATGATGAGGCCGTCAAGCTGAGTGTCACCATTGTCACACGGTATGTGTAAGTAATGGTGACCCTCTTTTTTGGGACTTTGCCTTCAGCTAACCATCAGGCAAGGCGAAGTCTAATTGACGTGTCCTATATAAAAAATGAGGGTGATACTACTCCGTCTGCGTAAAGCAAGCACCCGGGTGCTGACGCACCTAATATTTGTACTTGTTAGACTTGACACTTGACATATAGGTAATTGGGTATTAGACAACTATTACAAAAAATATGAAATGTATTGGGTATGATAGCTTATATATAAATAATAACTATGCAAAATGTATTTCACAAAAATATGATATTAAATATTTTATTTTTACAAAATAATTTGATTTTTTGAAGAGGTAAAACGCAGAAAATCTGTTGACAGTTCGCGTGACGTATCTATAACAATTTTACTTAGCGCAATGTAAATTTTCGTTGTTTGGTCTCTTCGTTGATATTATTTAATGACGTCACGCGTAGAATGTCACCTAACCGACCGTTGTTCGCGCACTTTTTAAGCTAACAAAGTGAAAATGTGTTTCTTTTTCTAATTAATAAGGTTTTACGGGAAAATGATGAATTGCAACAGGTATTAAATAAATTTTTACATCTTTTATGATAGGCTTACGAAATTTGTCAAATACCCAATTGTTATACCTACACACATATCTCACATCTTTTCTTTGGGGTTAACAGAGAAAACAGCCCACCATCTGCTTTTATCCTAAAGTTTACTAGAGGATAGTGATATGGATTAACGACAATCTTAATCTCAGATAGGTATGTCAGGTACAATACGATCTCACACAGCTCACAGCGATGCTGTTCAATATGATTTCGATTATTCAAATCGGTGCTAAAACGAATGTCTAAATCTTTCGAACTCGGTTATGCGGTGCATAGGCACCCGCCCTTTCCATGTGGTATTGGCACTGACGTTGGCTGCGTGCTCGGCTTAACGATATCACGGAGCACTTAGTTACGTTTATATGAAATTTATTTTCTACTAGATTTTGCCCACGACTTCGTCCGCGTTACATTCGGAAAATATTAAGAAGTGATCACTTCTGTAACTCGGACTTAAGTGTTATACCTATTTTTCAGATATTCATATTTTAGAGACAGATTTTTTTGAGTGACTGTCTATTAGTTATTATTTATTTATAACAAAATGAATACTTATCAGAATATTCAACTATACTTAACCATAGACAAAATTACGTTTAGATGTCATTTGCGTTATATTATTCAGATGCGTATTTGTTATACTACGTTTTATAGTGACTTGTATTCTCTTTGAGTTTTTATGTCACGTCACACGGGAACGCGGTCGAAAGGGATAAAAGTCAAACGGAATGAAAATTATTCTATGTCCGTCTCTTGGTTCTAAGCTACATTCCCACTAATTTTAAGTCAAATGGGTACAGTGTTTCTAAAGTAATAAACAGTGTAACTAACACGACTTTCTTTTATATAAATAGCACTTGAACTTGTCTGAACTAATTTGTGTTCATCCGCAAGGGTGTTGAGTTTAGACTGCTTCTGGCAAGTTATTTGTCATTAAAATGAATAGAAGTCATCCTATTACTAGTATGATTCAGATGTTCGTACTACCATACTTGTGCTTCTCCAAGCTACATATTTTGCTAAACGATTACTATACACGAACTAGGCAAAATCATACCTACTCACAATATTTGTGTCGAATTTTTTATCACGCAAACAACCAGACTCAGAATATCTAAATCTGTTACTGTGTCACGTAACTAACTGTTGCGTGTCATGTGGTAATCGAATTGACAACACTCGATATGATTTCAGTTTGTAACATTATTTCATTAAAATCACTGTTTTGACGATAAAGTTGTACTATAGGCACTCAAAGGTTATCCTTCAAAGTTGGATCACACAAACCTACACATAATCCCTTCGTGTACATATTCTGTATCAAATTAATCATTCTTGGTTATTCAAGATTACCAGTACAATTATTCTTATGAGGAGTAAAGTAAGAATGATTGACAGAATCCTTATGAACTCACATGCACTCGCTGTGCTGTGCACTTTTTTAAATTGCTATCACACCAAACCTATGAGCGATAATCTATTACGATTTATTATCTAACCTTTATTTAAAAATATAACTTGTCAAATAAAACCGCTCGGTCACAATTAAACAAAGAAGCGCTAACGTTGACACACACACATTGTATATTTTATATGATACACAAACACAAACATATAATAATTTACTCGAAAATAATCAGAAATATGTTAAATATCAATCAACAATCTGTCACTAGTTCTAAGTTTTCAATTCTTGTTCCGAATTTGTTAATAATTTTCCAACCACAAAAACACGTTTTGCCCGACTCAGAAATCGAACCGAAATCACACTAGCCACACTCGGTACCCTTGCACCACCGTGTTGGAAAGAGGTCAATCGAAAATCAATTGCCCTCTATTCACCCCTTCTAGAAGGGATTTGGCATGACGGCTGGCGACGAGGCGCTGCCTATCGATACAAATTCACTCCAGCTAGATACAAAACTGCCCCTGCCTGTGAATCAGAGGAGGGGAATTACTGGGTTTAATGGTATCCTCCTCTCCTACTTATTGATTTTTTATCCATTTCTCGTTGATAAATTCATAGGTTTATTGTTTTATGGGCAACAGCGTTGTCTGCGACCAAATCTTACCAGATTCTGAGGACTCGGTTATGAAAAGATATAAATGGCATTTAAATAAAAGTGATGTTTATAAAATGAGCTGGTGACTTACAATGATGTGTGCTAGTTTTCCTTTTTTGTGATTGTGACATACAGAATCAACACTATTGACAAAAAAAAAATACTACAAAACTATGTGTGGAGTAAGATTCATCGTTAATACAGAAATACAAAAACGGTAAGGCTTCACAGAAGTTGTTGTGGCGAGCGCTGAAAAAGGGATGCAGAGATGTTTTGGGCACGTACGATGAATGGGATTGAACGAATCACAAATCAACATATGTTACGTAAATGTAAGCGAGCAGGTCGGTCGAGGTTGACCTCACGAAAATATACAGCGATCATATTGCTGATGTTTTGAAAAAAGGGCAGGTCAGGTAGGTTTAATGACAGTAGAGGAAACTCTTGAGGCATATAAGGATAAAAGCAAATGTTGGGTTATTGTTTCTTCCCACCCCTAAGGGACAAAATATGTGAATTTGTCTTGTGACTTGATAAAAGCATTGTGATATAAACACCATACACTTATAGATGCGACGTGGTGTCCATATCGCCGTCATCTATGGGGTTCTTCAAAAGGGGCATTAGGAGGTTTCATCAGGGTCTGCAGCACGAGTGTGACGGCTCTAGTGTTGCACACGTCCATAGGTCACGGTAACCACTTCCCATAAGGTGGTGTGCTTGTCCGCCACCTAAGTGGTATAAAAAAATCTGGTTAAATCAATCAATTAATTGATCACCTAAGCCGTCCATTAAAAAACAACTAGCAAAGTCATTGTGTGACGTTTAAGTGTGCGGGGGTTCTATTTCTTCTTGCATTAACACAAATAATCTAACACGAAGTACGCGAAGTACGCGTGTAGTGTATACCTTTCTAATCTAATATATCCATGTAGTGAATTGATTGGGTACCAGGCATGGGCACTCTGGGTTTTAGTTAGGTTAAGTAGTTCCGAACCAGTTTTGTGCTAAGTCATTGGAAGTATCCTAGTTACTTATGTTACGAGCACATAGTAAGACATAATGATTTCATATTCTTACTGCGACTTGCAACTAAGAGAGTATTTCGCCAATGAAAGTAAGGAACTGATTTCCCACAGTTTACTCAATTAAATGTATTCAGTAAAACGTGATAACTCAGTTTTGTTAAGCTTGAACGCAATTATTTTCCCAGCTGAAATCCAATATAAATTATAAGCCTTATAAATGTTCGTTTTAAGTGAAATCACAAATAACTCCAATGAAGTTAATACCGTATAATTACGATTGCAGCTAGCCAGCAAATTGGCACTAATAGTCCAAGCATCCAATTCATCCAAGCATCCAAAACATTCAAAAAGATCGTACCAGATACTACTAAGGACTTTAATAGGATCTTTACATAATAATGGATAGTTGTATTCTTACTTGGAATTAACAGTGGTGTTACTGTAACGCTTCAACACTTTAAACCTGATCTTTATGATTGGCAATGTTCTTTGCAGTATGTAAATAATACTTAAGTATATCTCTTACATGTTATATGTAATAAAAATATAAGATAAGATTCAACCAAAAGAAAAGCTATTTTATAGCTACTCATAGCTATCATTAGCTCAGCCATATTTTACTTCATTTTGTTTGTGGATATTTAATTAAAATGCACTTTTCATATTCTGGACTGAAATGCAAGCACTATCTAGATCTAACTGGTAAAATGGCTTCTAGCATTCAGTACTTTTTTATTTATAAATATAATGTCCATTTATATTGGATATACGCAACAACAAGTACATAAATTTATACAATATAATCTTACGACAGCACAAACGCAATCTAATCCTTACACAGTGACGGCTGTCCGGAGAAAAAAGCGCCTTATAACAGGAGCGCATTTTATGATCCTACGTTAACGACATCACATCTCTTGGGCGTTAGTTTGCCAAACAAGTTACAAATGTACCGTATAACTTTCATGCTTACAATTATATTTTGTTTTAAGGAATTTTTAAGTATTATTAAATTATATTTTTATATCTATCAGATGCAAACACTATAGTTTAGTGAAGGGTATTTCAGAGTGTAATTAATTTCCAAACTCTTTCGATACTTTGATAACTAATTGCTATGCTTTATGAAGATTTTTTCTTTTTAAATCACTAAGTTAGGGAATAAGTACGTAGGTAATAAGTAGCCTATATATACCCGCGAAACCAAGAGTATCACTTGCGTGTAGCAGACCTTGTCAAATCTTTTAATCATTAGAAGTGTTCTCACTAATATCACCACTGATGTATATATAAATCCCAGTACAACACAAGAATATAATGTACGTGATCTTTTGTAGAGGGGAGGTACTATCCCAAGCGGACAACTCAATGTGCAGACAAGAAATTTCGTTGTACCCTACCTTCACGCTTAAATGTACAAATATACCATTTGGAAACATTGAAACCGGCTTAAATCATTCGTTATAGACCAACCATACCCAAGTCTGAGGACCTTTGTCATCCGCATATGACGGAATTTTAGGGCTTTGAAAACATAAGGTATTGTCGTTTATGAAGATATTAAATAAAAAAGGTCCCAATAAGGATCCTTGCGGGAAGCCCGACGGGATCATCTACTCTAGAGGTGAAATATATTCACTGCATTTTATACGGTAACCAAAGAAACAGGATTTTTTGTACGAAAATATTTGTAAACAAATTGCGCTGTGAATATTTATATTAAACCGTGTCTTGTATAACTTACTTAATTTCATGAGGAAATATGTTTCGAAAATTTAGAACATTTATCCTTATTTAGTGTAGAACATTGCGTATTTGAAATCTCTGCCCTAATAAGTGTTGAAAGCAATTGTATTATCATTGCAAACCTTTTCTTTGGCGCTAGAGGCGTTGCTTCGCAAAAAAATCTATAACATTTTTCATATCCTCTACTCTTCATCTGAATATTATTCGATTGCGTTCGCCTGTGAGGTACATCTATGCCTTCACGAAATTGTTTTTCCCCTTCAAAATATATTGCATTGATCTGTATTTATAAACCGATATGAGATCCTTCAAAACATAAAATTACTTCGATCCTTCCATCTTATTGATACATCTGTACCGCTCGTAATAGATGTAGGAAGGTATATCAATAAATATTGTTAAGTATACATATAGGAGATTGATAAATTCAAACACCGCTTAATCAATCACCTTGAAAGTTGTTAAGTATTTCTATACAGAAAAGGTTTTTATGTAGGTACCTTTTATCCGGTAAAAATAAACACGGATATAACCATGGGTCGCAGCTAGTACGTATTTTAAAGTTATAACTTTTTGAATCGAATATTGAGACTCGGACAGTTTGAGTTTATCTTGAACCTTCGCCCTCGTGAAAATGTGAGAATAGGGACTGCCATAAATTTTTCTTGTTTTTCCATTTACCTTTGTTTTGGTTCGTTTCTACAGATAGCGACCCGCGTCACGCTTCTGTGGGGACTTCATCTGAAACGATCTTGTGGCATATCGGAAATGACCGCGATCATACTCATACGATCGCACTGTTCCTTTGGGAAATCAAAACCCGATTTGTTATATACTATACATGTTTTTATTCCATCATTTGTCTGCACAGGATATAAGACTTTCAATGTAGATGTAATTCAACTTCGGAAAGGTATTCTTGTTCAAACCTGTAAACTAATTATCCCGGCTCGAAGCTATTAAACAGTTTGTATCGTTAACTATTTTGATTGGCTATTTTGTAGGTAGACATTAATAAACTGTCGGGACTCAACACTTTATCAATTAATCTAATCAAGTTTTTTTGTAACTGTGCATTAGAACCTTGCTGACGTTAATTAGAGTTAACAATATGTTAGGGTATGTGTGCTATCAACCTTACTTTATCTTTTTTTTGTTCGACGAGTTTACTGTGATCAAAACCGAAAAACGTAGGTACCTTCGTTAACTTTATAGCTAACATATACGTATAAACACATAGGTACGTGCATATTGACCATCATAGCTTTATGTTATATATGTGCAAAATCGCAAAGCTATACCATTCGTAGTTTATTGTTTCCGAGACCATTACGATACACATCGTTTAACGCAAAAAGCGGACCGCTGAAACGTTCAATAGCATCGCAAAATCTCATGCCTACTAATAATTGAAACAGAATTCGACGTAATAAACTTTTTTCACAAAAGTATTCCCAGCGTATATTTTTATACGTATAAACTTAAAATATAATTACATGTGGTGTATAAAATATAGCTAAGTATATAAATAATAATGAGTGTCAAAATAAATCTAATAATAAAATGTCATAAACAGAAAAGCATTTTTAAATTCAATCGCTTTTACTGCGAGTGACCAATCCCCATTTATCTTCTAAAGTAGTTCGAGCAGATCAGATAAGACGGTCACAGAAGAGACGTTAGATTTTTACGAATTCGCGGCGCGAAGTCAGAGTCCGGCTTTGTTCTAGTTCGTAATAGGACAAGACGGACGGTCAAAAGCCCTGATTCCCGGCATTCAGCGAAATGGTAGGCACGTACGATACGTTTGTTTATTTATATTAGTGTTAACAAAGGGTTGTTTTAATTACTGAAGTGATCACGATGTGTTGAAACAATAACACATGTATGTGGTATTGAATTTTAAAACAGATACACGGAATGCCATATCTACTTTGTTTTCATAATCCGGTACTCTACCTTCCACCCGCACACGCCTTAACAGCGTAAAGGCACGTCCCACCACTCTGTGCACCTCTTGATAAAGAATTTCATTATCAGCACACCGCTGTATGAATGTGTCCTGCAGATAAGCCTCTTAGACATTTATAAAACGGCACACAGCTATTTTTAATTAAGGGCTACTTTGATAATCTACTCTTGTGCCTTTTGCTCCAAAACTCTCTTAAAACAAAGACAAATTAGTATACAAATACTGACGGTATTTATGTACCAGAATGAAAGTACCAAGTTTGTACAAAATTCACAACAACGTGCGAACATTTGCTACGGAATCGTGACAACATCGTCATTCTTTAATCGAATAATAATGTTGCCCGAATTTTTGTAACAAACTATAATTTGAATTTATTGCTGGGGTCGAATAATGTTAAAAAGTTAGTAGCTTATTTGTAACTAGCTTACTTCCCCTTTTCTGTTTTCTTCGTAAATATGCAAATATGTTTACTCTCTCATCTAGTAAACAAAGTGTTGCGTATTAGTCATATAATATGTCGCTCCTCCCACCGAATAATCTCGTTAAATTTCACAAGACAAATAACACAATGTTTATTTTTAAGACTATCTTAAACACCGTTTAACTTATCAGCATAATTTATTCGTAAAATGAAAGCTCGTTTCTATAGAATTATTTTGTAAAAAGCCATTAATATTGTATTTTCCTAAATGTAAGCTATTCTGAAAGCAGTAGGTACGGTACGCTTTTTCGTTAAATATTATTACTAGGGATCTATATTATTCGTATAAAGGAGGGGTACATCGTTAATATTAATAACATTTCATATTACCGTTCTTTAAGCTAGGTTTTAAGCTGATATATCGAATACATTACAATAATATTTTAGTAGATAAAGCTTTAAATGACGTCACAGTAATATATTACTGATACATCTAAAATAATATGTTAATTTTCCTGCTATAGTAAAGCTATACTTAACTATTGCAGGAAGATTAAAAAAAAACAAATCAAGCGATAAGGAATGTTTGCCATTTAATCAGATACGATTATTTTTTTATACCACTTAAGTGACAGACAAGCACACGGCCCACCTGATGGAAATTGGTTACCGCGGCCTATGGACGTGTGCAACACCACACCTATTAGGGATTTATATATTAATATTATAATTGCATTACTTGAACAGTTTTATATCTAATGTAGCTTTTACTATCAAATGATACACATAAAAAATCGTAATACATATTGAGAAGAAATTCGGTTCCATAAATATTTAGGTAAGTACGTATGTCCTCCATATATTTGTAATGATAATTGCCCCTACTACCTACATTACATTAAGTAATCTGGCACATATTTACTATGGAATAACGGTTATTGCTTGTTGCTGGAGTGGCATGACATGAATACGTACGCCGATAGAACCATAGGTAACAAGATAATAATTTGTAGGCAGCTCGCACCTACTCATATTGCTGAGTTGGATTGCTGTGCAACTTGAATCTTAATGTTAGAACCGTTGCGATTGGCAAACGATATTCAGGGGCAGTGAATTCAAAAAATGTTTGTGATATAAAACATATATAGGCGAAACTATTCACTGAAAAGAACTTTAGCTGATTTTATAACTTTCGGTGTAAAAATACCTAAAATATTTTTTTTATTATTATTATTATAACCTATAGTAAATTCAAATAATATGTAGGTCAAAGTTTATCTCAATAAAGCAACTTGGGAAGTCACGCGGAGCGAGGGTTGATATTGAAGCATGTATTTAAGTTTAACATAATATTTGCTAAATAAAATCGGTATAAAAGTTCAGGATCAGAACAAACAAAAACAAATCCCCAGTTACAACAATATGAAATAGAATGTTTAATGAAAGTTTTGTTTTACTTTTCACAGTTCATGATTTTGGTTTAAGTTCGACACCATTACTTATGATAAAGTAACGATTAAGGGAATTCTTTGTTGATGAATTAGCTGTATATTTTCAATTTACTATTAATCATACACTTTAATCATTCACCATAGAAAGTTAGAAAGGCATATTTATATTTTATACAAACTGATGCCCGCGGTTTCGTGTGTCTGTTCATAAAATTATCGAATTGATCGAGCCGATTTCAAGTGTAGCGCTCAGCAAGTTTCATTTTTATAATCTATTTCACCTCTGCCTAACCTTCCATGGATAAAGGCGTGATTGTACGTATATATGATGACAAAAGGAAAATGAAGCTTAAAGTTGATGAAATGAAAAAATTATTATTTATTTACTTATTTGAAATATAATTTATTTTTATATATTTTACCTTATATCATAGTAACTTACGTGTATTGTTCGGTATGTGAGAAACTACATTTAGGTTTATTATTCTAACCTGTTACTTGTAATTATTATGTTACATATAAGTAATTGTACAGTTTTATGCTGAATATATAATTATCAAAACTTTACTTTCCACACACATCGAATAAACAAAATGGAACTCATAAAAAAGTAAAAAAAATGGACTGGTGTTATCGACTTTAGGCTATTTAATTATAACTGGATGACTGTGGTGTCGGTTTATATGAGCGTTGACAGTAAAGTTCCCTAACAAAATTTTCCCACCAAAGTTTTTAATACACCGCCCCTCGCATGTTTGTCAAAAAGTCGCTCCTGGCATCGTTAGATAGCTTTTAGCATCCCTGATTAGTTTTTATAGTGATTCAACCTAGTTTTACAGGAGAAGAGGAAAAGTTTCGTGACCGTCCTCTAAACGATAATAAGGGATTTTATCCCTATGCAGGTCACGATTTGATGTCACGTTTCAACAAAGTTAATTCAACACATTTAGAATTCTATTGAAATTACATGTTGGTGGAAATAAAAAATATTATGCATTTGTTTCTATTTAAAAGTAATATGAACTTCAATATGTAACCAAGAGCTTTATAGTACGCACAATTACCACCAAATTATAAGCTGTTTCGGAATAAAATATAATAGGTATGAATACAAACTGTCTGGTCCTAGATATAACTAAGTTTTCCATAAAACTAAACAAAGTAAGAAAATTTATTAAGTAGGCCGGTTTTTCTTACACAAAATATATTTGACTTGTAAGTTGACTCCGTGTCTTGAAGGCTTTGTCACCAATTCATTACAGATGAAGTTGGACTAAGTGAAAGCAGGTCGGCTGAAATTTCCATTGTTTTCCATGTCGCCAGTGGTTTTCCGTCCATGAAGATAAGAGCTACATTACTGGAGCCAAGCTTAAAAGCGTCCGTGTATTTGTTAATAAAGCCGCCGGACATTTTGCCCAGAGGGGTCCTAATTTATCATTGTTAGAGTGTGCCTCAAACGAAAGCAATTTCCTTCGTCTAGCATTCGCTTTTTTTTAAATACCATTGCTCTAGAGGATTCAGCTTAAAGTTCATTTGATGTCGCCCAATTAGGATTCAAAAGCTTTCACAGAAGACAAGATCAAATTAACTCATTCTGTACTTTTGCGATAAATATTCATTTATTCACCTAACACGAAGTCTCTGCTATCCTCGATATTCTTAAATGTTTTGCTTACAAAATTCTCTACATATTAACCAATTTTAATATAAATATCAGCACATAAATGACATGTAGTAATTTTGAAACCATATAAATATACAGAATGAGTAAATCACTTAGGTATCCATAATATGATAATCATGCAATTGGCATGATTATCATAAGCTAAACAAAAATGTTAAGTACAAGAGTATTCCAATATTTTCGTTTTAGTATAAGCTATATACATTTGTCATCTTTCACGGGACATGTTATCCAAAAGAATCTAATACTCGTGTAGAAGAAAGAAATGAATGTTTCAGGCCAATCCACACAGAGAAAATATTTTATCTTTTGAAACGGAAATGAAAAGGGCGGACAAGCGCTGTGCAAAATTAAAATGATAATATCTTTTGTCGCCAAGAATGTAAGAATTCAATATGCATACATATATATCATGCATACACATACCCACACCTTAAAAGGGTGAGGAGAGGATTTCACTAACTAGGTACGAGTAATGTATTTCGTTCTCACATAACAGACGGCAAAGCCATTATCAACCGGGCACATTTTTATGGACTGTATGTTTTCATTTCTTCTCTCTTCGTCATTCGGATGGAGAATAGTTAAGTACATCCAACCAAAGTAATCCGCATATTTACTAATAGTAGTAATAGTAGTAGTAGTAGTAATACGTCAAATCTCATGGCACTTAACCGTCGCCGTAAGAGGTATATATATATATTTATGTTTACATTATGTTAACACTAACAGTAGTAGTAGTAGTAATACGTCAAATCTCATGGCACTTAACCGTCGACGTAAGAGGTATATATATATATATATTTATGTTTACATTATGTTAACACTAACAGTAGTAGTAGTAGTAATACGTCAAATCTCATACATTTATCATTTAATCAATCAATCAATCAGTCAATCAATCAACTTTTTAAACCGGAATTAACAATTTAAAGAAGTGATCGATCGGAAGCGATACACTGAAGGGTGCGTGTATTAATAGAATAAATTAAAAATCAACTATTATTTTACACAAATAGAAAGAAAGAAAGAAAGAAAGACATAAAGAAAGAATAAAGAATGAAAAAAATGTTTATTGCGACACAGCATACAGTACAAAAAAAAAAAGCAAAAAGAGAATTTAAAATTAAAATACAACATAATCTTTTTTCGTCACAAAAGTTAATCAATATGAAATTGTTACATAAATGTCAAGTAGCCAGCCAAGCTTTTGTCATGTAAATTTTAGATGTATTTATACAATATCTGAAATTACATTAATAGTGTAGGTACTAAATAATAGAGATGACTAATAAAGATGGCAACGCAGGAAAGTGACAAGATATTATTTGATACATTTGTATGATCGTTATGGATAGACACTAATATTATTAACACAATCATTATTATTCTATAGACAGTCTGTAGTTAATCATGTACATGTTTTATTCCAAATCTCATCTATAGCAGATATTTATTTAGAAGAACTAAATAAATACAGTTCTGAAAGTGAATCTATCTGTCATAAAATCGAATTGGAGACCCGGATGCACAATCCGTTAAACCGAAGCAAACGTCATGACATATAAAACCAATTATTAAAGCGTAGTTCAAATAATCCTATCATCTTTTGATTCTCTACACATAGTTCGTTCTATTTTTTTTGTAGTAATGGTGAATAACGGACTTTGAAAAGATGGGCAAAAATTTAATAAGTTAACACCAAATTGAATCGCATTATATAAATAGATTCAGTACAAACACAAATTCATGGAGCCGTCAACAATATTACCGATGACGAAAGGTTTCTCGTAAAGGTTTTTGCTTTTTACTTATCTATCGAAGTGAAAGACCTCAGATGATAACCAGTGATTCGTGAACAAGTTCTTGTTCGTTCTTTGCCATTTCTTTTGCCATTCGACAAAATTATTTAGGCGTAATAATTGCAAATCTTTGGACGAATTATTTCCATAGCAAAAAGTAATGAAATGAAGACGTTTAAAAATATAGTCTGATGGATCATTTATCAATAAAAATTCGTTGGCACAAAAGCGTTGAATAATTTAAAAAAAAATCAGTTTAGTATCAGTATCTGACACTGTGCAAAATATACGAGTAAGAACCAAGCGTTTCAGAGACTCCTTTTTTTGCTGGAATTCATTATTAGCTCAAGTGTTTTCTTCTTCCTACAGTCCCGGTTCCTTTAAGCGGGGCATGAAAAAGCATCTGATGAGGCCGCCAAGCTGAGCGCCACCATTGTAACATTACTTAGTGTCTGTAATTGTGACCCTCTTTCTTGAGACTTTGCCTTTAGCTTACCATCAGGCGAGGTGAAGTCAAATTGGCATGTCCTATATAAAAGTGAAAGCTATTTTCTTTCTCATGCAATACATCATTATATTTTCTTGCAGAACAAGCTAAAACCAGAACCTGTAATAAATATCCTTCATATTTAAAATATTCAAAATAGTACCCACAAAAATATTTTCATGATATGCTTAAGCCACGAATTATCTTAATTCTCGTAGTAAATGATGGTTTCTCTTTCAGTGACTAAATTCATCCGCATCGGGATCGCTGACAAGAATGACAACCCGCCGTATTTTGACAAGGAGCTTTATGAGGCAGAGGTCGACGAAAATGAGGACATTCAACACACTGTGCTCACCGTCACCGCCAAAGATCACGATGAATGTGAGTATCCTTTCTTAGTTAAACATTGTCTTTCTAACTTTAAGAACAGACTGTTGTTATAAAGTTAGGAGTAACTTGGCAAACTATTATCAAGCAGCCTGGTATAAATATGCGACCCTGGCACGAGTATACATACACAACATAAGGAGAGAACATCTAAAACAAAACAAAAAGTCCCACACATGGCCGCTATATTTTATGCTATCGGATCAAGTTCCGCTTAACTTTGTACAAAGAAAATCACTTGCTGGAATCCTGAGATATTCCACTCTGCACGCGGATTGTAATCGAATGGTATTAGCTTCGTGAAGAATAATATATAACGCAATAAAGTAGATATTACGTTCCAACGTCGTCATAATATACCTCACCTGAGAACGTTGTGTACATAGATTAAGGATTTCAATCTTGTGCCATTTATTGAAATTGAATGAAGACGTTGATTGTCCCTTAACTACCTAATACCAGATTCTCATCAATGCTACACATTCATGCTATACTTACTTTCCTTAGATATTATGTTCTTTGAAAATAAGTTTGTGTTTACTAGACAAAATCGAAGTAAAGCAGTGTTTCATGCAGCGATTCAGTTAATGATAAGGGATTTATTTATATGTATAACAACGTTTCAACAGTCTTTCATATTGAGCAAACTGATTTGTATTCTAAATATGTAAATGATTCTGCGTAGCCCTTTTATATAACCAATAGTTATCTGATGCAGACGGCCAGCTATTGACGACAAATCTTCAACATGATTGGAATCCAGTAAATGTTTTTGAATGAATTTTGCTAAAAGCTTGGATTGGCAAAGCAGTGTTTAGTATGTATTTTTCTTGAGCTATTGTTCACACGCTTTGTTCAGCGAACGCTTTGTCCGTTTTCTTTAAGCCGATCTAAGGAATTGTTGAGTTATTACTGTTATTAAAAAGTCAGCATTGTTGTGGATCTGCTTTTCTGTCTAATGATAATGTAATTGATAAATAAAAGACAAATGGTCCCTGGTAATATAAGGTTTTATACAAGTAAAAGTACGCTACGTTTCAGGTTGTACATTGGGAGAAATAAAAATTCAGTGTAGCTTATGTGTCTATTACACGTCCGTTTAACGATTCACAACCTTATCCTCGAGATATTAAAGATATAAATTTTACAAGGGGATAAGCCTGCAGACCATTTTCTACTGTAAATATGTCCAAATAGAGCTTACGTTTCAAATTATGTGCATTTAATATGAAATATGTATCGCAAAACATTGCTTTCTCGTAATATGTACATGTTCCGAAAAAAAATGATGTCCGGGTGGCTATTCGATTCAAGACGCAGTCCCCAAATGTGTTATTTGAAAACCTAAACGTGACACAACTGTAATATGTAGTTAATGGTACCAATGTATAGGCAAAGAATTAATCTCAAATATAGTACCTACTGCAGATTTTTGTGATACTTATGGGCCAGGCGCACAAGCTTCAAAGCAAGTAAGTTTGTTTGATAGAATTATGCACGGTGTTCCATGTATAAACTAGGTTTAGTTACACTAGCTTTCTATTATTTATTTGACAACGCTACACTTTATGAATCACTTAAATAATGTAGCGTTGTCAAATAAATGAAATAAATGTAAACTGTCTAACGAAAACCAACAAAAACCTTCAACAACACAGATTGTTGTATGTTGCGTAGTCGTACATACAACAATCCGTGTCAGTTCAGTCTGATTCCGGTAATTCTAAATAATTTGTCTGAGCCAAAAAATGTTGTTTGTATGTACCTATTTAAAGTACATACATTTGTTGCTGAGCAGGGTCACTATAGCTCCTTGTTGAGTAGCAAGGTTGAGGAAACATGAGTAGTACTACCGTAATTCTAAATTTCAAATTCTTTATTTGTATAAATAGTACAACGTAATTACTTTTCTTTGACGTCAAATTCTGCTAAGTTTACCACCGCTTCCTAGGCGCTAGTGGAGAAGAAACAGCGCAACAAACTCCACTGCGC